>CM021108.1:7830058-7848927 GCA_007115665.2 Sequoiadendron giganteum
TGAGGAAGTCTGAAAAACATCCTTCTTCTTATCTCAGCCTCATCCACTGCATTTGCCCAAAAGTCCTCCAGATGAGCTCTGTGCCGGTATTCAACGCTCTGTATCATCCGGATGTTCCTGTAAGAATCAAAATCCTGCCTGCCTGTGTGATATGACAAATGATAAGATTGCAGCTCGTCCTCTGCCTCTCGGGCTGCCTGCAAAGAGGGACACACCTCAATGGAATTTCCCATGGTGATAGGGAAATCAAGTCCACCCTTCTTTTTCCTTTTCTGAATCTTATCGTAGGCAATCAATCGCCTAGATACCTCAAGCATTACTATGTGATCAGTGGGGTATCGTGGTAACCGATACGGATACGAAGTGAACCCTTGCAGCCTAATATATGTGAATTTCAGGAATTGGATGAGCCAATACCCATATTCCTCAATCAATGTATGTGCTTCTTTAGATATTCTCTGCTGCGTCCTTTGCTGAAGTGTCCTCGCAATGTGCATTGTGAATGCATTATTTGCCCATTTATAGTTGGCAATGTTAGCTAAATGTAGCTGTGTGCAGGCTTCATGGATTTTGAATTGACCAGGGGCACAGCCGATTGGCTCCTTGTACGAAATCCCTCTGTACTTAGTCATTCTGGCCAACATGTAAATTACATATGAGCTCATGTAGAAAGTCTTCGTCACCTTCAGGCTCCTGAATTGCTCATCGATGTGGTTGCTAATCATCCTAGCCCAATCGACACACTCCTTTCCCTCCAAGATGATCTCGATGAAGTAGAACATCCAAGGCTCGAAAATGTAAGCCTGTGCACTCCCATTTACCCGGCTCAGCATCATTATCAAATCACAGTATTCTTGTTTCACGTCCTCGGCAATTATCTGCTTTGGGAGCTTAGCGGGGTGGCCTCGGCTTCTGCATCCAAACTCTGTTGATGACTGCAGTGACTCTTTCGAAGAGGAAGAGTACATCTTATCTGCCCTCTTATTTGTCCTGTATAACATCTCCTCAGCAGTCGGAATCCCAAATGCCTCTCCGATGGCATCCGGTGTGAAGTTGGCAGCAGCTTTACCATCCAGAGACAATCGCCCCATGTTCTGGCTTGTAGTGATTGGCGCACTCCATAATTAGCTCCAGACACTGAATTGCTGGCGGAAAACTAGCAGCTGCGTAGATTCCACTCTTCATTATATTATGTGCCGTGACTGATGGTTGATGGCCCCCTAGCCCGAACATCCTCGATTTGAGTGCATTTAGATTAAATGAACCAAGGTTGGTGTCATTTAATCCCGCCAACTTTGAAACTATTGCTGACTTTGGGAGAAATGGCTTAGCGAGCCTTTTAATCATTGCCTGCCGGGATGAGCTAGCCTTGCCTGCTTCAGTGTTTGCAGCTCTGCCTGCGGCTCTGCTTGTTCCTGCAACATCCTTTGCTCCGGCCATCTGCAAAATAAAATAGAATAGCAATAAGCTAGGCTGCAGATTTTTAAATAAAATGAAGTAACCTCCGAGACAGCTGCGAACGTGGAGTTAGCTTTTTGAAAATAAAAAAACTCTCAGCATAAATTACTAACTCCAAACCTCGTACTGTATAAAAAACTTCAAGCTTATAAAGAAGCTTTCAACGACTGCACTTCCGACTGGCGAAGAAAATTGCAGCCAACTACCAACTTTCAGCAATGTGGATACTTTCTCAGCACAAAATGAATTAAATCCTTTGTCTTGACTTCGTCAACCTCAGCAACTTTCAACTTCTAGCAGCTTGAATAAGTAAAATCTGCAGCAAGCTTCAACTTTCATGCAACTTCAACAAATAAACCTTCCAGCAACTCCGGAAAACAACTTCAACCTTCAATTTCGAAATTGCAGCAACAAACTCTCAGCTCTTCGGCAAATAGAAATTTCTCCAGCAACTTCGCACTTTCAGCAACTCAACACTCCGAAATAAAATAAACTCTCAAAGAAATTCTCTCCTCAACAACTTCGAAAATATTTCAATCTCTTCTTCAGCAACTTCAACTTCAAAAAAAAGGTGAGGAGAAATGAGAGAAGAGATTGTTTAAATAACTCTTCTCGGAGAATCCTGCTAAGTAGTGCTGGGGCTATTTTTAGCACCTTCATCAATTTTCCACTCTCTTCGTTCAGAATCTTCTAATTCAAGCGCAGTAGTGGGCTAGTCGTCAGCCGGTCATTATGGCAGTTGCCATTAATAATGATTTCTTCTTTGTAAAAAATTCGAATCCTTCCTCTTAGTCTGCCAGTTAACTCTTGGCGATTTAAACAACTCGCGAGAAAAAAAAAATCACTTGACTTGATTCAAAATTCCATTTAAGAATTCTCGCAGTGTTTAATTGAATTCAACTTGAAAAATCCGTGGGAGTTGTAAATTTATTTCCAACTTTTAAAATGTCTGTCATTTAAATCCTCGATTTCATAAAATTTGCCTTAGACATTTTAAATTCTCTCTTTAAAATGTTCAACTCCGGGTGATTTAGAATCACTTGCATGCTCGAAATAATTCATCCTCTGAGATTTAACTTTCATCAGGAAAATAATCTAGGCAAAACGAATTTCCTTTGAAAATATTAAAATTTCCCTTAGGAAATTAATTTTAAATTTTCCCGACCCATGGGTGTATTTTAAACGGGTTCATTTAATTTTTATTTGACCCATGGAAAAATATATCAGTTGCTTTCGCCTTGGAAATAAAATTTCATCACTGTGTCCACTTCATTTGAATGCCTTTGGAAAATTATTTTCAATTCATATCAAGTCGTACTTTCTCCAGTGCAATATTTATCTCACTTAGAAAATATTTCTAACATTTTCTTCCTTGGCGTATTTCCCTTGGTATATATTTTTTTTATTTCCACGCGTTAGCCAATTCTCATGTAACCCCCTTCACAATGTTGGGCACATTTCATAGGTGGAGCTTTGATTTTGGTGCCTTAGAAATTTTTCTTCACTAGCTGGAAATGGGCGCACTTCATAGCCTCAATTTTCATTTTGAATGCCTTAGCATATTTTTCAGATCTCATCCATGGGGTGGGCGCATTTGCTACTGTGAGCTTTTATTTTGAACTTAGGCATTTTTTTTACCTACTTCTCCATCATGGGCGCATTTCCACCCATCCACTTTTATTTCCAATGCCTTAGAATAATTTCAAGGCACTTCCTCAAGGTGGGCGCATTTTAGATGTAGAGCTTCTACTTGATGGGCGCAAACTAGAGGTGGCACTTTCATTTCATGCCTTAGACGAATTTCAAGGCTCTATTTCCTCTTTATCTCCCTGGGCGCATTTTAGATGGCCTGCTTTCATTTTCTTTTTGCCTTAGAAACTTTTGAAGTCACTTGCATGTCTTGAGGGCGCATTTTAGGTGTCATGCTTCATTCTCATGCCTTAGAAATATTTCGGCCCAACCACTCCTAGCACAAGGGCGCATTTGACGGGGTCTACTTCTATCTCACACGCCTTAGTTTATTTTTCACCTTTTCTCCTTCTTGAGGGCGCATTTTACATGGTGAACTTCTATTTTCAATGCCTTAGCCGCTTTTCACTAGGCAACATCTTCCTTGGGCGCATTTTGATGGGGTAGCTTCAAGATGAGGGCGCATTTCATGAGGTGAGCTTTTATTTTGTAACTTAGGAATTTTCTAAACTCCCTCACCTCAAGCCAAGGGCGCATTTCATGGGTGAAGCTTCTATTTCTCCAACACTTAAAAACTTTTTCAACTTTCATCCCCTTCATGGGCGCATTTGAGGGGTCTTACTTTCATTTTTGCACACTTTGTAAAATTTTCAAGTCCTCTTGCTTGCCTTGAGGGCGCATTTTAAGTGTCATGCTTTGATTTGTACCTTAGAATATTTTGGAAGTTTCCATTATCCTTCTCAAGGTGAGGGCGCATTTTGAGGTATGAGCTTTTGTTTTCAAAGACTTAGAAACTTTTGAACTCTCCCAACATGACTTGGGCGCATTTAGCATGTTATGCTTTTATTTCATGCCTTAGAATAATTTCAAGGCACTTCCATCAAGGTGGGCGCATTTGCTATGCTCAACTTTGAATTTTGCCTTAGATAATTTTCAAGCTATCAATCTGTGAGGTGGGCGCATTTTGAAGGGGATACTTTCATTTTCCCACACTTAGAATATTTTCCATGCCTCTGCCTGCCTTTGTTTATGCATTCTATTTTTAGCAAGTTGTGCTATTTTTAGCAAGTCCCTTGATTTTCAACCTCTAAGGCTCCGTTTTGCCTGAAAATTTCATCATATGATCTTCTTCACCTTGTGAACCTGTTTTGCCAGTCCTCTGCCCTGACCTGCTATTTATAGCCACCTGCTATTTATAGTAAGTTTTGACTTTCTGACTTCAGTAGCTCCGTTTTGCCTGAAAGTTGCAACGCTTGATCTTGATAGCTTGAGTGTCACTCTGATGCCAACCTCGGGTGCAGACCTGCTATTTATAGCCGTGCCCTGACTTACTAAAAATAGTAAGTTCTCCGATTTCGCTCAAATTTTGCCAGCAGGTACCTTGAAGTGTGCTGACATGGGTGGGGTACTTGTTTCGGCTATTTTTGGATTTTACCCCCTATAAAAGTGGAAACCCTAATTTGACTTGCATGTATCCCGAACGGTCTCCGTTTGACTTCGTTCCTTCTGCATGTCGTTCTGTTTGCTGAACTGGAGTGTTGGGGGCGGCTGCCAGAGTGTACCTGCTAAAAATAGAAACTGCCTGAAAAAGTGACTCATCCACTGCCGGATGGTTTTGCATGTCATATTGCCCGTGGGATCTCAAAAAACCCAGAAAAACCCAGAAAACTGGTCTGCATGCATGCACTGGCTAAAAATAGTAAGTCCTTAAACTTTGATCTTCTCCGCTTGCATGTCACACCGTTGTGAAGCTCTCGAAAAACCCATAAAGAAAAACCCGACATGCGTTGAAAAACACTGCATGCGAACCCTAAAAATAGCCTCCGAAGGCTGAACTCTGAAAGTGATCGTCTCGGTTTGCATGTTACATCACTGCGAAGGTTTTGGAAAACCCAGAAGGATTCTCCAAACATGCATCTAAAAAGCTCATGTGGAAACCCTGAAAATGGCTCTTGAAGCCTGAACTGCCAAAAATAGCAAGTCATCTGATCTGGCTCAAAATTTACGTGTAGGCAGCTTGATGTTACCCGGATGCAGTGGAACTGACAGAATTCCAAAATCTCAATAAAATAGTCCCAAATTGAATACTTACTAAAAATAGTAAGTTGCCAGAATACAGTGAAAATTTAGGGGGACTCTGCTGGAAGTTTTCCTGACTGCTGTACCAAGCTTGGATTTCAATTTTATAACTCAGTTTGACCTTTAATAAGCCTGAAGGATGAAAACCCTAATTACACAGACTTAACCAATACTTTAACTTGGGTCAAACGACAGGACATCCCCAGAAGGACCAGAGACCAGAGAGAGAGCGAACCAAAGCCAAAAGACCAGAATGGAGCAAAATTTAGGGGGTCCCCATCTTGATGGGGTGATGTGTGAAAAAGGTCACAACAGGACCTAAGTCCAGGACACACGATTTCCAAGGTGTTTAAATTAATGTTGGCAATTGTTTAATGTAGGTTTTCCTTTCAAAAAACAAAAATAATAAGACTTTGGAATGCATAATTTAGGTAATTAGAAGCTTAATTAAGTCCAATTAATTAAGGGGATGCAATTATAGTGTGAAAATGTAAAGGATTACATTTTTCTACACTACATTTAACCCCCACTTTAGTGAGAGTATGAGCCCATGCTCAAACTCACACTAGTGTAGACATCAAGAGAGGTCTAATTGTTAGAAATATGAGATGACAAGGATCAAGAAGGATGATCAAGACCCCAAGATCTAAGATCCAATGGAAAATCAACAAAGACACAAAGAGACACATGTATGCAACAACAACACAAGATACAACATCATACAATGTCAAAATTAATGCAAAGAGGGAAAAAGGAGTGGATCAAGCTTCAACTATTTGTCCAAAAGGTATGTATCAAGCCTAGGATGTTTGTCCAGAAATACACTCACAAAGGCTAGTGCAGTCCAATATACACTGGGTGAGCCTCAAGGAGTGAGAAACACACACTAGGTCTACAAGGTGTGAACCCCCCCAAAAAGGTGGCAGATGGGCAATTCATGCCAGGTCTATAGGCTCCCATATGTCAACCATACCAAAAGTTATACTCCCTGATAACTTTGATAAGGTGCCACACTAAATGGTCAGAAGATTTCACAAGGCATCACCAACAAGCAAGTTGTATTATGCTTGGTGGTCAAGATTTAGTTTAGGATAGTCAAAGGGGTTTTTCTTAGTTCATGAAAGGTCTCACTTTAGGAAACATTACACTCAATATCACCACCAAGAGAGGACTAGCTGAGGGATAAAAGATTCACACCTTAGGGAATGCAAGCCATAGCATTACCACTAAGAGGAATGTCATATGCTAAGAAATGTCACACTCTTGAAGAACATCAAACCCAATGTCACCACCAAGAAGACACATCACATGGAATAAGAAGACCACACCTTGAACAAGGTCATGTCATTAAGCAAGCAATGAGCGGGAAGCATAATGCCCCCCACTTTAAATAAATTGCTAAACACCATGTTGTGAGCAATTAGAGCTTATTTGAAAAGCCCTATGCCAAACATATGTTTCCAAATAGAGATATGTCATGGAAAGGAGGTTGCCCCCAAAATACAATCCTAAGATAACACATAAGAGATCAACGGATTTGAGGTCAACGTATGTCTTTGCTATAGTGATATAATAGAGCTAAGAGCCGTCATCATTCCCCAAATACTTGTAGAACAACGAACACAAAGGACGAATGGCACATATAGAGAGATAAGACAAACAATCCTTTTGTGTCAACATGGAGGAGACCTAAATGTCTCAACGCTTTGCATCATCCCCAAAAGGAAAACATAAGACAAATGAAAAGATAATGGGTATGACGGATAGAAGAATGAAGATACAAATAGAAGAATGTCACAACAACTTTGATTCCTTTGTATCCTTGCACCAACAGAGTGACAAGGGTCATCCAAAGTAGGATCACAAACATAAAGACACGCCAAGAAACATGATATAGGGGATCACATTACACACATGCAATCACAAAGAACATATAAAAACATAAAACTAGTATTACTCATGCAAGCCAACCTAAAGAAAGTCGTCTGTATTCAATCTTGTTCATCATATGCGGAAGGTGCATAACTAGCCAAAGGGGCAACAACGAGTGTCGTACTAGGACAAGGCTATCTAACCCCTTTCCCTCAAATGTAGGACATGGATGAGCCAAGATAGGTGATGATAATGCACTCCTTGCAATATAGAAATGGTTTGCATGAAATGTAACACATGTAATATTGAGTATGCTATGATTCTACAACTATCACATGACAAAAAGCAAAGGGTATACATTCTAGTCAATAATTTTATGTTCACGTTTCAGATTTTTGTAAAACACAACATTCATCAATAAGATGCCCAAGAGTTCTATGATATGCATAGTAAGACATGTTTGTACTTTTGTCATTTTTAACCTCTTTGATAGGTGGTAGTGTAATCAATCCTAGTAAGTTGATCCAATTTTCGTTCAGTCTCTATTATAGTGTGTAAGAATGGTAGTTTCTTGAGCTTATAGGTCTTGGGTTTCTTACTTGTTTGGACAACTTGTTGGGGTGGAGATGGAGGATCTAAGGCTACCTGATCATGCTCATGAGTCCTTAATTGGTGTTTTGAAACAATTTTGTGAAAGAGAATACCTTTCCTAGTAGGAGAGATAGCAGGAGAGGGATAATCTTGATATCCTAATCCCTTTGTATCTTCTTATGGTTTTTGTTCAGGCAATTTATGGATTTCATGTCCATTGGTTATGTCACATCCTTTTTTGCTTAAGATTTTAAAGCCTTGACCATAACTCTCTTCTAAGTTGATGGGTGTGTTAGTAGCTTGATGAGCATAGGATAGAAGAGTATCACTATTTTCCTTGTTAATCAGTCCTTTCATGATTGATGGTTGAGGCTTTCTTTGTGTTTCAATTTCAAGATGTAGAAGGTTGAACATATCAAGTGATGGGATGATAGGAGGTGTTGGTTGTTGCATGGATGGATAGAAGGATGTGTTGTTTTCAAGGCTATATAAGGAGTCTTGTATGAATTGTTGCATGCTATCTTTATCTTGGCCTAAGATGTCAACCTCATAGGGACATTCATTAGGAGGTGAAGGTTCATGAGTGTTATCAATTGCATTAGGATTGTTCGAAACATACAACTTGAAACATCAACCAAATCTCTTAAGGACATCCATATTTTTCTAAAAACACATATCCATGATGACTATTTGAATAAATGTAATTTTTAGATCTAGAAAGTATGATTGACTGACTTTTTGAATGTATTTTTATTTTATTTTGAACAATGCACTTATTTTGATCAATTGACTTGAATGCAAATAATTACATAACATTGCAACTCCAGAAATTGAAACTGAGATCTACAAACAAGATATAAAGCAGACAGAGAGACTTATGCCCAAAAATTTGGAAATTGACCTATATAAGGACAAATTCACCCTAGGATGAATGGGTCTTTGCACATGGGTTTGAAAAATTAAAGTCTGAGTTTCTAAATTAATGTTTAAGGTCTCTATTTCAAGTTGTAGATATATTCTTTCAGTTGTAGTTTTCCAAAATTTTATGGTTAGATGCAAATACAATTTGATGGAAAACAACAAACAAAATGACAATTTTTAGATGCAATTTTGTTTGAATTTTTTGATGTAAATGAGTGAAAGACACTAATATGTAATATGATGCAATATGTATGCAATATTTTTGTATTTTTGTGATTTTAAATGATGTAAAATGCAATTTTGAATGATGCAAGATGTAATTTTGAAACCCTAAATGAGATGCAAAACTAACTAATGCAAATCCTAGATCTAGAGTTTTAGAGACTTCCAAATCAGAATTTAGGATGTACAATGTCGGATTCACCAAAATGAAATGAAGAAAAATGAAGGGATGTGTGTTGGATGGATGTAGGGGGTTGGATATGTGATGGAATGATCTAACACACTTACACTTTTCCTAATTTCATTAGAAAACGAGATCTCCCAAGAATAGGATTGACTTTTAACCTTGAGGTGAGTCAACCTTATTAGGAAGGTCTGTTGTTTTCTTATGATAGAAATGTCTGATTGGCTACTTTGGGAGATAAATTTAAATGCATTAACAAATTCAATTGTATGACCTAACACTTGAAATGCATAATATTATGATAGCAAGATCAAAAATAGTAATTTATAAGTAGATATGAGAAGATCAAAATGGTATGCACTTGACCTAAAAAGCAGGTTTTGAGCTCTATAGAAAAACTGATTCGCCCTAGGGTGAATGGGTCCTAGTGTAGGGGTCCAAAATATGATTTTGTAGTCCTCAGATCTTGGATCTAAGCTTCTGATTTCTGTAGGTTTGACTATCGGAAAGCTGAAAATAAAATCTATAGGTGAGTTTTCATAGATTGACAACAATGATGACAAATTTGACAACTTAATAAAATTACTCTTTTGATCAATCTTTAGTACTTCTTCACCTATAAATTTGCACATACAAAGAGAGAAGAAAAATTGTTTTTGTTTTGGGGGAATAGAGGTTTACCTTAGTCAAACCCCGGTTTGGTAATTAAACCTTAATGATAAAACAATGGTAAATGGAAGGAATTGATGAATAAATAATGCTATGTCACAACTCATCAAACCCTTAATGATTGCTCTTAGAGGACTAAAGTGTAACACATCTTTCTAAGGCTTGGATCTTGCATGAATTGGCTTGATTGATTGCTTGATTTGATGCTTGAATTCTTGAAACCTACATCACAATGTTAGCTCCAAAACGTGACATGAACACATGTGAACTTTGGCATGATGATATGATCTTGATTACTGCTATAGATGATTGATAAATCTGCTCTTCAATGCTCTTGACAATAATATTTGATCTTGATAGTGTGTCTTAATAATGCTTAGATTTGAATTGATAAAATAACTATGTATTTATAGGTGTTTATCTAATTTTCCAAAACTTAGATTCCACAAGCTGACATTTGAAACTTGAATTTGAATCATTAAAATTCCACCAAAAATATATTAAAATTGGGACCTAGCACTTAAAGGTGACCTATTCGCCTTTGGGAAAATGGGTCCTAGGACCTAAGTCTAGGACACACAATTTCCAAGTTGTTTAAATTAATGTTGGAAATTGTTTAATATAGGTTTCCCCTTCAAAAAATGAGAATAATAAGGTTTTGGAATACATAATTTAGATAATTAGAAGCTTAATTAAGTCCAATTAATTAAGGAGATGCAAACATAGTGTGAAAATGTAAAGATGCACATTTTTCTACACTATAATTAATTGACTAAATTAAGTTATCTTAAATTATTATTTTTACGTGCAACTTTATTAAATTAAGTATTTTATTAAATAGACTTATTTTATAGGAAAAATAAAATATAATTTCTCGAATATTTGAAATGGTGGTATAAAAGGGAATTGCAAAGGAGAAATTCATATCTTTTGGCAAATTCATCTTTTATTGTAAAGTTTGGATAATTTTTTCAAGTGTGAAATTGAGGACAAAAAACTTATGGAAAATTGGTTTTATAGAAGGATTTATTTCTAATTAATGATATCAAGTTTCCACAATCCATAATGTTATCTTTCAATGACTTCTGGATTAGATCGTGTGAGAATTTTTGCATCAATGTTTTGGATCTCTTTGCTTTCATCCTGATGATGGATCACAGAGTGTGATCCAAAACGTTGATGCGAAAATTCTCAAACGATCTAATCCAGAAATCATTGAAAGAGATTTATTTCTAGTCAATTTAGAGTGGGTTAATTCATAATTCACCAGTGTGAAAAAAGATTGGTGATTTAAAATTTGTAATTAAAGATTTAATTTTTGAGAATTTATTGATAATGTAGATTGAAAATTTTGTTGAGTGGGTTTTAAGCATGACATGGTAGAAAGAAACCAAGAGGGGGCAAGAGTGAGCAATAAAGAAGGTGATAAAGACAAGTAATAGAGAGAGTGAGAGAAAGAGAGGGCAGGGAGATAGAGATAGGGAGGGAGAAACAAAGACTGTGTGTGTGTGTGAGAGAGATATATATAGAAAAATAATATTATATTATTTATCATACTATATTATTATATTATATAGTGTATACAATATATAATATATAATATAAGTACTTTATATTTATTATATTATTTATATACAAATATAATAAATAATATAATTTGCCATTTTAAATTCTTCTTTGCACAGCGTGCTTTATATATAAAGAGATAAAAGGGTGTGAGAGTGGATGCTAAGAAACTATCGACAAGGAGTTAAAAGAGTGCCCAAATTCACAAGGCAACACACAACAAAAACCAATGAATAGGTGACGAGATAGATAAATGTGATCCATTCAATTGTCTTACATTGATACGGATGCCAAGATAGTTGAGATCCATGAAAATATGTCACCTTAATTCATAAAGGGAATGCCTTCAACAAAAAAGTAGAAATTTCTTTTAGCTACACCAAGTGGAAATATAGTGATTTTTTGGCCTTTCTTTGAATTGAAAAAAATAACTTTCCCTTATTTTAATGAACAACTCAACATATTTTTTACTCCTAAGAGGATATTCTATTGATCAAAATTGAATTTTACATTGGATTGTGCCACTTGGGCAACATTTGAAGTTCCTCCCAAACCCAAAATTCCAATCCTTGGCTAGAAATCAAGGGCCTCACAGGACCCAATTCCTGGTTGTCAACATACTTCCCTTTCCTATCACCTAACAGATAATCCATATTTTACAAAAATGCCACTTTTTTAATCCAATACCAGTTTAGATACGTCTCTAGCCATACCAATTTCTTCAGAAAGCTTAGGCTGTGCACCGCCTTTGATCTATGTTGTGCATGTTTTGTACCTAAAAGGTCCAATACGAAGGGGTATCTTCTTACATTCACTCCAAGAGTGAACAACAAATGAAGGTTTCTTGGACAAGGGATTTCTTGACCCACTGTGCCATTACAATAATATCTTCAATGCCGCCCAAATACTCTTGGAAAATTAGACGTCTCACTAGTGCAAGGGTCATTCCTTTTAGAGTGTTTAAATCTAGTAATGGTACCAATTCCACCTGATGCTTGAGTTTATGATAGTTCCTTCTTTTTGCTCTTTACGCATTGTTGTTGGGTTGTATTAATTGAAACACTTACTACAAGGGCACTCCACAAAACTCTGGGCCACATTCACCCAAGTTTGGACTGGTAGTCTCTTCTTTGATTGTGTATACACCTAAAATTGGTCTGGAGTATCCGATTAATTAAATACAAAATATTTGATTAATTATCCTAATTTCCTCTACTATTGAATAAATAGAAATATTTATTTATATAGTTCACATTTAAATTCATCTTAATTAAATAAAAAAAATTAAATACTTTGTTTTATTTAATTATCAAATCCCTACTTTATTCTATCACATTAATCTTACATTAATTAAATAAAGATCAAACCCTTTATTAATTAATTACCATTATTCTTCTGTTTAATTTATTAAACAACTTCTATAGTTCGTTTTATTAAATTATTTATCCCTCTTATTGCTAATTTAAATAAATCAAAAATATTTGAATTAAAGCATAAGGAATATCCATCTACATTTCCTCAAAAATGAATTAGATATCCTATGTCTAATTTTTGTCTAAAATATGTCACAATTAATGCTTTGAAACTTCACGGGAAGTTTTGGAGACAAATTGGAGACAAATTCCAAATTCTTCTCTCAATCCTCCTCCATCAATCCTTCCTCTTCTCTTGCCTGGTATTTTCATGGGTAGAGACAATCGCCAAAATTCTCTCAATCTCCTCCATCTTTCACCATTCAATCCTCCAGATTGAATCCAAGCCTCTCAATGTCTTCCCTGTGCATTTCAACAGCCAGGAAATCTATAAATAAAGCCTCATTGAACCAAGAAAAAGATCCAGAGAATCTAACTTATGCACTCTTACTCTGCAGGAATTCAAACATCAAGCATCAAGCATCAAGCATTCAAGCATCCAAAATCCAGCAATCAAGCTTTCATATCATGGCTGCTTCCTGTAGCTGCAATTATCCATTTCATATCAATTCATGCTAGTTTAATTCATTTATCATCTAGTATTATCATATTTAGCTCCATATCATTGCATTAGCATCCATCTCGTTCTTTGAATTGTCATTTTAACAATCATAGTGTCCTCACGATTTGAGAGCAATAGTGGTTTAATAAATCTTTGAGGATAGAGAACAATATGACGCTTTCAATTGATTATTGCTTTGATTTGATTCATTCAGCTTTGTCTTTGATATAATGTCTTATTAAGAAGTGTGTTTTGTGCTTTACACCTAATTCACCACTTACAGGTTGAAGCAACATTATTGACTGAGAATGAAAATGAGGAAGCAATAAAAGAAAACGATTATACTGTCCAAAGGAGGATGTAATGTCCAAATCTAGACATTCCTCTATTTATAATCAGTGAAATTCCAAGATTTTTTTTGCTTCGCTTTGAATGTTGTTTTTGCTTTGGCAATGCTTTTATGTAGCCTCTGACTTAACCATTTGAGCTTTAACTGAGCAAACACAATTAGGAGTATTTGAATATTTATGTGAAGGTCTCACCTACTACCTTCTGATTCAGCCCATTAGCCTCAACATTTGCTAGAGCATCTGCTTCTTTATTTGCCTCTTTGTAGATGTGACTTATGGTGAAACTGTTCAATCTATCTATTTCTTAACAACAATATCTAGATATTCGTGCAATTTCCAATTTCCAATTTTATTTTCCCTCATAACATTTACCACCAACATTGAATCTCCTTCTATATCTACATCTCTGATCTTGATTTATTGGTAGAGTTGGAGGCCACACAAAAGTGCTTGGGATTCCGCTTCATTGTTTGTTCCCTTTGGGATGGATTTTGAAAGATTTTTAACCACCTATCCGTTCAAGTCCCTTAATATACAACCAATTCTTGACACTCTTGGATTGCCCCTAGTCGCTAATGCAACTTATACCAACTAGATTTGGGAGGTATCCATTTTGCCTCCTTCCAAAGAGACTGTGAAGTTTGACCTCCCACACCTAACAAGGATGAATTGTAGAGGCCAAACCACACCTACCTCATTCTAGAATCCCAATTTGTGAAAGAAGATTGTTGTTGTTTTGACTCGCTACCCTACTATTTGTTATTTCAATGATTGCAACCTCTAACTTAATAAAGAAAAAATGGTAGATTTAATTCTTTCTCTTGGAATATCCTTCTATTCCTTTCCTTCAACTCCCATAAGAGGGTTGAGGGGTTAATCACCCATAGACTTGAAAAAATAGCATTCCTCCTTAGACATGGCCACACTTTGAGCCAACTGAGTATGTCATTGGGAAGAACACTTACCCAACCAAGGTTCACACATAGCCATCTCCAACAGTATTGAGCAAAGGGATAGCCAAGAAGCAAATGATTTGTGTTCTTTTCATTGTTTTTTCATAGGACACATCTTGATGGGCCATAATATCCCATTTTGGAGAATCTATCCGAAGTTAAAATATTATTTTGAAGGGGTGCCTAGGTGAAAGCGCTAGCCTTGAGAAGACAGAGTCTATGCCAACAAATGTGTGTTGGTAATGTAGTGGTTCCGTCAATATTTTCTAATACCCCATAACCTTCTTTTGCACTGTAGTTGCTAGACTTCGAGGCTGTCCATAAAATTTTGTCCCTACCTCCCTTGATTACTATTGAATTATTTTCCCAATGTGCCACACAACTTCTCTTCTTCATCAGGTGGCAGCCCCATCGAGATCAATTCTTTCCACTACCAAGATTGGACCCCATATTTTTCATTGACTTAGATGTAATCTCTAACATATGTCCCCCAAGCTTATGAGAGACACCTACATGTTTGATCCATTGCCATGATACCATCCAAACTAAGGAAGCCCCCCACAAATATTCCTAAAATAAGGTTTTTTTCCGTCATGCACGTCCCATGTTAGGTAGTATGTGATTAGAGAGTGACATTCCTTGATGAAGTTCCAGGTTCTCAAGCCTTGGGGAAAATTCCTAGTGGTTAGGATACCTATTTCATCAATATTATTTTGATATTTGTTCTTTAAGGATCTTCACCCATTTAGCATTAGGCTTCGTATACATCTTCCAATTGAGTTTGGCTCCTAGGGCCTTATTTTTTGAGAAAATCTCTCAAATCGACACCCCTTTAGCTTTTTCTTTATAGACTTTATCCTAATCTATAAGGGAAAACTTATTTTTTTGTTGTCCCTTGCCAAAATAATTTCCTCATATTTTGGTTTAGTTTTTGGTTCACCCCTGATGGGATGGATTGGCATGACATTAAATACATTGGTATTGTAAAGATGACTTCACTTTCAATATGGTTATTCATCCTACCTGGGACAACCACCTATCTTTCCATGGTGTAATTATGTTGTTGACATTATCTTCAAGGGGATCCCAAAATTTGTTTCCTTTTAATCCCTTTGCTAGAGGGAGACCAAGGTAGGTGCTTGGTAGGTAGCCTTTCTTGTAGTTGAGATCTCTGATTATTTCTTTTTCCTTCCAAGGACATGTGTTGAAGAAATATATCTATGATTTGGCATCATTTACCTCTTGAGCCAATGCAACAACAAGCTTTTCCAAAGTTACTTATAGTTGAATTTCCTCCCTCCTTTTTGCTGCTCCAAATAGCATAATGTCATTAACGAATTGCTGATGTGTAATGGCCCCCATATTACAAGTGACCTAAAATCCCTCTAAGTTGGCATTTATAGCTGCCCTCGTGATTGACTTGCCTAATGCTTCTACCATAATGATAAAGATGAAGGGAGAGAGTGGATCCCCTTGCTTTATCCCTCTAGAAATCTCAAAATAGCCTTTAGGGGATCCATTTAATAGGACTAAAATCTTGGGGGTAGCCATGCAATTGAACATCCAGTCCACTCATCTTTTGTTGAAGCTAAATGCATCTAAAAAATTACAATGAAATCTCTAGTCTACACGGTCGTATGGTTTTTGATGTCCAGTTTGACCAACATACATTATTTTCTAGTTCTTTGAATAGAGTGTATTACCTCTTGAGAAATTATCACCCCTTCCAATATCAAACTCCTAAGGACAAACCCAGTTTGTTCTTTTGATATTATGTTTGGAAGGAAGCACTTTATTCCATTTGCTACAACTTTACCCAATATTTTATATAGAGTATTGCATAGTGAAATTGGTTGGAATTCATCTAAAGAGATTGATTTCTCTTTCTTAGGTATGAGGAAGATGAACCTGTTGTTGATTTCTTTTAATACTTTACTGGTATTCCTCGAATCTTCTATGGTTGTAGCAACATCCTTTCCTACTACCCCCCAACACTTTTAAAAGAAACTGGTTGGGAAACTATCTAGGCCAAGTGCTTTGTCTGTTGATTATCAAGGTGAAGAAAGCTTGCAATATGAACTTAAATAAGTGTATGCAAATATGAAATAAGTAGATTAACCTTTAGCCTTAGTGTGAAGAAAGAATGAGAGAGAGAGAGAGATAGAAGAATCATAACACATGCAACGACAAATTTACGTGGAGAAACCCCGTAGGGAAAAAACTCCACCATTGAAAGAGAGGAAAGTATATTAATAATAATTTGAGATATTACATGCAACAATAGACTTCTCTTATCAATCTCTGTAAAATCCAGCAACACCTTGTTACCCTGCAAACCTGCAAAATTGAATTGAATAACTCTAGCTCAAGGCCCCAATTTAAAGAGATTTGTGAGGATGAAAACCACCATGGTTTCACCAAACAATAGGCAGAAATACCACCTAGAAAAACCCATGCCTCCATCCTTGAAATAGTTAAAAAATAGCCTCTTATAGATGCTCTTACAGTTGTCATAAGGCATCTCTCATGTCTAAAAATAACATATTTTGTCATAGGGAATCTATCATATTGTCATAGCATCTTATGACAACTGTCATACATATTATATATGCTCTTACAACACCCTATTTTGACCCAACGACCTCATTCTAGAAGATTCTAGAGTGGGATGCCTAGCTATTTTGTCCTTTTCCAAAGGCACAAACGGTAACGATAACACTACATTTACATTGTCTCTTTCACCACCGTTGGTCAAACGGTTTCACCTCTTATGGGTAAATGCACAAAACACTTTAGGAGAATAATTAATTAAAGGATTTACAAGGTTGATGGCACCTAAATCCTAACATTGTCTGAGTGTAGTTAGTTCACAACCATTTTTCTTTCATCCTTAAAGAAATTTTCCATAAGTAACTTGTTTTTCTCTTCTATGACAAAGCAATGAATACATTGAATCAACTATTGTTGGACATACAAGTAATATCCTTCCCATTTATTTAGTAGGTTACTAAAATAATTCACTACTTCCTTAGCTACCTCCTCTGGGTTATCGAGGATTGTTCCACCAACTCTCCTAATACTTTTGATTCTATTGATGCCTCTACACACTTTTATTGTGTTGTGGAAGTATTTGGTGTTTTTTTCTCCTACATTGATCTAGGTTTCCCTAGATTTTTTCCTCCAATAGATCTCTTTGGATAACACATCCTCATAGTCCCTCAATAATTCCTTTTTTCTTCATGATTTTTCATTGTCCATCCCTGTTATGAACACTTCTTCGTTCAAGGTCCTCAATTATTCTTCCAACTCCTTGTCAGTTGCAAAAATGTCTTTGAAATACCTCTTATTCTAGTCTTTCAACTATTTCTTAGTCAATTTTAGTTTTGTAGCTACGCAAATTTTTTTGGTTCCTGTTGGATTTGCTTCTCCCCACCATTGTTTTATCAGATCAAAATTGTTCCTCATCCACATGTTTTCAAAATTAAAGGGACATATAATTGGTTTGTTTCCCCTAGAATATCTAGTTGTACTGGATAATGATATGAGCTAGAGTATATAAGTCTCCCTAGTCACCCTTAAATAGGAACATATCCAGTTTTTTCATTGATCTTGTTGAAGCCTAACCTCCTATTTTTCCATGTGTGGTTTCCATTTTCTATTGGAATTTCTAGTAGTTGGTTATCCCCTACAAATTCCTCAAAATCTAACTGATACTTATATTTTCATTGGACATCCCCCTTTCGTCACAGTTGAGTAAGATCACATTAAAGTCCTCACCTAGTACATATGTTTTGTTTGGAGCCAATGCAATGAAGTTTCCCAACTCATCATAGGTCTCTTTTTTCTTATTTTAGGAATTTGGACCATAGATGTTTACTAAAATGAAATGTAGGTTTGATGTTAGGCTCCTTACCTTACACACCAACCAGTGTCAACTTGTTGTTTCCCTTTCAAGGTATATTGACTATTACCTCCAGAATGTGACTATACCACTCGATGCACCCTCAACCTCTACAACCTATACACTCCAGTGCTTGCACTTCCTTTTGAATGCTTCCACCTCCCCATTGCTCAAATTTGATTCTTGACTCAAAAAGATATCTTCCTTAGATGACTCCATATTGTGGTTAACCGGGCGTTATTTGTTAGGGGATGATTTCCATGGCTCCCTAGGAAGGGATATCCCCTTCCCTAATCTTAGTAAACAAGAGATATTTATCTGAACCTTTGCATCCCCATCTAAAGTCCTCATTTCTTGGTTTTATTCCCTCCCCATCTTTCTTTCTTCACCGCAATATGGAGATTTCTTCACTCCATCCTTTTATTTTAGCCCTAATTTTG
>CM021108.1:7849027-7954639 GCA_007115665.2 Sequoiadendron giganteum
GTTTTTAGGTTTGGGACTACACCTCAAAGAGCTCTTTGTTCGAGGATGACATCACAGTTTTGGGATGATAGCATGACACATTTGTGTCTCTCTGGCATGTTGGCGTTCGTACAACCAAAAATAGTAAACTCTAGTACAAAAACACTAAAAACCTATTTATCGGCCTAGCTGACTAATTTGAATGAAATAAATAGTATAATAAAGTACAAAAAGTAGAAGCTTAGGTGATAAAGTAAATAGAAGAAAATAAAGGTAACGAATAAGAACTCACTCCAACACTAGTCCTCTAGTGAGTTCCATGCACATGTCCACCTACACACAAGCAAGAGGGAAAATTGTTGGGGTTGTATAGGGGCCTGCCTCAGTCATACCTCATTTAGGTGTTTCCACTTCCACAGAAAACCAAAAAGCAATGGAGTAGAATATGATAAAGGAAACAAAGATAGAAGAATTGAATACTACAAAAGACAATATGCTACTCTAATCAAACCACAAAGGAAAAGAGAGTGAGATTTTACCACATCCACCCAAAGGATCACTAGCCAATGAAGGGATAATACAAGGTATGGACTTGGAAAAGTCACCACAACCACAACTATGATCAAGGGAGGTCTCATGGGACTCCAAGCTCACAACTTATGAGGTAGCACCACACATACGAGAGTGGAGTGAGTGAAGTAACAAGCTTCTTGCAATGTTCAATCTATTAAAATGTTGGAATGGTGAATGAGATGCTCAAGAAAGTGTGTAGAAGTTGTAGAATTGTCAAGAGGATGTGTAGAGAATGAAATGAAAGAATGAAGAATGTTTTTGAAGGTGGGATGGGAAGAATCTACCATTTTTGGGTCAGTTGGTCAACAGGGGGATGTTACAATTCATCCCCAATAGGGAGTGTAACACCTCTTCCATATTTAGATGTACAAATCCATCAAGGATGTAAGTGCGTCGTGCAAACATCTACGCGCTGTGCGTTTGTCCTTGAAAAAAATTCGCTCACTGACACACAGGACAAACACCAAGTGGAAGGAAGGCGGATGGGTGATGTGGAATTTCACCTTTGGGTTTGATTTTCTAAGGTGAGGGTATGCAAAAGGGGAATTTACACAAAGGGTGCAGATTCCCTCCTATACATTTTGCTCCCACTTTAGCGAGCACAAACATCATTGAGTGTTTGGTAAAGTAACTAGGAGCAGCTACCAATTGCATTTGCTTGTCATGGCATTTCATGAGACCACATTTCTTTGAGGCATTTTTTTAAATAGTTCACTACCTTGTCTATGCTACCACATTTTTCATAAATATTGTCTACCAAAGCATTTAATCAAATAGTTCACTGCCTTGTTGCTATGGTTAAAAGCATAAAATAAGTGCTTTTGAACAAGCTATGGATGCTTGGAAAAAACATATCAAAGCATAATAGTAATCAATAGCATAGACAAGGTAGTGAACTGGTTGGAAAAATGCCTCAAAAAAATGTGGTCTCATGGTGATGGAATGCCATGACAATCCATAAAAATTCACTTGTCATGGAATTCATCATGGCATTCCATCACCATGCGACCAAATTTATTTGAGGAATTTTTTCCAAAGTTCATTGCCTTGTCTATGCTACCACATTTTTCATACATGTCTACCAAAGCATTTTATCAAACAATTCACTGCCTTGATGCTATGGCTAAAAGCCTAAAATAGGTGATTTCAAACAAGCTATGGATGCTTGGAAAAAATATATCAAAGCATAATAGTAAGCAACAAGATATGGTCTCATGGTTTTTTTGGCACAAAAATAAGTGTGATTTTATTTGCAGGTTTTAAACACTTTTTTTGGGCAATTTTGCTGTTTGAAATGGGGAAAAATCTTCTTGGTCAATTTTGTGTATTTTTTAATTATAGGATTCTCACAGTTAGTGAAAAAGGTAGTGTTCATTAAGGAATGGAAAATATGTGTAGATCCTTTGAATTATACCTATACTGTGCAATGACATTGAATCATTTAGCAAACCATTTTTTCTTCACAAGGCAACATTTTCTTGTGGAACAGTTGACTGAGACAACTCTTGTTTCAACTAACCACCCTCTCATGAAATCTAATTCATATTTTAATCTTGCACGATCTTATCATAGTAAAGGATTATGACACCATTGACTGCTACTACATGGCATCAGTCAAGGAAAGCTAGCTCGGGCACAAGATTTTATGGATAGGTTCAATTGAAGTTGGGAGATCTTAAGAGTTCTCTCTCAAATTTTGAAAAGGTTTTGGAGGTCCACCCTAAGAACTCTGAGAGCTCAAAATATGTAGGCCATATATATTCTTAGCAAGGGTAGGTAGATAAGGCTTTGAAAATATTAAAAAAGGCAACTCACATAGATCCACGTAATGCACATGCATTTATCAAGATGGGTGAGTTATTAATATTGACAAAACCCAGTGCAACCTTACATTCTCTTAAGACAAAAAACTCTCTTCTGAAGAAGATCAGAGAATAAGTACCCATTGAATTGTTAAAAAAAATTGGGGTTCTTCATTTTGAGTGTGATGAGCTAGAGCTGGCTCAATAAAATTTTATGGAGGCATTAGCAAATGGCATTTGGGTTGAACTCATAAATAAAAGCCCCAATGCCAATTCTGCAGTTTTTTCTGTGTGCTTTAAGGATATGGAATTCTTCCATTGACTAGAAGAAGGTGGTGTTCCACTTGAGTTACCATGGGATAAAGTCACAATACTATTTAATCTTTCTAGGTTGTTTGAATAGCTACATGATATTGAAAAAGTAAATCTTTTATACAGGCTAAAATTGTTCAAGTTTCTTGATTATGTGGATGCATATCTACATCTTGCAGCCATGGCTCAGGCTCAGAATGAGATCCAACTAAACCTAGAATTGATTGGGGATGCAATTAAGGTGGATAAAACCTCATTAAATTCTTTATGTATGCTTGGAAACATGGAATTGAAAACAAATGATTGGCTTAAAGAAAAAGAAACAATTAAAGTAGTACACCAACTTGTCTTGGTTGATGAAGCAAAATGAAAAGTTTATGAAGCACGAAGGATTCAGATGGAAATGAGAAAGCAAGAGGAAGAAGAGAAATTTTAATGTGTGAAGGAATTATGGAAGAGTAAGCGTAAGGACAGGGATGATGACAATGATGAGGCTGGTCAATCTGAGAAGAAACAAAAGAAGGAAAAGAAGAAAAAGAAGGATAAGGACCACAAGGCTTATGATTCTTATATGGAGGAACTTGATGTTTCCATGGAATATGAGGAAAATTATATGAGTGATAAGGCACAAGATGATGTATAGAATTCCCAATATCTTCTTGTAGCTGCAGGTCTAGAAGATTCTGATCATAGCGAGAAAAATTCTCTAGTTTCAACAAAATCATGAAGGAGACATGCATACTCTAATTCTGAAGATGATGAACCATTCCAAAAATAGAGTTTGAGAGAAGATGATCCATATGATGATGATTTCTAGGATTCCTAAGCTTTAACCAAACCTAGCTCCTATTTTCTAAAATAAAAATCCCCAAGGCCCATGGGAAATGAATGATGAGCATTTGAGTTTCAACTTGGTTTCATTTTGAAAAAGGGACATTACATTGTACAAGATTTGTTTAACAACAAAATAATTTAATCCACCTATTTGGGACTATAAAATAAAAATAGATGAATTAATCTATTTTCAATTATAGGTTCTTTTAATCTAGAATTTGATAGAAAGATAAAGTATAATACATTGAAGGACACAAATAATGTTCTAAAATAAAGACTAAAATAGGTTTCCCATAAAAAAAAGAAAGAGGAAAGAATGAAAAGATAACATACAGATGATTAATTTGAGGTTTTGATAAGATCAAATTTAACTATGTCAAATGGATTTGGAAGGGACAAAGCATATTTGATTGACAAAAATTTTGAGTTAGCTTATCCATCGTCATTGTATGCATCATCTTCTCTTGGAATCTGTTTCTACAGTGCACCAAGCCTATAATTGATTGGGGATGCAATTACGGTGGATAAAAACTCATCAAATACTTTATGTATGCTTCGCAACATGGAACTGAAAATAGATGACTAGCTTAAAGAAAAAGAAACAATTAAAGTAGCATGCCAACTTGTCTTGGCTAATGAAGCAAAATGAAAATCTGATGAAGAACGAAGGATTCAGATGGAAAGGTGAAAGCAAGAGGAAGATCTTCGACGGGTGATGCAACAAGAGGAGAAATTTGAATGTGTGAAGGGATTATGGAAGAGTAAGTGTAAGGAAAAGGATGATGACAATGATGAGGCTAGTCAGTTTGAGAAGAAACATAAGAAGGAAAAGAAGAAAAAGAAGAAGGATAAGGACCACAAGGCTTATGAATTTTTATATGGAGGAACTTTATGTTTCCATGGAAGATAAGGTAAATTATATGAGTGATAAGGCACAAGATGATGCAAAAAATTCCCAAGATCTTCTTGCGGTTGCGATTCTAGAAGACTCTGATGATGGCGAGAAAAATTCTCCAGTTTCAATAAAATCACGAAGGAGACATGCATACTCTAATTCTGAAGATGACGAAACATTTTAGAAGTAGAGTCTGAGAGAAGATGATCCATATGATGATGATGTCTAGGCTTCTCGAGATTTAAGCAAACCTAGCTCCTATTTTATAAAATAAAAATCCCCAAGGACCATGGGAAATGAATGAAGAGCATTTGAGTTTCAACTTGGTTTCATTTCGAAAAGGGGACATTACATTGTACAAGATTTGTTTAACAACAAAATAATTTAAACCTGCCTATAAAAAACAAGAAAGAGGAAAAATGAAAAGATAAAATGCAAATGATTCATTTGAGGTTTTTGATAAGATCTTATTTAACTATGCCAAATGGATTTGGAAGGGACAAATCATATTTGATTGACTAGAATTTTGAGGTAACCTATCCATCATCATTGTATGCACCATCTTCTCTTGGAATCTGTTGAAACTCAAATGCTCATCATTCATTTCCCATGGGCGTTAGGGATTTTTCACTTGGAAAATAGGAGCTAGGTTTGGTTAAACCTCAGGAAGCCTCGACATCATCATCATATGGATCATCTTCTCTTGGACTCTATTTTTGTAATGGTTTATCATATTTAGAATTAGAGTATGCATGCCTCCTTCATGATTTTGTTGAAACTGGAGAATTTGTCTCGGCATCATCAAAGTCTTCCAGACCTGCAGCTGCAAGAAGATCTTGGGAATTTTCTACATCATCTTGTACCTTATCACTCATATAATTTTCCTCATCTTCCATGACAACATCAGGTTCCTCCATATAACAATCATAAGCCTTGTGGTCCTTATCCTTCTTCTTTTTCTTCTTTTTCTTCTTTTGTTTCTTCTCAGACTGAGCAACCTCATCATCATCATCATCCCTGTCCTTACACTTACTCTTCCATAATTCCTTCACATGTTCAAATTGCTCCTCTTGTTGCATCACCCGTCAAAGTTCTTCCTCTTCCTTTCTCCTTTCCATCTAAATCCTTCGTTCTTCATTAGCTTTTCATTTTGCTTCATCATCCAAGACAAGTTGGCATGCTACTTTAATTGTTTCTTTTTCTTTAAGAAAGTAATCTGTTTTCAGTTCCATGTTTCCAAGCATATATAAAGTATTTGATGAGTTTTTATCCACCTTAAGTGCATCCCCAATCAATTATAGGCTTGGTACATTGTAGAAACAAATTCCAAGAGAAGATGATGCATACAATGACGATGGATAAGCTACCTCAAAATTTTAGTCAATCAAATATGCTTTGTCCCTTCCAAATCCATTTGACATAGTTAAATGAGATCTTATCAAAAACCTCAAATGAATCATTTGTATGTTATCTTTTCATTTTTCTTCTTTCTTGTTTTTTATGGGCAACCATTTTAGTCTTTATTTTAGAAACTTATCATGTCCTTCAATGTGTGCTTTATCTTTCTATCAGATTTAGATTAAAATAACCTAAATTGAAAATAGATAATTCATCTATTTATTTTTTACATCCCAAATAGGTAGATTAAATTATTTTTCATTAAATAAATTTGTACAATGTAATGTCCCTTTGAATGAAACCAAGTTGAAACTCAAATGCTCATCGTTCATTTCCCATGGGCCTTTGGTATTTTTCTCTTGGAAAATAGGAGTATAATAATAACTCGAGAGGATCTTAATATCATAAAAGGGGCCACTTAAGTGTTGGCACAAAGACCAGGAGATGTTTATGCTGCAAATGGGGTAGCCATTATGCTAGTTGAAAGGGGTCAACTTGATATTGCAAAGAAAAATTTCACAGGTACAAGAAGCTACTATAGGAAACATCTTTTTTTAGATGCCTGATGTATGGGTAAATCTAGCACATGTTTAATTTGCACAAGGACAATTTGTGCTTGTAGTGAAAATGTGTATGCTGCAAATGGGGCAGCCATTGTAAAGTGTTGGCACAAAGACTAGGAAATGTTTATGCAGCAAATGGGGTAGCCATTGTGATAGCCAAAAGGGGTCAATTAGATATTGCAAAGGAAATCTTTACATAGGTACAAGAAGTTATTGTAGGAAATATCTTTATTCAAATGCTTGATGTGTGGGTAAATCTAGCACATGTTTACTTTGCACAAGGACAATTTGTGCTTGCAGTAAAAATGTATCAAAATTGTTTGAGAAAAAATTATTTTGGCACTGACACCCAAATTTTATTATATTTAGCTCAAACACACTATGAAGCAGAACAGTGGAAAGATTATAAAATAACATTATCAAGAGCAGTAGATTGTAATGAGCGTTTCAAATTTGTGTTTAATGTAATGAGGGTTTTGAATTACCTCTAAATTCACTGCAAAGGGCATCCACAAATCTGACTTCGCTACAAAGGGCCTCAACAACTTCAAATTCATTGCAAAAAACTTTGAATTCCTTGCCCACCTTTTTAGAAGTCTCCATTCCCTCTCCAATTCTTTATCACCCATGCAAGTAGCTACTATAACTGATCAAAACACCTCAATGCTAGGCTAATGAATGAAGTGAGGTCTACAATGAATGAATAAATTAAGGTATGCAATGCACAAATGAAGTGGGGTCTCAAATGAATGTGAATAATCACCCCAATACATCACGCATAATACATCGCACCAATAATTGGCCTAAATATTTTTGAAAAAATTGGTCTAATTTGTATTTGATGACTAACTATTTAGTCATTTTTTATTTCTGTGACTAAATAAATTTTTAGTCAACAACCAAATTATTCATTTATTTACTCATTTATAGTCGGGTTACAAAAAATTAGTAGAATTTAGTCATTTTTAGTTGTTGTGCCTAAATTTTTTAGTCACCTAGTCATTTATTTGCTAAATTCTACTAGTGAATCCCATGAGAAAACTCGAGGCTTCAACTTCCACAATTCATACAATTTTTATTTTCTTATGCCAAGCATAGTAGAAGGAATGAAAGACACCACCAAAGGTTGGGAAGCAAAAGAGGAGGATGTAGGAAAAGAAGGGACAAAATAATAGGGGGAAGGCCTAAGGGAAAGAGCTTCCCTATCCTTCCCCTTTGGAGGGGCAGAGGACAAAGCATGTTATTGTGCATGCAAAGAGGCCTTTAGAGAAATAACCTAAGAAAATAGAGGAAAACTACTCTTTGACATTGATAAACAATCAATTGATTAGGGTAGAGCCATGAGGTCGCCTGGAGTGAAAGCAACAAATAAAGCCCTATTAGGATCTATTGTACGCCACCAAGCACAAGAAATGTGCTATCAAGCGAAGAAAATTTTGTTAATAAGTTGATGGAAATGACTAGTAAAACACCACTAAGGGTTAATTTTTTTTTGGAAAAATAATCATAGACCATAGAAGTAAAGGTGTAAGAAAAACTAGTAGAGCCATCATCAAAATCAAAGTCATCACCTTGTTAAACAAAAACCTATCAGAAAATGATAAAACATCATCAAAATATTTAAAATTCCTACCAATAGAGGAGACTATAACTAGTAGGGAAAATAAAATTCAAGGCCATGTACAAAATTCAATGCCTCAAAAATTGTACCCACAATTTTTTCCCCAAATTTTAAATTTCTCTAATTTCAACTTTTGGATAGGAAATTTTAAGATTTTTTCCCTTCTAGATACAATGCCGAGGTCAATTTTGTTCCACGATACACTATTTTTCACACAAGGCTAGATCTCTTAAAAAATAGATAGGAAATTGCATATCTAGGGCTTTGATACCTTATTGGAGTTGATTCCTCAACCCTAAAAGACCCCAAGTATCATCTACAATCAAACGCTTTCCACATAAAGAGATAAAAATAAAACTATGAAGGCCAATAGTTGATTGATCTAAAAAAATGAATCATTATGTGCATTGGATGATGAATTACAATAATAAATCCTTATAAAGGGAAAAAGGAAAAATAAAAAACCAACCCTAGAGAAACCCTAGGTGAGGATGAAAAGAGATCATGACATGTGTCCTCATCCTATGACTTGAGACATACAAAAATACATGACTAAGTAAGCTCAAGTAGCTAGAGAGAAAAGATGCCTAAATAATTAAACAATTAATTAGGTAAATACCATTTCTCTAACAAAAGATGTATTACAATGAAAATGGATATATAATATATGGTTATATTCAAGAGTGATCTAGAGGTGAACATATATAACATATATTGTAAGAGATGTTGATGTATAATAAATATGGAAAAAATACAAGTGTAGTACAATTCTCCATAAAATTAAGAAAGTAAAAGCATCTCTATTAAATGCATATTACATCCCTACAAATATACCTGCTAATATGCAAAGGAAATATCACCTACCTAAATAAAATTATCATGAATACACATTAATACAATAAAATAATAAATTAATTATAAGGAAAGAAATATGTACCAACAAAAATATTCCTTCATCAATTTTTTGAATAAAAAGGCAACCCACACCATATAAAATTATAATAATAGTTACAAAATTTTGGGACCATAAATTAGTTTAATAAACCAAAAATTAACCTCTACCAAAAACTCTTTCCAAACAAATAATATTTGTAAAGAGTGTAAGCTAAATTCTAAGCTATAGATTGAAGGAAATGATAACAATTTTCCATTAAACCCCATTAAACATGACCCATGTTCAAACAAGCCAATTCACATTGTCACACTTTCCATACCCTCTATTCATGCCACGGGCCCAAGAAAAACCAACTAATAACATTGTACCACATTGGTGTTAGAGTTAATAGAGTGGTCTTTTATAACACAATCCTTATACCTAAAAGAATATTCTTGGTACTCATTATGTTGACACATGCACACATATCTATTAATGTAGTGTATGCATAGATAGGGAATATTCTATAAAATATTATCTACAAAACCAACTAATAACATTGTACCACATTGGTGTTAGAGTTAATAGAGTGGTCTTTTATAACACAATCCTTATACCTAAAAGAATATTCTTGGTACTCATTATGTTGACACATGCACACAAATCTATTAATGTAGTGTATGCATAGATAGGGAATATTCTATAAAATATTATCTACATATGGTTAGAAAGTGCAAAAAATTTATTAGGGTCTTGGATCAAGTACTAAAAATTTGATGATTTGGTAAGAATTCATAATGTTTTTGTATGCTTTAGATGTGATGACAGGGTTGGATCTAATCCAAAATCTACCAAAAACTACATTACCTAGAAAATATTTTTTTCATTGTTATTTCCTTGTCAATTTATCCAATGGACAACAACAAGACCTTGCAACATTGGATAGATTATCTTTAAAAGTATGATCTTGGACTATGCTTTTAATAGGGGCAACTCCCTTAGATAATCGAATTTTTATTCAATATTTTATCATAATTTCTCCTCTTCAGTAGAATAAAAATTTGGTAACCAAAATAAAATAAAAGGATTATTAATAGCAAAAAGACTATTAATATTTTTGGATACTGGTAATACAAAATAGTGAAATAAATACTTATAAATAAGAAATAGGAAATATTTCCGAAGACTAATAGCACACAAAATTTTAATATTCTTTCAAGTCTATAAATACATAATTTCAAATATTGACATAACACAAACTATTAATATCCCTCTAAAATGGTAATATACATCCCACTCTCATTTTCAATAGCATGAAGACTACCCGAAAAATAAATACATGAGGAAGGAAAACATTTAATTCTTATCAACAAAATATCAATTTCACATAACTCTTACTATGAATAAAACTATTAAAATTGGTTACATTTGCATTTCCAAAATAGAAGAGAACCTCTATACACAAGAAATTTAATCCCCTTTTAAATATTATACTCACATACAAGTAGTTGGATAACTACTTGTAACTCCCCTTTACCCAATTTCTTTTAAAAATACTTTCTCTCAATATCAATTTGCATACTTTTATTTCTTTTTACTTTTAGGAAATTTTATATGATTGTGTGCAATAATTTTTGCATATTCAATAAAAATTGATCTTTGATATAATTAAGTCACTTGACATGTAAAAATCACCTATACCCACGTAACTTAATTTCAACCCAACCTAAATTGACACAACTTGATATTTAATTATTTTACACAATATAATAATATTTAATTATTAAAAGAATTAAATATATATTTCAGTGCAAAATAATTTATAAACCCATACATAATATTTCCTTATCAAGTGGGTAATAACGTCATCGAAGCTTTGTGTTGATGATCATCTTTGTTCAAGGCGTGTGCAAGGAAATGGTGTACAAAAAAGTGGTCAAATGGTCAATTTTATACATAATGTGCCCACATTATATTCAAAATCACATAACACAACCATGTTATGGCTTGGTAAATACCAAGCCATAATTCAAATGTGTTTTTTTCCTTACAAAATGCAAGTGTGTTTTGTAAGCCACAAAATGTGAGTGCATTTTTTGGTGAGGACCATAAAATGTTCTTGCATTTTTTGGCTTGTAGAATGATAAAGATAGAGAGGAAGAGGGAGAGGGGGATATGGAGAAGAGATGAAGAGAGAGGTAGGATAGAGAGATAGAGATATAGAGAGGGAGGGAGAGGGAGAGATAGAGGTGGTGTGAGAGAGATAAAGATAGGGGTAAGAGAGATGGAGAGATGATAGAGAATAGAGATAGATAGGGAGAGAGATACAAAGATAGAGAGGGAGAGGGTAAGAGACATATAAAGAGATAGTGAGAGAGAGAGAGATAAAATATAGAGGGATAGGATGAGATAGAGAGATAAATAAGATGGAGAGTGGGAGAGATATAGAAAGAGATGTACAAGGAGAGGGAGAGATAGAGAGAGGGGGAGATAAAGAGATAGAGAGTGAGAGGGAGATAAAGAGAGATATAGTGAGGGATATGGAGATAGTTAGAAGGGTAGAAATGGAGGGAGAGAGAGATAGAGAGAGGAAGGGAGAGAGGGAGGGAGAGAGGGAGGATAGAGAGATAAAGATAGAGATAGAGAGATAGAGAGTAAGAGAGATATGGAAAGAGATTTTGTGAGAAGGAGATGGATATATGAACATAAAATAATGGTGAGAGATGTGTAAAGAGATAGAGGAAGAGGGATATGGAGAGAAAGAGAGAGTGGGAGGATAGTTAAAAATAAAGATATGAGAGATAAAGAAGGAGAGCGAGAGAAAGAGGGGGAGGGAGAGAGATATAGGGAGCTATTGAGTGAGAGAGAGAGCAACATAAATAAATGGTGAGAGAGATAATATGGGAGGGGGGTGGAGAGAGGATAGAGAGACATAAATGGATTAAGGGAGAGAGAGGGGAGGCAGAAAATTGGCAGGGATAGAGATAGAGAGGGATGATAGAGAGATATACAAAGAGAGGGAGAGAGAAAGAAATAGTGAGACTGAGATATAAAGAAATAGAAAGAGAGATAAAGATGAAGAGGAAGAAAGAGAGATATGATATATAAATATAAATATAAAGGGGGATATATATATAAAGGGAGAGAATAAGAGACAAATAAATAGATGGTGAGAGAGATAGATACAAATAGAGAGAGGGAGAGAGATATTTAGATAGTGAGAGAGAGAGAGATAGAAAGATATATAGGGAGACATAGATAAAGAGGGGGAGATAGAGAGATAGAGAGATAAAGAGGGAGAGAGAGGAACAAATATGGGAGAGAGATAAAGTGGGATATATAGAGTCAAAGAGGGAGAGGGAGAGAAATGTGATATAGGATATGTAGAGAGAGAAAAAGGGATAGTGATAAAGATTGACAGAGAGAGATAAAGAGAGGAAAATAGATAAAATAGAGAGGGATGATAGAGAGATAAAAAGTTAGAGGGAGAGGGGAAGAGTGTGTGAGAGAGGGAGAGGGATATAAACATAAAGAAATGGTGAGAGATAAAAAGAGAGAGGGAGAGGGAGAGGGAGAGGGAGAGGGAAGAGAGAGAAATATAAATAGAGGGTGAGATAGAGAGGGAGATGGAGAGAGATAAATATGGAGAGGGAGAGAGATGGAGAGATAAAGAGTGAGAGGGAGAGAAACATAAATAAATGGCGAGAGATATAAGAATAGATATGAGGGGGAGAGGGGGAGGGTGAGAGAGAGAGAGAGATAGAAACATACAAAATAATGAAGGGGGAGAAAGGGGGATGGAGTGATTAAAAATTAATTCAAAATTGATGCTATTTATTACTCCTTTAATTTCAAATTTTGTACTTATCATTTTTTCTTTCATTTTAGACTGCATATTTTTTTATATCATCTTCTAGATGGTGCAATTTTTCATCTAATGAAGACAACATAAAATTTGAAGTACACTCTAATCTAAAATATTGATCTATATCCCTTTTTTTGGTGTTTTTGTGATGTGTAGGAATTATTGAGTTGATTTGTATTTTTTAGCCCAATCATAATGCCACCAAAATATTTTTTGACAATAACTTATTCTAAGATCTTAGGAATGGAGTGTATGGATGGATCGATATCATAGAGATTAGATTTTTTTTTAAGTGGCTAAGAATCAAGAAAAATAAGAAAGTACATTAGTATTAATAATTTATGATGAGTGTAAGTAATTCTAAGAAAAAAAAAGAATTTGGATCTAATGGAGGGGAAAAGGAAGGCAATGTAGAAGAAATATTGTCATGTAGTCATGGAGAAGGCTATTTGTCGATCATTGGAAATTTAGAAGATAATGCAAGGTGAAGATGGTGAAATAGAATTAGGATAGTAGTGAAGAAATTAAAGAAAAAAATGATTGGTGAGACAAGAGAAAATTTGGTTAGAAGTGGGAGGTAAGGCAGGTTTTAGGAAAGTGAGAATATAAGAATGCGTGGAAAATAATTAATGAAAAAATCAAGGACAAATGAATTGTCATATATAGAGGGTGAAGAAGAGGAGTTCATGGTATTTAGGGTAGAGATCAAAGATAGGGTGGGAAAGCTAGACTAGGATAGTGCAAATAAGGCTAAGATGACAAGGATAAAGAAACATGCAAGAAGAAAGGAAAAAAATAGAAAAAAAAACAAGGATTGAAACAAAGAGGAGATTAAAAGAGAAAAAAACCAGAAAATAAATACTATATGAAAAAATAAAACAAAAAAATAAGCTACACAAATAAACACACGAGATAAGTTCTCAAAAATAGAATATATAATGAAAGTAACAAATCACGAACTAATCTGATACTTAAAATTAGAAATTTATATTTACATGATATGTTAGATTCACCAAATCAAAGAACAAAAAATAAGTCTAATTGAGCAAGTTAATTAAGAAACCCTAACTATAACTAGGTTTTCTTTCTAGCGTGTTTGTTGAAATACAACAAAATAAAGCATTTTGAACTCAACATGATTAGCCTAATCCAAAACTATGTTGACATACACTAGAGATGAGTCTAAAAATATTTCAAGATACTTAACTTGGAATTTTTTTTTTTAAAATGGAAGAAAACAAGAGATAAAATTCTGAAGGAATAAATCAAATGCAATTAGGATTCCATTTTTACCAATTATATGGCTGAAAAAGAATATTGGAATTGACTGTTCAAATTTAGAAGCTACAAGAGGTGCCCTCTACCAAAGAGGTTATGTGTATGGTGCAAATTTCTAGATAGGATCACTAAGTAGATACAAATGACATAGGTGTCTAGTATGTAAAGAGATAGAGAGATAGAGAGGGAGAGAGAGAAACATATAGAGATAGAGAGAGAGAGATATATAAAGAGATATAAAGAGATAGAGAGAGAGAGGTATATAGAGATAGAGAGGGAGAGATAGAGAAATGAAGAGAATGTGAGTGAGAGATAAAGAGAGAGGGAGAGATAGAGGGAGAGAGGTATATATTTATAGAGAGAGACAAAGGTATATGGAAATATAGAGAGGGAGATGGTGTGTGAGAGAGATAAAGATAGATAGGAAGAGAGATGGAGAGAGATGATCTAGATAGAAAAATATAGAAATATAAAGATAAAGAGATGGAGATCTATAGGGTAAGAGATATAAAAAGAGATAGTGAGAGACAGATATAAAAATAGAGGAACAAAGTGAGATAAATATATAAAGAGGGAGAGGGAAAGAGAGAGATAGTGAGATAGTGAGAGAGATAAAAAGAGATATAGGGAGAGGGGAAGATAGAGAGAGGGGGGAGATAAAGAGAAACAGAGATGGGATAGATATAGATATATAGATTCAAAGAGGGAGAGGTAGAAAGGGAGAGAGTGATATAGAGAGAGATAGAAGGAATGAAATGGATGAATGGAAGGAGGGAAGGAGAGAGGGGGAGAGAGGAGGGAGAGAGAAGGATAGATAATGAGAGGAGGATAGAGAGATATAGATAGATATGATATATTTAGAATATAGATGAAGATTAGGTGAGACGGAGAGAGTGTGTATGAAAGAAAGAGGGATAGAAAAATAAATAAATTGTATGAGAGAAAGAAATGGAGGGAGGATAGAGAAAGATAAATCGAGGAAGAGAGTGATAGATAAAGAGTGAGAGGGAGAGAAACATAAATAAATGGTGAGAGATAGAAAGAGATAGAAGAGAGGGATAAAGGGAGGGGGTGGAGAGACAAGATATAGAGGGATGAAGGGAGAGAGGCAGAAGGAGAAAAAGGGGAAGCGATATATATAAAGAGAGGGAGGATAGAGAGATAGCGGAAGATACTAGAGGAGAGGGAAAGTGACATAAAGAGACAACGAAAGATATAAAGAGATAGAGAGAGAGGGAGAGATAAAGAGAGAGGAGACACACACACGTATATACAAACATACACATATATGTATGCATACATACATATATATGCATGCATACATACATATAGAGGGAGAGGGAGAGATAGGGAATAAAGAGTGAGAGAGATAGAGACATGAGAGAGAGAGAGAGAAAGAGAAAGAGGGATAAATATATATAAAAAGAGAGAGGGGGGAGAGATATAGAGAGGGGGAAGGGGAGAGGGAGATATATATATATAGAGAGAGGGGAGAGGAAGAGTGATAGATATAGGGAGAGGGAGACAGAGGGGGGAGGGGATATATATATAGAAAGCCCAAGATATGGACAAGGACAAATATATAAAGCCCAACATATGGACAAGGACAAATATAGAAATAAAGATAATGAGAGTGAGAAATAAAGGGAGAGAGAGATAAAGAGAGAGAGGGAGAGGGATACATACAAATAATGAGAGAGGGAAATAGGGATATATATAGAGAGAGGGGGTAAGAGACATATAAAGATATAGTGAGAGAGATGGAAAGAGAAAAAGAGAGAGTGTGGGATAGAAAGATAAATAAGAGGGAGAGGGGGATATATATATATATAAAGATATTTAGAGAGATAGAAATGGATACATGGAGTAGAAGAGATAGAGAGATGGGGAATATAGAGAGATAGAGAAGGATAGAGAAAGAGATAAAGATAGATGGGATAGAGATAGAGTGAGGGAGATATAGAGAGATAGAGTCGGAAATGGAGAGAGAGAGAATGATATAGAGAGATAGAAAGGAGATAAATGGAGGGAGGGAAAGAGGGGGAGGGAGGGGAGAGAGATAAAGAGAGAGGGAGGATAAAGAGATAGAGATAGAGATAAAGGGAGGGATAGAGAGTTTAAAGAATAAAATTGTCATTGCTAGGGTTTAGGACATAAAACAATAATCTTCTACACTCCACATTCAAGGAAACCCTAGAGATCTCAATCTAATGATGGAAATGGGAGAAATAGATCTGCAATAGGGGTGTCTTAGGGTATGATTGATGTTTAATAGAGGGTTCACCACCAAGCTATGCCTTAGAAAGAGTAATGAAATTCAGGACCTAATTATGAAGCTTAATGATATGTAAGACTTGAATGAATGACCTAGAAATGCAAGTAAATAAGAACAAAGAACTGTAAAATCATAAGTGTGCACCTAGAAACCTGTAGAGGCTTGAATGAGGACTTGAAATGCTGGAAATTCTAAATTTAATGCTGAGTGGGACTCATACGCCAGTCTGGATGATTTAGTCCCATACTAGATTTTATGCACCAAAAATTGAATCTAATAGTGCTTATTCAAAATCTCTTGAAACCCTAAATATTGGCAGTACTGGGACTCAAACACCCAAGGTGGTGTATCAGTCCCAGTATGATTTTTCGGAGCCTGGTTAACATTTGATTCTACTCTCCAATCTCTTCTCTCTACCACACTTTGATTTTGAATCAGAAACTCTGATTTCAGACCTGTAGAAGACTTTTTGTGACCTTGCAAGTGAGGAGACAACTCCAACAACTTCCTTCAAGCTTGTAACCTAATCTTCAAAGATACTTCAAGCTCTAAGGCACCTAGATCTGCAATCACACATGTAGAGGGAGATTTTTTTTTGATGGTTAGGGAATAGGGGTTTGCCTTGGTCAAACACCTTTTATGTTATTAAACCAAATGATGAGATATTGAAATAAGGACATGAAACATGAACGATGATACCTTGAATGGTGTATTGTAAATCTGTGATCTAACATGAAGTGTCCATGACGAATATAGATCTTGATCTTGAAATAAATGAAGAACAATGCTTGATATTGGATCTTCAATGCTAAATCACAACACTAGCTCAACAACATGCTTGATGCTTGATAAACTTGACAAGATAATGGATCTTGAATTGCTACAACAATTGTTGAAGAATTTTTCCCTTGAATGCCTTAGAAATGCTCATGAATGCTCTCTTGACACTCTTGTGAAATCTTGGAATGATTAAATTTTAATTGCTTGACTTGATATTGTGAAGGCTTAATGAAATAATGATATGAGACCTTGTTTATATAGGCAATCCATCTAATGTATCGTGTATTAGATCCTAGAGGATGACATTCATAAAATTTAAATTTAAAACCTTGATTTCTCGCTCAAAACCCTAAAAAGGGGCCAAATGGGACTCATACGCCACCCCTAGCATATGAGTGGGACTCATATGCCCAAGGTGGCATATGGGTCCCATAAGACCTTTTTAGAGAGAGAAAATGTTAGCGAGTTAAGAAATTAGGTCTATTTATTGATCTTGTCAGGATTTCAGTTGAAATAAGCCTTAGGATGCATAATATAGGGTCTTAGGGGCCTATTAATGATGATATGAAGGTCATAAATTCAAGAGGCCCCAAAATTAAATGTGAAAGTGTAAATAAATACACTTTATAACATTCAATTAAGCCAAATTTAGGTCTATTTAGCTTGAAAGGGCCCTAAATCCAATTTGAATGTGTACAACATATTACAACACTAGATCAAGGCAACATTAGGTCCAAGGGACCTAAATTTAATGTGAATATGTAAATGAATACACTTTACAACAATAAATAAAGGCAAGGTTAGGTTTATTTAGCTTAAAAGGGCCCTAAATCCAATGTGAATGTGTACAACACATAACAACAGTAGATCAAGGCGATATTAGGTTCATTTTAACATTAATTATTCTCAAATTAAGCGAGGAATTATACTATCTCCAAGATAGTACAATGTTTGTCATTACATCTAGCCCCCACTTTAGTGAGAGGATGAACTTGCTTCAAAATCACATTAAATTAGACATTCAAGACGGGTCCAAGTGTACTGATGCAGATAGTATAGGATAACGAAGATCAAGGGGATGGTCAAGCCCCCAAGATCCAAGATCCTATGTCAAACCGAAATAGGCACAAAAGGACACAAACAAGGTGTATGATTTGTAGCAAAACAAGATACTCAAACATACAATGCCAAAGATGAAAGAAAAGGAAAGAAGAAAGGTGGATCAAGCCTCGACCGTTTATCCAACACGATGTGGATTGGATCTAAGCTGTTTATCCAAAAAAACACACTCACTTTGAGACAACAAAACTTCAGACTATTTGTTGGGTGAGTATCCAAAGGGGTGGCTTAGTGAGAAATGTTAGTGTAATTAATTAATTATTACACTAGCATAAGTTAACTTAGGTCTTAATTAATCATATTAGTCCTAGGCTGCATTTAATAATGTTGTTGAGATAAGATTCCCTTCTAGAAGATGAGTTGTCTTTTCTAGAACTTATCTCCATCTTGTTATCATTCCCTAGGTAGTTGGTTAGGGTTTCTTGTTGTCACATGAAGTGTGATTTGAACACTTGGCAACATCCTTTACATTATAGGTTTAGCACTTGCCTATATAATCAAGCATATGTACTCTTTGTAAAATAGCTATCTAGATCATAATAGAATCTCTATTTGAATGCCATTATCATACTTTCTGTGTGGTTGAATATTTCTTCCTGACAAAGGTCCTCCATTGAAGATTGCAGCTTCATCAAGGACACCTATGCATCCATCATTCCAAAATGGTATCAGAGCTATTCCAGTGAAGGTTCATCTCAGGATCAAGAAAGTTTGGCTAGTGAGATTCTTTGCAGGCTTAAGGGTTTTCTTTGCAGGCTAGTTGGTTCTACCCAGGGACCAAGCTATTTTCTGGTGCAGATCAGGCTCTATCTGACCTCTCCATTGTGCTCAGAAGGCCTCAAAACCTATACATCGCCTTCCTATTCGTCCGATTTGGACATATTCACACCGAGAGCCATTTGAGGTATCTAGGGTTTTTTGCATTTTGTACGATCCGTACAGTTTTTGCAAAAAGAAAATTTCCCCTTTCAGTCCTCCATCACAGCAAAAATTTTCTAAGTCATTGGGCAATTTTTGTTTTCAAAAACGGAAATTTTTTCCTATAGTTCTTGCAAAAATTTCATTCTCTGGGCGACTGGTATTTTATTCCTAAGTCGGCATTGGGTTTAAATATTTTCTGCGGGTTATTAATCTTCATTGGCTTCATATTTCTCCATCCGTTGGCCCACCGACCAGTCTGCAGATTTAATATATTTTATTTGTTTTAAATTTGAATTGCATATTTTGTAATGTTCATTTTTTTTTATTGGTCAGCCCACCGACCAGTTTGCAGAAGGTTGTCGGCCCCGTCACATCGGCCGACATCATTCGCCGTCCGTTCCCACCGTTGGTGCTTGTCACATTCGACTGACATCACCAGAGCTCCCATCGACCATCGCTTCCACCGGCAGCTGTCACATCCTCCAGCGACCATTCTCGTCACTTGATCACCGAAGTCTCTGTTGAGCCCTCGTCACCAACCCTGGTCCTATCCGTGATCGAGGGCCTCGCTTGCTCCCAGTGGCACCGCCCCAGCACCGCTCGTTTCGCCCAGCCGCCGCTCCGCTGCCGCTCCGCCCGATGGAGGTCCTTTTTTGCAGGTCTTAAGCCCATGGTCCCATCAACGACCAAGGGCTCCATTTTTTTGCCCCCAGGTGCTTAATTTTTGCACCTGTTGAGACTGCAGGCCCTAATAGGGCAGATTTTTTCAAATCGCCATATCTTCGCACCACGATGTCAAAATTTGACAAATGAGATATCGTCGAAAAGAGATTTGGTCTACTTTCTAGTGGTATAATGTTTTTTGTAGAATTTATCTATCAAAATATTCTACAGTCAACTGAATTCAAAACCCTAGTTTGGACATAAAGGCTCATATCTTTGCAACCGTTGATCGAAATTCAGTAATCCCAAGGGCATCAAGAAGGTAATTTTGAGCTCTTTTCATCCGTCCATTCACTTTGATTAGTTTTAGCTTTAGGTACTCTTGCATTGGTTTTGTTCAAATTGGTGCATTTGTTCAATAACTTGGATATCCTGAAGCTTGGGAAAATGTTTTTTGTTTTGGGTGATCACTTCAGTTGCATATCATCCTTGGAAGTTTCTATTTGTTGCTGAAGGTCATTGTCTTTGTAATTTTTGTGAAATTTGTTTGTACATTATGGGGCTTGCATATTATCCTTCTTTGACTATGTTGCACACAGGAAACTGTAAACAATGGCGGGATGGGATCATACACCATCTCCAATCACTTGCATTGTTGCCACATCTATTTGGTATAGATCCCCATCCGAGTGAAGGTATTCATGAGTTTTCTTGGAGTTTCAGTAGCTACATTGTCTTAGAGATCATTGGAATGCAAGTTGATTCTGATGTTTTGAGTTCTATTGATCATTGTGATAGTCCTCACATCCTTTGGACTAAGCTTTAGGAGATATATGGAGATTCGGATACTCCACCCTTCCCTGATGGTTATGATTCAGAATGTTAGGTTTCAGATCAAGTACCCCAGGATGATATTGCTATGCAGGAGGTTGTTTTTTTGGATTGCCTTGAAACTTCCAAAGAGGTTGGCAAGGTTGCTTCAGATGATCCTTCTTCTCCATCAGAGACTATTGGTATCCCTTCACATTCAATGATTCCTTTTCCAGAGTCATTGATTGAGGCTTCCATCATCATCATTCATCAGGACACATTCAGTTTTCTATACTTGACATCACAGGATGGCTTTGTTTCAGGTATCATTGACTTGGCTACTTCTACAGGTTTGGAGAACATTCTTGAGGGGATATCACTCCTCTATTCAGATCATACTTTGGAGAGTTTTCTAGAGTCTGCTCATCTTTGTGTCTCAACCTTGCTTGGAGATCTTGAGACTATCTTGGAGGCCAAGGAGACACAAAGGCAGCTTTCAGAGACATCATCAGCATTCATCTACATCCTTCCTTCCTTCAATTCCTATCCGGAATGGGAAGCATCTCTGCACTTGGACTTGGTTTGGTTTCTTCCGAAAGGGAAAAAAGTTGTTTGTCAACATTGGATCATGTTTTGTCTACATACACTTACCTTTTTTGCAGGTGATCACATTTTTTGGGGGGGCTATATTGTCTCTCTATTTCCCTCTTATGGGGGGGGGGGGCTTTTGATTATATTGTATCCATGTGATGATTTTTGTCCTTGGGGGGATAATGTTGAGTCCTCCAATCATCACCTTTCTACATTTCATATCCTTTTTCGGAGAGGGGTTTTCTTCCCACTGGGTGTTCCCCTTTTCTCCATTTGTGGGAGATAGTCGCATTTTCATCTTTTGTACATGGGTACCTAAAATGGTCATCAACTGGGACCCATCATCATCATGCATAATCATTGCATTTTTCATTTCCTTCCTAAGTTGCACTTATGGGGGGGTGTTAGTGTAATTAATTAATTAATTATTACACTAGCATAAGTTAACTTAGATCTTAATTAATCATATTAGTCCTAGGTTGCATTTAATCATTTAATAATGTTGTTAAGATAAGATTCCATTCTAGAAGATGAGTTGTCTTTTCTATAACTTATCTCCATCTTGTTATCATTCCCTAGGTAGTTGGTTAGGGTTTCTTGTTGTCACATGAAGTGTGATTTGAATACTTGGCAACATCCTTTGCATTATAGGTTTAGCACTTGCCTATATAATCAGGCATACGTACTCTTTGTAAAATATCTATCTAGATCATAATAGAATCTCTATTTGAATGCCATTATCATACTTTCTGTGTGGTTGAATATTTATTCCTGGCAAAGGTCCTCCATTGAAGATTTCAGCTTCATCAAGGACACCTGTGCATCCATCATTCCAACAAGAAATTCATGCCTCTATATCAGCTTCTCACCATATAATGAGAAATTCATGCCCACATTTAGGCTTCTCATCATATGCTAATCATAACAAATCTATCCCTCTTGATAACTTGACAAGGTGCCACATAATAATGAACTTTGAGCTCCATGAGGCAAGCAAAGCTTCGTATGCTTGACACCCATGAAAAAGAAAGATGGCACCACATGCAAGAAAAGTGTGTTATGTAAGGTGGCCATACAATGGCTATTGTAAATGCAAAATACTGTAAAGTATGTATTCAAAGGGATTTTTCTTAGTTCATGTAAGGTCTCTTCTTAGGGAACATTGTACCTAATGTATCCAAGAGAGGACAAGTCAAAGAAATATCACGCTCTCAGAGAAAATAAAACCCAATGACACCACCAATAAAGGGACTTATCACAAGAAGAAAGAAAATTACATAGTGAAACATGAGTGTCGATGTATGCACCCACTTTAAAGTGGTTGCTAACACCATTGATGTGAGCAATTTATTTAAAGTAGAAGAAGGCATGAGAGCTTATTCAGAAAGCCTATACCAACTCATATGTTTTCGAATGAAGCTACATCATGGATAAGGGGTAGCCCCCAAAAGTTAGTATGTCACATAAAAGCCAACTTAAGGCATGTTGTTCACATCCCAATATTTCTCTTATATATATGTGAAAGGAATTCAACTAGCCAAAAGAGACAACGACAAGTGACATACGAGGACAAGGATAACTAACTCCCTTTCCCCCACTTAGTGCAAGACAAGGATGAGCCAAATAGGATGAAAATAAGTATCAATTGGAGGAACCAGGTGTCTCAACACAAGGAAGAGCACCACACTCCTTAAGATGTTGCATTTTGTTACTCAAAGATTTACTTTCATTAGTATCATGACCATGAAATCTATGATATGCACAAAATGAACTCTTGTAGTAAAATTTATTTCATGTTCTTGGAGGGAGGGATATTAAATTATCTTGAAGGAGTCGTGACAAGATACTCTCTTGATCAAAAGTAGAAGTTGTTGCTTCATTTTGCAACAAAGATATCCCTTTCTTAGTACAAGATGTCATACTTACACAATACTTTAGATTGTGAGATTTTGTTCTCTCCTTGAAAGAAGGATATAAAATATAACTAATTTGAATCATTAGTGTTTTGTGTGATGACATTGATATGAAGCAAAGATTTCTTTGTTTCTTTTGTTTCTTTCAAAGGGTAACAATCAAGACCACTAGTGTTTATCAATTTTAGGATGCATTGGTGTTAAAGTTTTCTTAGAAGAATCTTTTGTAATAGTGTTGATATTAAGTGAAGGATTTTTTATTTCTTTTGAGCGACAATAACCAAGACCACTAGTATTTTCTTGTGTGTGAGACTCTATAGGGACAAAAATACCTTGTTCTCTAGCACCACATCCTTTTCCACTATATCCAAGTTGTTTCATAAGCTCATAACCTTTTCCATAAAGCTCTTTCACTTCTTTTGGAGTTGGTGGTCATTGATAGTCTATCTCATCAAAGTTTGTTGTGTAATTTTCTTTTTTTTCTAAAGTGGTTAAAGTGAATGCGTTCGAAGGGACTTCCAAATTTTGTGTTGACATTACCACTTTTTATTTTACCTTTTCAAAGTCTTTTTATGATCTTGTATTCTCCGATGAATGTTGATGTGAAATCTAAGGAACCCCAATCATCTTCTAAGAGCTTCATGACTGCCTCAATGTGTTTTCCTTTGTCTTTCTATTGCACGTGTTCTACTTGTGTAGGTGTCAATATTTTCAAAGGATTCTCTTTGACTTTCTCAATGCTAAAACAACTGTTTGGTTCAAGGTCAGCTTCAAGTATGTACACTTTGCTTTTGAAGACATACTTCATTATACGATGAAGATTAGAAGGCAGCCCATTCATTACATGAATCCATGGTCTTCCTAAAAGAAGTTTGTATGAAAGATCATGAGGCATAACATGGATCAGTGTTTCTAATGTGGCCTTTCCAGCTTTAATAGGTAAAGTGATCACACCAAGCGATTGTTTTCCTACATTGTCAAATCCATGAATAGATAAAGAATTAGGTTGAATTTTTTATTTATCCACACCAAGCCTATCCAAAAGTCTTATGGTACACACATTAAGAGCAAAGCCATTGTCAACGAGGGTTATTTTTATTCTTGTTCTATAATATTGAGCTATTATCATTAAAGTATCATGTTGTTTTTGCACTTCCAAAGGAGGGAGCTCACTTTGGTGGAAAACAATGTCATTATTTATTCCTTGAATCATGGCTGCTATGTCATTTGGTCTCACATTAGAAGGGATAGTAACTTGTTGTAAATCACTTTGAATCATGATGTGATAATGAGGGGAGTCTTGAATAAGATCCCATAAGGATATCTTAGTAGGAGTATTCTTGAGTTGTTCAATGAGATCATACTCCTTTCCACCTTGTGGAGGTAAACAAGAAGGACCTGATAAGATAGAATTAGGAAATGGGAGGGGTGTTGAAGTTTTTTTTGTCTTGGTTGTGGATTATTTCTAGTGTTATATTTATGAGCAACTATGTTATGACTCGGCTGTTGCGATACATTATTCTTAGGTGGGTAGAGGATAAGTTCGGGTTTGTTTTGAGTTTGAGGTTTGTGTGAAGGTGGGTAAAGAATTAGAGGATTCTTAGGATGTCCCACAGGGTATGTAAGAGGGTCATTAATCATGGGGGATCTAATGGATACTTGTGCATTCATAACTTCAACGGTCTTGGTTGGATGTATTTCTAATAAAGGAAAATCTAGTGCCATCTTTTTATCATCATCTAAGGAAGCCAAAATGTTGTCATTTTCTTCCACCATGATATATTTTATAGTAGGAGAGTTTCTAGGAGAACTACAAACTAGATGTTCATGAAATTAAAAGGGTGGTTCTTCTAAAATGAATTCATCACAAGTAAGGGAGTTACAAATGGTTGGATTTTCTTGTTCAATAAGGCTTTCCATAGGGGAAGAGAGACACATAAAGTTCTCATGAATTTCATTGGTTGTATTTTCTACCATCAAAGCATCTTCCTCACAAATAGGAGAGATACTAAGAGAAGAACAAATACAATTATCATGACTGTCCGTAATTTCATTCCTTTGTCTGATAATGTCTTCCAAAATAGGATAGGTAGAGGAAGGAACATAATGAGGCTTGTTATAGACCTTAAAGATTTGATTATATAACACCATCATATCCTCATCATTTACAAAATTAACACAAGAGGGGAATATGTTGGGAAATGAACGTAGACTAGTTGGAGTGTTATGTAGGTAGGTTTCAATGGTCTCTTGTTGTGTTATGTGATCATCATAATTACCTATTATTATGTCCTTTTTTTAAGCAATGTCTTGCCTAATAGGAGAGGTAAGAGGAGAGAAACAACTAGGGTTCTCAAAACTCTCATCAATTGGTTCTTCTAACAACAAAATATCTTCTTCAAAGCTAGGAGAGATATTAGGAGAAGAATGAGTATGATTGTTATGATTACCCAAGGTTGTATTCTCTTTCACTAAAACATTCTCACAAGAAAAAGGTGAATGGAAATTAGGTAGGGTGGTGTTCAGAAAGGTATCTATGATGTCATTCTCTTGTGCTAACATATCTTTCCAAGGGACAAAAGGAGAAGGACAAACACGACTCTCATGATTCTCAATGATTGCATCTTTTTTCACCAAGATACCTTTGGCACTGGCAGGAGAGATATCGAGAGAAGAAAAACTATGATCATCATGGTTATCTATGCTTATATCCTCTTTTATCACATTATTCCCATAAATAGGAGAGATAAGAGGGGTGTAGGTTTAAGGAAAGCATCAAAATTTTCACTCTCTTGCACTAAGAGGTTCTCATAACTAGGAAATATATCGAAAGAATGACTAACATGCTTATTGAATAACTTTTTATTTGCAAACTTGGAAAAGATAGATACTAAAATTTGTGAAAAGTAATTTATGCAAACTTAAAATGGAAAGAGACTCAAAATGCAATGTCAAGACCTAGGATGAAATGTGTAGATACAAATTTTAGATTCTAAACAAGGTAATTTGTTGATCTTACACTATGCAATAATTTGAAAGTAAATTTGGAATTAAGCAATGCATGAAATGGAACAATTTAAGCTAGATTTAGTGAAATACATGTAATAGAAACTCAGCCAACTGAAACAAATAACTAATGACAACAAACAAAAGTATAGAAAAATAGTTTTGAATTTTGTAAAATGTAGTTTCAGATTTGAACTGGGACTAAATCACCCAAAGGGGCATATGAGTCCTAGTTAGGGTTTTTTTCACAAATTTTAGAAATTTTGTAAGTGTTTTCTATACTTTTTGGTTTGGATGATGTTTGAACTAAATGAAAATCCAGATTTTAGATGATTTTCAGTGATGCAAGATGCAAAAATTTTGCAACAAAATTTCTAGATTTGAAAGCGTAATTTTTTTCATCAACATTTCAGATCACACTTTGTGATCCATTATCAGGATGAAAGCAAAGAGCTGGGGGAGAAACCCTAGATGTAAATTAACTAGTGAAAAACCTAATGCAAAGTTAATGCAAGCAAGATCTGGGATTATGATGCACTCCAAATCAGAAATGATGTGTTCTAAATGCAGGTTCACCAAAATATAAAGAAGAAAATTGTCATTGCTAGGGTTTAGGACATAGAACAACAATCTTCTACACTCCACATTGAAGGAAACCATAGAGATCTCAATCTAATGATAGAAATGGGAGAAAGAGATCTGAAATAGGGGTGTTCTAGAGTATGATCGATGTTTAAAAGGGGGTTCACCACAAAGCTAGGGTTTGGAAAGAATAATGAAATGCAAGACCTAATTATGAAGCTTAATGATATGCAAGACTTGAATGAATGACCTAGAAATGCAAGTAAATAAGAACAAAGAATTGTAAAATAAGAAGTGTGCACCTGGAAACTTGTAGAGGCTTGAATGAGGAATTGAAAGGTTGGAAATGCTAAATTTAATGTTGAGTGGGACTTATACACCAGTCTAGGTGATTTAGTCCCAGACTGGATTTTCTACACCAAAATTGGAATCTGATAGTACTTATTTTGAATCTTCTGAAACCCTGAAAATTGGCAGTACTAAGACTCATATGCCCAAGGTGGTGTGTCAATCCTAGTATTATTTTTGAGAGGTTTAAGATATGATTTTTCTCTCCAATCTCTTTTATCTCTTCCACACGTCATTTCTGGATGATCTATAACTCTAATTTCAGACCTGTAGAAGGCTTTTTGTGACCTTGCAAGTGAGGAGACAACTCCAACAACTTCCTTCAATCTTGTAACCTAATCTTCAAAGATCCTTCAAGATCCAAGACACCTAGATCTGCAATCACACATGTAGAGGGAGAAAAACTTGTTAATGGTTAGGGAATAGGGGTTTTCCTTGGTCAAACCCTTTTTAGGTAATTAAACCAAATGATGAGATAATGAAATAAGGACATGAAACATGAAACATGAACAATGATGTCTTGTAAATATGCAATCTAACATGAAGTGGCCATGAAGAATGTAGATCTTGATCTTGAAATAAATGAAGAACAATGCTTGATCTTGGATCTTCAATTTGCTGCATCACAACACTAGCTCAACAACATACTTGATGTTTGATAATCTTCACATGATAATGGATCTTGAATTGTTGCAATAATTGTTGAAGAATTATGCCCTTGAATGCCTTAGAAATGCTCTGGAATGCTCTCTTGACACTCTTGTGAAGTCTTGGAGCGCTTAAATTTTGATTGCTTGACTTGATACCATGAAGACTTAATGAAATAATTATTTGAGACCTTTTTTATATAGGCATTATGTCTAATGTATCATGTATTAGATCCCAGAGGCTGACATTCATAAAATTTGAATTTAAAACCTTGATTTCCTTCTCAAAACCCTAACAAGGGGCCAAATGGGACTCATACACCACCCCTGGCATATGGGTCCAACAAAACCTTTTTAGAGAGAGAAAGTGTCGAGGAGTTAAGAAATTAAGTTTATATGTTGATCTTGTTGGGATTTCGATTGAAATAAGCCTCAGGATGCATAATATAGGGTCTTAGGAGCCTATTAATGATGATATGAAGGTCATAAATGCAAGAGGGCCCAAAAATCAATGTGAAAGTGTAAATAAATACACTTTATAACATTAAATTAAGGGATTTAATTAGGTCTATTTAGCTTAAAAGGGCCCTAAATCCAATGTGAATGTGTAGAAAAAATTACAACACTAGATCAAGACAATATTAGGTCCAAGGGCCCTAAATATAATGTGAAGGTGTAAATGAATACACTTTACAACACTAAATTAAGCCAAGGTTAGGTTTATTTAGCTTAAAAGGGCCCTAAATCCAATGTGAATGTGTACAGCACATTACAACACTAGATCAAAGCAACATTAGGCTCATAAAATAACATTAATTATTTCCAAATTAAGCGAGGAATTGTACCATCTCCAAGAGTGTAAAATTTTCGTCATTACAAAGATATAGAGAGGGGGAGGAAAAAAGGGAGAGAGAGTGTGTGTGTGAAAGAGGGAGAGAACGAGAGAGGGATGATAGAGAGGGAGAGAGAGGATAGAGAGAGAGAGATAAAGAATGAGAGGGAGATAAACATAAATAAATGGTGAGATAAAAAATAGATAGAGAGGGAGAGGGAAAGGGAAAGGGGGAGAGAGATAGAAAGATAGTGAGGAATGATGAGAGAGAGAAGGGCTAGGAGAGAAGGGGGATGGAGATATTTAAACAGAGAGGGCTTATGTAAAGTGATAGAGAAAGAGAGGGATATATATATAAGAGGAGAGGGAGAGACATATAGAGATAGTGAGATAGATATATAAAGAGGTAGAGGGGGAGAGAGATTTTTATTATATTTGAAATACATTCACATATTTATTTTTAAATTATTTTACTAATGTTTCTATTTGGTGTGAAAAGTATCTTTATGCATCTAGTTATGATTTATCTAGTTCCTACACCTAGTAGTCCTATTCACACTAGCTTAAGTTCACTTAGTGGTTTAGTTGTCTCACCTCATAAACACTTGGCACATTCTTTCACACTTGTCCCAAGTGTTCTACTTGTGTCACATCACTTGGAGGGTTAGTCAGTCTTTTGTTTCACATTCCTACTTCCTCCTTGTCCTATATAAATAAGGAATTATCATTGTACTCTACACATTTGATGATACTTTATTGGCTTATGCATTATGCTTGATTCATTTTATGATAGTTTAAATATTGAATTCATTGTTTGTTGCTCTAGCATGGTATCGAAGTGTTGAATTACAAGTTCCTTCTCATTTTTGATGAATCAAGATTTTAACTATTAACGAAGTATCGTGGAGCCAAATAAATATTTCCATTGCATTCAGAAGACTTGAGAAGTGAATAAATATCCTTTATTTCATTAATTTCGGTATTTTTTGGGTATGTACAAGATCATCATGTAGAAAATAGGCCCTTAAGTGGCGATGAAAATTCAAAAAATCAAAGTTAGGCAACTTGAAGTAAAAATTTGAATAAGTTATCTATATTATTTCAAAAATATGTAAGAATATAATTTGTAGCAAATTGAATGTAGTTTTTAAACTACTAGATTTATTTTTAAAAAAGTCTATTTGGTGAAAATTTGATATTTCAATGCAGTAGTACTTAAATTTCAAGGAAAAATAAGAAGTGGGTGTTTGTCTGACCATCCTAATCACAATAAAATGATAATATTTTTTTATAAGATTTTAGATATAAGTAGAGGACTCATGTTCCGATGTGATGCATATTTTTTTGTAATTTTTTTCAAGTAAATAATCAATTATGAATTTTTTATTACAACTTTTTAAAAATATAAAAAATCGTATGTTTGATCACCTAACTTGGTCAAAACTTCATGAAATTCAATTTTTTTTTTAATCCTATAGTATGTGAAGTATAGAATGTGACACATGTTTTGGATTAAAAAAATGTGATAACATTTGAAAGCTATAGATGTTTTTCAATTAGCCTATCAATCAGGAATTTAGTCGTAATTCAAATAGAAAATGAATAATAATAATTTATTAAATTCAAAGTAAAGCATAATTTATATTGGTGGAAATTTGGGAATCTCCTTTAAAAACCCTTTTTGTTTCATCAATTGTGGGTAAAAAAAAGTTGTTAGCCACATGGGTCATCATATCACTTACATATCGCCAGTTTTTGGCCCATCATGATCATGCACATACCCTTTCAATTTTTGCATTTTTTTTGCCATTTATACAAAAAGTTGTAAAATTTTGATTTTTTAATAGAGGGCCAATTTCCCCTTTTCCCATCTTCCCATCTAAGTTGAACATTGCATATTTGTAGATTTTTTTGGCCTCTTCGACCATTTTTCTCAATTATTACAAGTTTTATTTAGCTTTCAACATGCAAGTTTGGCCACTTTTCTAGAGGTAGGAGCCACAAATAGCAACCTCCACACAAGTTCTCATGCCTCTAATAGATCTACCAAACAAAATCTTATTGTTTCGTAGTGGCTTGAGGAAGGATTGAAGCAACCAAGTAAAATGGCATACCTACTAACACTATTGTTTATTGGCCACAAAAAGTGAAATCAACTTTTTCGAACACTTTGAGCATATGGTTAACTCCAATGTACTCCACTAATCACCATAAGAAAGTCTTTAGTCACTAATAAATATTGTATAAGATTGTGAAATGATGCATGTATTGTTCTAAAACCATACATTATGGAATGGCACAGAGGTTACTTTAATACCATATAGGATGTATCAATGGAACAAACAAACCCAAAATCGTGATGATTGAAGCCACCACAACAAGAAAAGAACAAAGATAACTAAATATCATAGAATGCAATATGGTAGCAATTCTTAAATAGAAGATGCATTACAATGAAAACGGATATACAATAGATAGATGCTCAAGAGGGAGCATATATAATATATTAGTAAGAGATGTTGACACATAATCAATACATAGAAAGTGCAAGTGTAGTACAAGTCTCCACCAAATGAGGAGAGTACAACTACCTCTATTAAATATATATTACATTTCTAAATAAATATCTATTAAGGTGTAGTAGAGATATCACTTACCCAAATAAATAACTACCTTAATAAAATTATCACAAAAACACATTAGTATTATAAAATAATTGGTTGGATATAATTAAATAAATATAAACCCATACAAATATATCAAAAACCTCTATTAAATACATTTCACATCTCTAAATAAATATCTATTAATGTTTAGAAGAGATCACTTACCCAAATTAATACCTATCTAATTTTTTTTATCACAAATACACATTAATACTAAAAAATAATTGCTTAGATATAATTAAATAAATATACATCGATAAAAATGTGTCTTCTTTTAACTTTTGTTTACTCAAAGATAAACAACCCATACCCATATAAAATAAAAAATAATAATAATACCCATATAAAATAAAAAATAATAATAATACCCATATAATTTTGATCATAAACCACATTATCAATTAGTTTAATAAAACAAAAAAAAACATAGAGGAGATGTATCAATAGCCGTCAGGGCTAACTTCGCGCATTCGTCCAGAGTGCAAAATAGGTCCGATTTCAATTTTGTTTTTTTTGGGCTTCTTCGGAAGCGAGTTAGGACCTTAAAAAGAAAAAAATGGCTTTTGGGTATTTAAAACGCGCCTTGTGGAACCTGTAAAGCAAAAAGTGTTCAAAAAGGGTGTTTTTAAACCTCCATCCCTTACATCTTTACCACTTCGCCAATACCTGTTCAATAAACAAAAATTAAAAACCCACAAAAATTTAAGGTGTTTTCAATAGTTCAATATGTTTTTTATTTTGGTCAACTACACATTCAGTAGTGAACATATATTAATGTAATTTTTAAATTTTTATTGACATAATTAAAACAATGTAATGACTAAAATGTAATTGTTATTGGGGGGTCAACAATTGGCACATCTCCCCTACGGAAAATTCTTCATATTGTGAAGAAAGCGTAAGCTAAAGTCCAAGCTATAGACGGAAGGAATCAATGATAATTTTCCATTAAGCCCCATTAAATGGAACCCATGTTCATACAAGCCAATTCACATTGTCACATATTCCACGCCTTTTATTCATGCCACGTGGCCAAGACAAACTGACCTATAACAGCGCATCGCATTGATTCTGGAGTTCATGGAATGGTCACTACCCTGAGTTAAACATCAGACAGATTGCCTCGAAATCGAAGTTCAAGATTAAGCGCTATGCTTCAACGCATTTCTGAATATTCGATTTAGACGGCTTAGCAAAGAAATATCACATCCTCCAAACAAAAATATATTCTGAGCAAGGAATAGAATAAAATAAAGTACAAAGAAGAAAAATGGAGGTCACGGCTGAAAAAACTCAAATGTGAACGAAAATGGTGGTAGGATATTTGCAGCTCTCTTTTATAAATTCCTTTCTATTCATTTTTTGTGTAATTTTTTTTATACGAATCTATTATGCTTCATCTTAGCATAAAATTTTGAATGAGAAGATATTTTGAAGGATCCGAGAGCCTGAAAACCTGTAAAATATGGAGATTGTTTTACGAATGAAAATGAAGAAAAATTGTGCAGGAAAAACTCTTATTTCATTTCTTTTACTTGAAATTTTTCCTTTGTTCGTTATCTTTAACAGAAAATCTGGTTATTCCATTGTTTTTTCTGCAAAATTAGTTGTTTTCAACTAAAAAAAGGTTATTTCGTGATTGTTTATTTTTCCGTTCCGTTTTTTTAATGGAAAATAAAAGTTATTTCATTTTTTAATTTATTATAATTATTATTTTTCATATTGTTATTTGAAAACTCATTATTTCATTGTTTTGAAATGCATATTTGGTTATTTCGTTGAATTTTTCCTTTAAAACCTCGTTCATTGGTTGTCTTTCATTTGCAAAACTTGTCATTTTGCCATTTTGGCTTGGAACTTGATATTTGATTAGAAATTGATTATTTTGATGTTTTCCAATGTTAAATTTATGTTAAGAAAAATTAAGATTGTCTAAAAATTGACAATATATGTTTAGAAGTCTTCCATAAATCTGTTCTAGAAAAGAACTTTCCAGATTATCTAGAAAGGTAGAAGCTTCCAACTGTTTTAGAAAAGAACATTCTAGAATTTTAGAAAGCTAGAAACTTCTGTCATCAAAGCTTCTGTAGCTATATATATGTGATTGGAGAGCTGCTGCACACTGTATTTTTTAGATTGAATGTAATGCAAGTAATATATATCTTTTTTCAACTCTATTTGCCATGTTCTGTTTATTACTATTGTTATGGATTTTTTTGTTTTTGGACTCTTTTTAAAATTTTACCTAGCTCGGGAAAGAATCGGTTGAATTGAAGAAAAATGGAGAGAAGCCACAAAATATATCAAATTGCATGAAGATGTCCGTTAAAGCGACAATCATTTTGCCTAAAAATTCATTTTTTGGAACTTTTTTGCTAAGATTTTCCCCATATTTTGTTTGGCCTAGACAAGTAAAATTAGAAGAGAATCGCTTAAAGTGGAGAAAAGCGGTAACATAATCAGAATTACAGAAAATAATTCCTTAAATCGATGGTTTATTCTGCTTTGAAAAATTAGTTACTTAGATTTACAAAAAATAAAATTGCAGGCAATTTGCTAGAAAAGAATTGCTTGAAGCGGCAGAGATTTGACAAACGCATCTTAATATACTGAACTTGAATAAAAGAATCGCATTCAGCGGCGAAAAATGGAGAAAAGTACTTAAATACACTGAGCTGTCTTAAAAGAATCGCTTGACGTAGAGAAAATTAGATTAAAAAACGACAAAGCACATAAAAATATCGCTAAATTTGGTGGAAAAGCTACCGGTATGACAGACTTTACATCTTTTAACACTTTAAGAATGCCCAATTGTTGCCTTTTCTATACGAAGTACTAAAATCTCTTTAACTTTCAAAGAAAAAATTCTGCCTAAGGCAATTGAACTTAAATCTGAAAAGGCAGGCTGAAAGAAAAATCTACCAATTTAATTATTCTTCTTTCTTTTTTTTAATCTCAAGTCTTTAAGCGCTTGGTTTGATTTAAGGAAGTAATTATTATCTGGCATTTATATTGACAACAGTTGTGCATAGAAGCATGTCACGAGTCGGCGGGATTCAAATTGTGTGTAAGAACAAACCTAAATAATGAAATAACAACAACAAATAGGGCAAATTAGAGCATAAAATAATTATGAAATGGCTCGAAGAAATTATATTGATCTAGATTGCTTACATACAATCCAACAACTTACCTCAACAGTAGTGTTGTTCACAATGGACAACCTCATATTTATACTTGAAGTTTCTAAGATCTAGAAACTTCTAATGTTCTAGATATCTCTAAAACTAGAATGTTCTTTTTCCTTGAGCAACTTCTAGTAGATTCTAGTTTCTAGAAGGTTCTAGCCCTTCTAGAAGATTCTTGTTCTTCTAGAAACATCTTGTAAATTTTCTAGAAGATTCTAGTGAGCTTTTAGAAACATCTTAGTAACTTTTCTAGACAATCTTATTCCTTAACATCCCTCCTTAAGATTGGATAGAATATTACAAACGAGATACAAAGAAGAGGGGAACATTATACTACCATCCCCCTTTAATGTTCATCTCTAACATACCAAGATTTTTTTGCAATTTCAAGAATTTGGCTTCAGGAATACTCTTAGTAAATACATCAGTTGTTTGTTCTTCATTTGGACAATATTGTAGATTGACAAAATTTGCTTGAATAAGATCCTGTATATAGTGAACATCAAGTTCAACGTGTTTTGTCTTAGCATGAAAAACTGGATTGTTGGCAACCTTTATAGTACTTTGATTGTCACAGTACAAAGCAATAGAAAAACTTTCAGAAAAACCAAGCTCAAATAAAAGATTTTGAATCCAAACTGCTTCCTTTCCTGCTTCTTTTGTTGCTCTATATTATACTTCACATGAAGACAATGATATAGTAGTTTGATTTTTGTTGCTCCATGTAATAGGGCTTGATCCAAGCTGAAAAACATAACCGGCAGTAGATTTTTTGTGATCTATATCACCTCCACAATCTGAATCTATAAATCCAACCAAAGAAATTGAGGACTCTTGGCCATAGTGGATGCCATAGTGTAGTGTTCCACGAACATACTGCAATATCCTTTTTGCAGCCAACAAATGACTTTTTTTAGGTTCCTACATAAATCTCGATACTTGATTAATTGCAAAACAAATTTTTGGTCTAGAATGAGTTAGATAAACCAAGCTGCCCACAAGTTGCCTATATGAAGTAGCATCAATCTTCTTGGAAGTACATTCTTTAGTAAGCTTGATTCTAGATTGAAAGGGAGTAGAAGTTGGCTTGCATTCTAACATGTTAAACTTTTCTAAAATATCCAAAGCATATTTTGATTGGCAGAGGAATAGTCCATCATGTATTCTGCAAACTTGCAAACCAAGAAAATAGTTTAATTCTCCCAAATCACTAATATGAAATGCCCTTTTGAGTTTTGATTTTAAATAATTGATTATTCCAATATTCGGTCCAGTAATGTTCATCTACAAATCTAGGTGGATGATTGATGTATATTTCTCGAGATAATTCTCCATTTAAGAAAGCATTTTTAACATCCATTTGATAAACATCCCATCCAAGACTAGCTGCCAAAGAAAGGATAATTTTAACTGTGTTCATTTTGATGATAGGAGCAAATTTTTCTTCATAATCAACACCTTCCTTTTGATTGAATCCCTTAGCAACCAATCTAGCTTTGTATTTTTCTATAGCTCCATTAGATTTGAATTTTGTTTTGTAAACTCATTTGCAACTAATAACATGTTTACCTTTGGGAAGGGGCACAAGTTCCCAAGTTTTATTCTTTAGTAATGCATCATATTCCTCTTTCATGGCTTGCTCCCATTCTTTCTTCCCTCTAGCTTGCTCATATGAGATTGGGTCATTTATTTGCAAGACTTTTTCCATGAGGGCACTACCATTCCTTCCTTGGAATTTTGGGTTTCGTCTATATATCTCTGCAATAATCTTTGTTTTATGTCTAACTGAAACTTCTTCTTCATAATCACTACTATTAGTTAAATCATCCTTAGTAGTAGTGCTCTTATCATTCTCGTTAATATATTTTTCATTTCTTTGTAAAATATCTAAAATGTGGAAATCATTTGTGGCTATAAGTTGTGAATTTTCATCGAACTTTACATATCTACTAATAAAGATCTTTTGTGTTTCCAAATCATACAATCTGTAAGCCTTTGACTCTTCACTATAGCCCATAAATAAACACTTATGAATTTTTGGTTTTAACTTTTTCCTATTTTCTTTTGGGATGTGGGTCCAAGCAATACACCAAAATACTTTAAAATACCCAATGTGAGGCTTTCTTCCACTCCATGCTTCTTCATGAATGACATTTATGAGGGCTTTGGTGGTGATTCTATTCACAATATGTGCAACACAAGAGATAGACAATCCCCAAAATTTATTATGCAAACTTTTGAAATGCAATGTATACAACATGCCATTTCCAAAAGAGTTCTATTCATTCATTCAGCTACTCTGGATTTTGTTGAGGGGTATATGGAACTATTCTTTGTACCTTAATACCACATTTTTCACAAAATGATTCAAATGCATAATTGCAATATTCACCCCCATTGTTTGTCTTTAGGTATTGAATTCTTTTTCCACTTTGGTTTTCAACTAATGTCTTAAACCTTTGAAATACCTCAAATACTTCACTTTTCCTTTCAAGAAAATAAACCCATACTCATCTACTATAATCATCAATAAAAGTGAGAAGGTACCTGGCACCTAAGATGGAAGGATATCCCGGTTCACATAAATCACTATGAATGAGTTGTAGTGGATGACTTTCTCTCCATGCTCTTCTAGAATCAAAAGGATCTCAATAGTGTTTCCCTAACACACATCCTTCACACACACCTTCAAATGCTAAAATCGTTGTTAATCCTCTAATCAGATTCATTCTAACCATGTCTTGTAATTTTCTATAATTTGTATGTCCAAGTCTAGCATGCCACAGTTTTTACATATAATCACTTTGAGCAACAAAAGCATGCGAGAGTGTGTATTCATTATCAACAAATCCAACAAATTTAAAGAGACTTTCTTTATGGTCAATTCTACCAATAACAATAATACTTTTTGGGTCTTTTCTATCTCTTACAATAACTTGATCAACAGTAACAACAAAATCATATCCGGCTTGAGAAATTCTATATATTGAAATAAGATTCACCTCCAATCCTTTAACTAGTAAAACATTTTTCAAAGTTCCATTTGTTACACTAACAATTCCTATTCCTAGAACTGATAGTTTCATTTTATTGCCAAGAGTGATTTCTTGATCTGAATTCTTTCCTTCATGAAAGTCAATAAATAAAGATCCATCTCTAGTCATGTGGAAAGATGTCCCTAAATCTAAAATCCATTCTTTTTAGAATCTGAAGCAAAGTATCCTCCCTTTACTCTAGATGTATTTTCGGGTTCAGAAGTTACCTCTGCACTTGATTTTTCTGTCTGTGGTAACTCTAACTACACATAACTCCAGAAAACCTACAAAAACATTACACTGCTAAATACCCACTATTTATGTGATCAATTTGGTTGTCTTAACTAATTTGTTCAAAAATTTTAATTATTTTTAGCATGTAGTTTTGCTGGGATAATCTACATATACTTTTTTGAGTTTACAACAGAGAGATTGGGAGTGTTAGCAAACTCAACTACCCAACAAATTATTCTTAAAAACTTACATAAGGCTAAAATATTGAACATGTCACAATAAATATTAGGATGATATAACCTAAAATCCACGAGTTTAAGGATCAATTTGCTTGTCTGAAATAATTCAAAGTCAAGCAAAATTTAATTAACCTTATAGTAGAGAGGCCAGAAGTGTTATTAGACTTAAACAACAAACAAACAATTCTGAAAATTCTATAGGAAACTTTAATATTGAACATGTCAAACAATGAAGAATAGGATATAAGCCACTAAATATCTCTGAATTTTAGAATTTCAATAAAATTCAATTAATTGATAAATATGGTCAAATGTCCATCCAAATAGATGAATCCTTTGTTTTTTTTCCATCAATTTGCATTTTAGTTAACTATTTGTTCAAAGGCAAACACTTATACAAGAAGTTTACTTGAAATTTTACAGTCTACTAATTCATGTAGGACCACAGAGACCTGAAATGTCTATAAACTTAAACACTATGCAGATGATTATAAAAAAATCCTACAGGATTCCTAAATATCAAACATTTCAAACAATGAAGATTAGGATGCAATACCCTAATATTCAATGTTTATGTTACAATTTGCTTTCCTGTTAGATCTTTTGTTCAGACAGAATATGCAAAATTTTTGCAATATTTCAAATAAAGATATGATCAAACCACTTAAATTATTCCATTTTTCAATTTTTTTCCTTCATTTCACATTTGTCAACAATTTTTGCCTAGTAATTTTGTAAAAAAATTGGTAACAATTCGGACAATGAAGAACTAACGATTGAATAAAGTGAATACTCATGACATCAGTTTGGTTATCTTTTACCATATGTTACCATTTTGTTCAAATGAGCCTAAAAATCTTTCCTGACAAGAAATCATGATATCGACTGCTTTAACCATTAATCTGATCAAAATTGTCCATTTTGTTCAGCAAATTTTTGGTAGCATTTCAATCAATGTAGCTATTATGAGAACCTAAATATCTAATTTATTTGACCAGTAATTTTCTTTTTCTGATTGTTAACTATTTGTTAAAATAGCTATTCAATGTTTTAAAAGAACAATTTCAAATTTAATAATTTTTTCTTTTAGTTTGTTAGCATTATCATTCAAATAATTATGAAGATTTTGAGCATTGTTTTTGATAAAAGAAAAAATAGGTTTTGAAAGGACCCGGAACCCTTTATAAACAGATTTTGGATGGATCTAAACCCTCAACCAGAAGGTTGTCTAAACATAAAGATAAGAAAGCACAAACATCCAAGGCTAAAAAGGCAACCAAGGCTAAAGAACCACAACCGACTACAAAACCGCAAGAAAAACACCCAACAACCAGCAAAAAACCAACCCCCAAACAAGAACCATCAAGATTTACATTTAGAACTACTCTTGTGGGAGCAAAGAGTCATGTCAAAAGGAGGCTTAGAGGACTTTTCTTTCTTGCCCTTTACAGTAATCCAACTCTCTTCCACTTACGCTGCCTTATCAAGCCAAGCCAACACACCATTATCCTAACGAAGAATGCCAACACCCATTGTCTTAGAGATTTGATCCGAGTTCCTCCCTGCAGGCATGGCCATATCAGGAGAGCCACCCGAAATGATAGCCAGAGCACTATCACCCGAAGCGACACTCATAGGCCCAATCTCTTTCTCCTTAGGGGTTTCAACATTGTAGTCTTGCATAGCATCAACAACCCCTCCATTTGAGACATCCGGAGAGGATGCCCCAAGGCCTTGTGATTCCAAAGAAACCACCTTAGAAAAACTCCTAGGTTGTTCAAATTTCTTCTCAACCGTATAATGTTGTTGAGAAACACCTTTCCACCATGTAGCCTTCATGGTTTTTTTCTCAAAACCACATTGTGCAACAACATGACATGTTTTAAAACATTTTTGCAATGGAAGGAAATCTCCTCATAGTCCAAAGATTGGACCCATGACCTCTTAGAAGATTTAAGTAAACTCTCAGCAAACAACCCTTTTGAAACATCCATTTCGACTAGTATGTGGGCAAAGGTGGAATGAAAAATGTCAAAGGATTCATCATCCACCAATAAAAAATCACCAAGGGCTTCACCCACTTCCTCTAGAAGAGGATCAATCCATAAGTGGAGGGGATGATTAGATAGCCGAACCCAAATCGAGATCTTATTGAAAGTTTCAGAAGCAGGGTTGAAATCAGAATGCCAAGGCTTAAACATCAACAAATGTTTGTCCTCTCAGCTAAAAAAATGATTTTGAACATTGTTTGAGAAAGTAACATTTGAATAAATTAATAACTTAAATAGTACTCTTTTTATTAATTTTTTATCTATCTGTAAGCAATTTTTCTTAAAATAATGCAATATTTTGTCAACATTTCTTGACTATAGTTTTTATTTTTAATTTGTGTATTCTGTCATTCTTCAACGATTCCCCTAAATAACTAGGCATGGTTTTCGCAACATTTTAGAAAAGAAAATAATGTTCAAAAGATTTGACATATTGGTTGTTTTTGCCATGAATATGTTTCTTTTTTCCTCAAAAAATCAAAGTTAAAGGATTTCAACCTTGACAGATGGTGCAATCATGAAACATGATAAATGTCAATGATTTATTTTAACATGATGAGATAACCTGCCATTTTACGTTTTATAAAACAATTTAACTGTCAAAATAATATTTAATTTTTTATTTTATATATATATTAGTTCTTTTATATTAAAACATTATTAATCATACATATTATATATATGAATTTTTTTATAAATTCTATTTTTGATGTAATACAAGTAATTTGGTTGTATTTTAAAATATATTATTATGTATCATATACATTAATTAAGTATTTTTAATAGGAATCACAATTCTTAAAAATACCAATAAACATTAAAAACATAAACCTTCATTATATAATTTACATATATTTAAACACAAAAAACAATTTTTCAAAGAAAGGAACTATTTTGTTTTATTATTTTTAAATTGAGATGCAAAAATTAGTGATGCATTACATAGAAAATAAACAAAAATAAATGTTATCAAAGGTCAAGAACTCTTCTCAACTTTGTATTCTTCCATATTTGATATACTTTATTCTAATTTAGATCATTTTCTTGAGGTCTATTTAAAGACACTCTCATTAATGCATCCAAAAAAAATATAGAAAATAAATCTTGTGAAAATATTCAAAAAGTTAAAAAATATATATATTCTATTTTGAAAAGATTTTAAATTTAATATAAAACAATGATAACTATTAGTAAAAATGCCAAAATCTTAAATTTACCCTTACAATTAACAAGAAGTTTTTAAATTTATTCAAAATGTTAAAAAACAATTATATTCTATTTTGAACATATTTTGAATTAATATATATTTATAAATCATATATATTAATATAAAACAATGATAATTATTAGTAAAAATATCAAAATCTTAAATTTATCCTTACAATTAACATGAAGTTTCTAAATTCATATAAAAATAAATCTTTTTAAAATATTCAAAATGTTAAAAAACAATTATATTCTATTTTCAAAATATTTTGAATTAATATATATTTATATAATAAATACTATAAATCATATATATTAATATAAAGCAATGATAAATATATAAAGTGAAATTAGAAAGAATTATTTCAATTCTAAACTAATTTATATTTTAATTCAAATATATATATATACCTACAATAAATTTTTATGGTTTAATAATAATTTTAAGTGTCATATTTACGGTTATATAGAAATATAGCAAGTCAATTAATACGGTCTAATAAATTTTTAGGTTATAATATATGGTCCAAAATACAAAAAGCGGTCAAATAGACCATCAAATTCCATGGATCATTTAACCTAAATATCAACTGTTTTGTTGTAGGTTTATTAATATTTTTAAAAGAACCTGAACATCTATAACTTTTATCATTTCATATATCACCAATTTTTGTATTGGTGGATTATAAAGCATATGCAGCTTATTCTTAAAAATTTAGATTCTATTCTACTAAATGGACCTCAAAACTCAAAATAGTCAAATTAATCTAATGACATCCATTTTGATCTTTTTATTTTTTTTGGGAGTAGCTTAAATATCCTTTGTTTTTATAACAATTTTGTACCTCTGTGATTAACAAGTAAATGCATAGTTTATTCCATGAAAATTTGAATTTAAAGATACAAAAATAGTGTTGACTCGAGAGTCCCAAGCACGACGATCAACAATGAGTTTTGCTGGCCAGAAAAATATATTATACTATAAAATACATTACTGCTATTTGACTTGCAAGTACCCAGCCCAGTGGCCAACAATTAGTTTTGCTGGCTCTATTAAAAAAAATCCATGAGTAAAAACCTCCCTTTTTTTTGTAAATAATAAAAAGAAGTATATTGCTCATGGAAAGTGCTTCCCTCTTTAATTCTTTATGCCTTGCAAGTTCCAAGCTCTACAAGCCAAACTTCTTCAAACCCTGGCTGTACTCTAATTACTATTACGGTTCAACTTAAAATTGTTTGGCAAGGGTCGGGCTTAAACGTCACACACTAAGCGTTTGACCTGCTTAGGTGGTTGTTGTGGGGCTCGCTTCACCCGTCTTGATTTCGTTCGCCGTTCCTGTTCACCGTTAGTCATGTGCAGTTAAGTGGATGCAGTAAATTCAATATTTTAAAACTGTTTCTCCCACCCAACTGAGGTACAAAATTTTTTGGTCATGTCGGTTAAAGTCTCTGGGCTGCACTAGCACCATTTCATCGTTACCCTATTTCCAACCCGATCAGTTTTCATTAGCTAGATACCACAGTTGGATGTGCTTTGGTAGACATACATGCAAAATGAGGAAGCAAGTCAACTATTTGATAGGACGCCTCAAAGAAATGTGATCTCATGGAATGATTTGATTGCAGGGTACGCACAAAATGTGTTTGTTGAAAAGGATTCAAAAACTTTCTCTTAAATGTAAGTTGCAGGTATAAAGCCGAACTCTGCAATCTTTGCCAACATCCTCCCTGCCTGTGCTAAAATCGGAGCTCTGGAACAAGGTATGGAAATCCATTGCAGGATAAAGGAATTTTGTCAGATGTTGTCACTGCAACTACTTGGTAGACATGTATGCAAAATGTGGAAGCATAGACAAGGCACGTGAACTGTTTGACAAAATGCCTCCAAGAAATTTGTTCCCATGGAATGCCCTGATAGCAGAATATTCACAAAATGGATTTGTTGAAAAGGCTTTAGAAACTTTCAAGCAAATGTAATTTGCAGGTGTGATGCCAGTCTCTACAACTTTTGTCAGCGTCCTCGCAGCCTGTGTCGAATGGCAGATTTGGAATGGGGTATGGAAATCCATCAAAGCATAAGTTATAGAGGAATTTTGCCAGATGTAATAGTTGTAACAGATTTGGTAGACGTATGCAAAGTGTGGAAGCATACACAATGCAGCGGAACTATTTTACAACGTGCCTCAAAGAAATTTGCACAAAATGAATTTCTTGATAAAGATTTAGAAATTTTAGGCAAATGAAATTGGTCAAATATTATTGTTGGAAATGCTCTAGTAGACATGTATGGAAAATGTGGAATCATAGACAAGGCATGGGAATTGTTTAACAAAATGCCTCAAAGAAATATGGTCTCATCGAATGAGATGTTTGTGGGATAAGCACAAAATGGATTTTGGGAAGATGCTCTCAAAATGTTTGAATTAATAAAGTATTCGGGAACACATATTAACATGATGGGTATGCAACCATTCAGATTTAGTGGATGAGGTTAGTATATATATTTTCAATTACACAAGTAAATTCTGATTGCATTAGACCTACAATTGATCGTTGTGTGCATGGTTGAGCTTTTTGCATATGTTGAATATCTTGAAGACATCCTAGACTTTATCATTAAGATGTCAATAACTTGTACCCAGAGTTGTGTGGATGTGTTTTCTTGGTGCTAGCAAATCATATACAAAAATATGTTTAGGAGTATTTATGATGTTTCTTTTTTATTTGGACCCTAAAAATGTTGTGACTTATGCTCTTCTTTCAAACATCTATGTAGATGTGGACATGTGGTGTGAGGTTCAAAAGATAAAGAAAAAGAATTAAAAAGATTCATAGATGTAGTTGGTTTGAAAGCCATGAAATGTTGTGTGCTTTATGTGTAGAGGATAGATCACATCCACAAATATATGATATCTATGTAAAGTTGGAGAGATAAGTTTGGGAGATGAAGGTAGCAAGGTATTCTCCAAATTTAAGACAATTACTTAATAATGTGAAAAAGGAGGGAAAAGAATTATTTCTCTGCCACCATAATGAAAAGTTGGCAATTTCTTTTGGTTTGTTAGATGCACCCCTAGAACAATATTTTGTAGTTGTTAAAAACCTTTCATATGTTTTGATTGCCACACTACAATGAAATTTATCTCCAAGATTGTTGCAAGAAAAAATGGTGTGAGAGATGTGAAGTGTTTTCATCATTTTAAATAGAAAAAATATTCTTGTGGAAATTATTAGTTATGCCAAATGAATTAATCTAAAAAATAGGCTTACACTATTATAATGTGCACTATGTTACACCTACACTAATAATAAAGGAACAAGTTTTAATTTTCAATTCTAGAAAAAAACAAAGTTTTTTGTTTTGTTTTGAATATTTGGCAATCTAAACCATGATGATGGCTTCATAAAATTATATGCATAGAGTTCATATATATTGTTGGGGTATCTATCAAAGACTTATTTATGATAACATGAACATTTAATTAAATTATTTTCATAAACCTACATATGTATGAAATGAAAATTTGGAGGTGGAGAAAAACAAAAACAAAAAGTGTGAAACACTTCAAGTAAATCAAAGGATGCTTGACTAGCAAGAAATGGGAGAGGAGGGCTCACAATTACCCTTTCCATTTTCTAGAGTTATTTTGTTTGGATTAATTTTCAGAATGAGAAATCACAAATCAATTTAAGGGGCAATATAGTGCATAAGACATGGCCATGTAATTGATTGAATCACTAACTAGGACCATCTAATCATACATGATAGTGTTTAAAGGTTGTATGACTATCTTCCTAGTTACTTGGAACAACATCAAAATCAATAGCATTGTACATAATCACCCCTCTACCTATTTTTGTAGGATATATTGAGTGGATAATCTTTGAATGTTGGTTATCTTTTATAACAAAATTGATACAATAACTCTCTTCTACCATAATGGCAACCTTTAAATATGATTAACCTTGAATCTAGTGTGCTTTTTGAATTCCATTTGAATGTTGACATTTTTATCCTTGTGTAGGCAATAACGGTTTAAAGATAGGACAACCATTCTTGATTATCAAATTCATCTTATGACACCATTTCTTCCATGACACCTTGATTATAGAAATTGTATTAATACTCCTTCAGTAGTTAAGACATGATTATTACCTTGAAATAATTTTCAGAATGGGACATGATAGTGCCCATGGATCAATGAAAACACTACCTAGGAATAAAGGTAATTTTTACTATTACAAAATTGGTGTGATTATTATTATGAGCATAGTGTAGTAGTCCTTTTAGGATAATTTTTTATGATAATACAATGAAGTGAAGTAATAGCTATGCAAAAGTGTTATGTTGCAATGACTATCTCCTTCCTTGATGACAACCTACTTTATATGTTTGACAAGATTTTATATTTAAATAGATTCTCCCACATTTATGATAGTCTTTATGAATTAAATATTGATACCTTGATGACAATGCTTCAATGGTTCATGGGATTACTAATGAGGCGATTATCGCCCTATGGATGATTACGTTCATGGAATTCATCATGATATAATACTTCTCTCATTTATGATAATCACTGAGGTAACGATGATTATCAATATGTCTAGAGGTTAATGTTAGAGCTTGAGGGTAGTAAGGTCTCAAGCACCATGATTATCTTTGGTGTTGATGTAAATTTCCCCTTAATAATTTAAGACATTATAATAGTTCAATAATAATTTATATATTTCTTGAATGTTATTGGTTACCATGATGATTTTGACTTGAGAAGACCCCAGATATAACACAACATACAATATTAATGTTTCTAAGATTAAGGACAACTGTGATTTTTGTGACCATATGGGTGACTATGTCTATTATGATTATGGCTATACAATAGACTTGGGAGAATGTATTGTGTAGCTTACATAAGGCTAAGATATTAAGATTTGTTGAATGGAGTCCTTAGTTGTCTTTCTAATAACATGATTATCATCACTCATGTGATTGTCCTCCTCATTTATAAGTCTTCAAAACTTTATCATGATAATTTCCTCGTAGATTTCAATGATATCATATGACCTAGGGACTTCCTTAGAAGGATAATACTATTCATAGTAATACTATAATATTTTCAAACAACCCAACTTCCTTCCTTTCTTGTAATATTCTTCAAGGTGGTTTTATAGCATTGATCAATGAGAAAATGAGCTACAATTTTATGCTCTAAGGTACATAACAATCATAAATATTACTATGTCTTGACATCCTTCATTACTAAGATGGGGACCCTATCATTGAAAAATAAAACAGTTAGTTTACAACTTCACGCTCAATAAAATCAAACAAGGACAATCATATATGTTATTCATGAAAATAAATTGACTTAATTACAAGGTTATCTTAGTCATACAAGATATATTTTTGGACCATCTCCTCTATATGTGTGTGGTATAGAAATTTTAAGTGATGTTAAATTATCATGAAAAGCCTCTTATGTAATACAAGAGTAGGCAATTGGTTATTATTATCCTCTAAGAGTGAAATGGTAGAGTTATAAATAAAATGATCTCAGTCTTGATACTAATGTTTATGACACTCTTACCCTTGATGAGATAATCCTCTCATTTTCATGGTTGACTTTTAATTGATGTCTTACAACATGGTGGAAACCATCATAATTTAGTACCTACAAAAATCCTACAAAGAACCTAATAAATTATTATTATTTATTATGCTAACCTTAATAAAATTATCTAGGCACATGACCATCCTATAAGATTTATAGTATCCTTAATAACCATTGCAATCCTAACTTCGTATGGCTTTAATGATTTCCTAAGATTATCCTTTTATCATATTGTTGTTATCTATGACAACACAATTATAATACATAATATATTAAGTGAGTGTTTGACCTAATTATGATATTAACTTAGCATAATTGTTATCTTATGGAAACGTTTTCCATTGGTACTCCTACTAGATGCTATGAAAGAATTATAACTCATGCTAATAAGAGGCATAAAACTTATAGAAGTGATACTTGACTATATTTTATGCCTTTCCATCATAAAATCCACTTAATTATATTATTTTTTGTTGTCTCTAACTCCCTCTTGACAATTCCTATTTTCAATAATAGCTCCATGGATACCAATAAAATATTTTAGAAGTGTGATATCCCCCATGATGCTATTAAGATAACCTAAGAAAGATTATAGTCATTAGTCATTATATAACATCTTGTGTCTATGTTTGATAGTGTTATTGTAGGTGAAGAATTATTTTTGATGGTACATTTATGGGTTGAGTAACTAACCTCTATTGTGTTTCATTATTTATTAAGTTAATATTATCTTATTGTTGCTATAATAGTCCTTGGATGTCATTTTTTGTTGACTGTGTTGTTGTTCTCAAATGGTGTTGAGTATTCCACCTAGTTTTATGGCATTCTTAGTAGATTATTACCGTTGTGAGGAATGATTTTTTACACTTTCCTTTATAATCATGGAGTTGATAAGGAAGAGATAAGCCATTACCTAGGGTTTGGTGAAAGTACTTGTCATGGTTATTTTCAATTGCTATGAGTGTTGAATATTGACCACTCAAAGTAAACAACCACCTTTACTATGTAGGAAGCTCATGTAGGATGATAATTTTTTTTATATCTCTCCACAACTATACTTGCACCCTAATGATGGAATTTTGACTAATGAAATAAACTTATTTTTTTCCCTTGAAATAATCTCTTAGATCTAAGCAATGATGTTGACCTTTAAATAATCATTTCAACTACACAAAGAAATTAAAATTTATTATATCCTACATTATTATACTTGCATGCATGTCAAAAAATAAATAACCATACTAAAATGATATAAGTTTCTTTTAGGAATCTTACAAAAACTAAACCCTTATAATTCTATCTTTATTCATGGTTGAAGATTTATACATCTAAAACCTATTTTATCTTGATTTCCTAAAATATTAGGACGAGATTTGCATGTATAAATAAAGGTTTTTTACAAGTACGATGTAAGGCTTTTTTTTAATCATACCTTCCTCTCGGTAAGTGAGAATTCCCAAATTTTCAAAGAAGCTATCCAGAAGCAAGTGGAAGACGAAGCCTTTTCAAATACTTCAATGTATGCCTTGTGTGATGTATAGATCACTTTGGAAAACCTCAAGACGCATCTGGATAGGTGGAAAAATATTTTCTCATCTACAAGGAAGTTAATCACAAAATTTCATGCAATCATTTACTACACTGTTGGACCAAATGAGGCGACCATGCAGAAGATTAAGAAGAAATATGAATACTTCCAAGCCAAGAGCAAGGAACTATGAAAATATTCTTACATCTCCAAAGTTGGATAGTTCATATGCTTTTTTCTATGCTTTATGTAAATAGGTTTTGATACTTTACATGTCATTTTGAAAAATGTAATTACATGTAAAAACAAAGATGTTTTCCTACATTCATGGACAAATTTTTTGAATAAGTCAACTAGTTGGTTAGGTTTTTTCCTAGATTAGCTCTCCTCTCCCATCTATATATACAAGAGGATTCTATTGTAATGTTTACCTTTTATCTTATGCAACGAAGTGCTGCCCAATTGTGAAGCAAATATTAAAACTTTGAGCTCATTTTTGTGAATCTATTTTTAATCAATAAAGAAGCTAAGTTGCACACCAAACTTTGTGTTGGGGACAATTATCTTGTTATTTGATTGAATTGATAGTGTTGAGTGTTGAGTAATTGAGATTGAAGGGCTCTTGAGTAAATCTGTGTAGACTTTGAGCTACACCCATTGCTTGAAATTATGATATTGTTGATATTATTGGTGAATTCTCTATAAGACTTTGTGCTTATATTTATTCATGTTTCTCGTGGAATTAATTGTGAAGTATATCAAAGACTTTGTGCTTCTTTTACAATGTTGGTTACTATTTTGAGGAGTTCACTATCAGAAACTACATCTAGCGAATTTGTGCCTCTGTGAGCTTTCTTGTTTGTTACTTGTCTTTATCATGCTAGTATTCCTAGACTTTTCTTTGACAAGTTAAGAGTATTGGAATTACTACTTAGTTTTAATTTAAAGTTGAATTGCATCCAAAGATTAAAATCATGAAACATTGTAAAACATATTCTCTGAAAAAAAGAGAGAATCATGAATGTGACACACCCCCATTTCATTATTGTAGTGTACATTATTGTAAATATTTGATTAGTTTTCCTTAGTTTAAATAAGCAGTAAGAAGGGAGCCTCCCCTTTCTGAGAGGAGAGATTCTATCTCACATAACTGTGGTTGAATTTAAGTTTTGTAATTTGTTAAAAGGGATTATAGAATTTTCACCCAACATGATGCTTCCTTAGCATTGAGATTCAAAATGAGGTTGTAAATCACTACAATTAGTTAACCCTAAGATGAAAATCCAACCAAAAAAAGATCTTTCCTAGTTGATAATTGTACCTCTATCATTATAGCTAGGTGAGGGCTTGCAACACATACCAAACTAACAATTTCAGCCCCAAAAGTATTCAAAAACTATAAAATAATTAGTGATCTACTAAAGGGAATCTAATAGTGCATTCAAGGTAGGCCATATATCGAATGATCCTTGTTCAAACCTTCATTCTAAACTACCTTATTATCATGCTTTAAATTTAAATTCTTGACAACAAATATTATTTTGAAAGATAATGAAGGGTTTCAATGTTCAAGGAGGGTTTTTAAAGGTTGTAAATACTCCAAAATAGCTTCCAAGCTATTTAAAAGACTATTTAATTGTTTCATGAGAGTTTAAAGGGGTTAATATCATGGTGAACATTTGGAGACTTTTCTAATGTATGAACAATAGTAAGATAGCAAAAAGAGTCTCCATAAACGCTCAAATCAAGAATTCTAACTAGCTCAAGAATTCTAACAATGGTAACTTAGAGAATAGCTAGGAAATAAAATATAAAGAAGAGGTGGATTTGAGAATTGAGATCACATCTTGATACCACAAACTAATACCTCATATTGGAAAAAAGTCTAATTAGCTCAAATATTTAGATCTTACAATGTAATCAACTCATGAAGAACCAAGGAAAACTAAGACACTTCAAGCTAGAAGAACATTTGATCAATAAAATTGAAAATAAATAAAGGGATTCATCATTTTTTGGGGAAAAGTGGCATGTGTATACAAGGCACAACATGTTTCTAGTTAGCTTTGTAGGTTATTAGTAAGGAAAAAGAATAACATAGTCTTGTATTTTTAGGATGGATGTTATCTTCCCAAGTAGGTACATATATTCATTTTAAGTAACATATGATGAGCTTCAAAAGTAAATAGAATCACATGATTATTGAACCATTAAATTGCATAAGGAAAATAATAGCTAGAATAAGTCCATATCATAGAACACGAACTTGATGAATTCTATCAAATTGATTCCATTACTTAAAATATCATAAATCAAGCACTTGAATGAATCATGAATTAGGAAAGTGATCATAGAAATATGGTATGTGAATAAAACTTGTAAGGAAAAGAATAAAAAGTTTATAAAATGTGCATCAATGTATTATCAAGTACAAGGTTATATTACATACATTCTCTATTAAAAAACATTCTTGATGGGTGTTCAAGACCACTCCTAAGGTACCAATAAAGTGTAGGAATACATAGGTCAAAATTTATTAAGAGCTAACTATGTAAACCTTATGGATAACTCATTGAAGGGAGTATTAGAAAATATCTTTGAGGTAAATTCTAAGTGCCTAGATTGAAACCACTATCCTATGGCTCTTTGCAATATTCAATTATCTAAAGTTTAGATAATTTAAGTATGGGAGGTTGTTGCTTAAATTAATTATAATAAGTCTTAGAGTCCCTTGATGAGAATTTCTCTATCAAAGCTATCCTTTCAAACTAGTTTCCTTTGTAATATTGAAGTCAATTTTTTTCCCAAGTCTTAATAACTCCTAAACATATATTCATATGCAACTTGTAGGCACCAAGAAAATACATTCACGCAACTACCATAGGTTTGGCATCTTAATGATAAAGTTTAGGGTGTCCTTAAGATACTCAAAATAGGCAAGAAGCTCAACCATGCACACAATGATCGGTTGTAGGTGTAATCCAATAAAGGTTACTTGTGTGATTGAAATATGTACAACCCTCATCCACTCATACTAAATGGCTACATGCATATAGAACACAAGCAAAAAAAACTTATAATGTTACGACACATTCCCATATGCTTCATTAATTCAAACATTTTGAAAGCATCTTTACAAGATCCATTTTATGGATATCCTACAAACATCTCATTCTATGAAACCACATTTCCTTGAGACATTTCATTAAACAATTCATGTGCCTTGTCTATGCTTCCACATTTTCTATACACCTACTAGAACATTTCCAACTATAATGTTTGACCAATCTCATTTGCTTTAAAGATTCTAGATCTTTGTTAAGGAATTCATTTTGTTCATATTTCTTTAAGGCATATTTCTTTGAGGCACATTGTAAAACAGTTCGCCTGCCTTGTGTATGCTTCCACACTTTCCATGGATGTCTACCAGAGCTATTAAACTATTACATCCGACAAAATTCCTTTATACCTTATGCTTCGATGGATGTCCATACCCTGTTCCAAAGCTCCCATTCGGCATAGGCTGCGAGGATGCTCACAAAGTTTGCAAAGACTGGCATTACACCTGCCAATTGCATTTTCTTGAAAGTTTCTAAAGCCTTTTCAACAAATCCATTTTGTGAATATTCTGCTATCATGGCATTCCATGGGAACAAATTTCTTGGAGGCATTTTGTCAAACAGTTCACGTGCCTTGTCTATGCTTCCACATTTCGCATACATGTCTACCAGGCAATTGCAGCGACAACATCTGACAAAGTTCCTTTATCCACCCCGTTCCAAAGCTCCCATTTTGGCATAGGCAAGGAGGATGTTGGCAAAGATTGTAGAGTTCGGCAAGTTACATTTAATATAAAGTTTCTGAATCCTTTTCAACAAATGCATTTTATGCGTATCCTGCAATCAAATCATTCCATGAGACCACATTTCTTTGAGGTATCCTATCAAACAGTTGACGTGCTTCCTCATTTTGCATGCATGTCTACCCGAGCACATCCAACTGTAGTATCTGGCTAATGAAAACTGATCGGATTGGAAACAGGGAAACGGTGAAATGGTGCTAGTGCAGCGCAGAGACTTTATCGGCATCACCAAAAACTTTTGCAGCACAGGTGGGCGGAAGAAACAATTTTAAAACATTGAATTTACTGGCATCCACTTTAACTGCACGGGACTCACGGCGAACGGGAAAAAACGAACAAAAGCGGGACAAGTGAAGCGGGCCCCACAATAGCCACCTAAGTAGGTCAAACGCTTAGTGTGTGATGTTTAAGCCCGACCGTTTGACAAGAGTCTCAATAGATTGCTACAAAAAACTGTCTGTAAATTCAAATGATCAAGTAACCTAAATAAAACTGAGTTAACTATTTCTTTCAAATAACTATGCAAAATTATACTAAAATACCTAAATAAAAATAAAAAATCATTTATTTGCTAATTTTTCCTCTGTATTAACGATCTTGTTTAAATAATTATGCAGAACCAGTTCCTATCCCCACATTTCTTTATTTCCTTGAACTACTAAAGGCATTAAACAACGATAGAAATGACAGCAGCTGCAACGACGGTCACTTTTTTCTCTGTCAAAAAAGTATTAACAACTCCTCTTCAAGCCTTTTCGACGGCTACAATGACTCTGCCAATGGCCTTGACAGATTCTTCGATGGTCTGTCAAATGACGGCATTGTTTTTTACGGCAGCGAAGAGAGCACAAGCAAAAGCACTCCGTGGACTTGTAAGCCGGCATTTTTATCTTTGAATTCGGAATATTATGCCACTTATCTGGAGCTTTTAAATTTCCATCAATTATTTTTTTATTATTTTATATTTATCTACTCTATTGAATTGAATATGAAAAATAATAAAATTCATTAAATCACCACCAAAAATTAATATTTAAATATTTTAAATTTAAACTATACAATAATGATAATGAGACCACCTATTTAAATTTTTTTTTAAAAATCTTGACAAAAGCACTATCCATAAGACCCCGCCTTTAGCCCTAGCTCGAATTGTAGTGGCGCACGAGATCGCTGCTTTCTTTCTCTTATTTATTTGTAATAAGAGTTTTCTTCTTTAAAAAAAATTGAGTTTTTTTCTAAGATGTGAAGTAAGAATTTGTATTTCTTCTACATTGTTTTAAGCAATCATATTTAAAACCATTACTTAGCAGTTTATACAATAAAATTAAAATGGATTTTAATTATATAATTTAAAAGGGAAAAATAAATAAATATGATAAATTAAAAAATATTAAATATTTTTAAAATTATTTAAGTGTTGTTGAAAATGAAACATTAAAATAAAATATTTGAAGTCTTTATAAGAAAAAAATTGTTATCTTGAAAAATCTTAATGTTAATTTGTTTATTTTTTAATAAAGTGTTATTTTGTTTGTTTTTCACATTTTTTTGTTTTTGAAGGGGCAAATTGAATCTAGTTTGACTCAATTTTGACTTGTGTTGTTTAGTTTATTACAATAACAAATTTTGTATAATGATAAAATGATATAGAAGATCACATACATAAAAAGCTAAATCTAAACACATCAACATATATTTTTAAATTATAAAATTAAAAATATAGACATCAATATATGTGTGTGAGAGAGACAACAAAACCTAAATAATTTGCCAGAGGCGATTTATAGTGGCAACAACATCTTGATTAACAATTTTGACATTTTCAAAAAACTTGACAAACAACTCGCTATATTTTGAGTAGTTATTAATATATTAATAAACTAACATTTGATCTATAATGGAAGAGGAAATGAGGCGGCACAAGAATAATGCCAAACGTTTCAAACAATCGTCAGTGGCATTTTATTTCTCCACTGGCAGCGCATTAATATTCATGCAACTAAATTAATTTCATTCCATAATCTTTATTTCATCTGCATTGTTGACAAGAAGCAATACACAGGTATGAGCCCTTGTTTTTATCATCTGCATTGTTGATAGCATGAAATAATTTATTAAAAATCTGGTATATTTTAATTCTATTCCAACATTTAGTTTTAGGAAATACGTACCAGTTATACTTAAACCTTAAATAATAATAATAATAATAATCTAATTTTAATCCCAAAAATATTTCTAAAGTTAAATTAACAGTCAATGGGCCCTTGGTCTACTGGTGAAGTTGAAAGGTTCTAAATGAGCCCACCGGGGATCAAGTCTTGCCTCGCTGGGTTGTCTGAACCCTCCATCAAAACAAAAAGAAGTTAAATTAACTTTAACATAAACCTAAAAAGATTATTTATTTAATTTTTTTAAAAAGGTTAATTGTTTTTCATTCCTTTTTAGTTTTATTTCTATTTGTTTTATAAAAATTCATTTTTAAAATTTTAAATATATCAATTTAGAAACTTATTTTTATATAAAATTTTAGAAAATACTTATTTTTAAAATTTTAAACTTTTAAAAATTTCGAAGTATTTAAAATTTAGTAAGATTACTTTTAAATTGTTTTTTGAAATTTAGAAAAAAATTCTAAATACTTCTTAATAAGTAATCTTTTTAAAAATTTAGAAAAATATTTACTTATTTAATAATATGTTTCAAATTTAAAAAAAAAATCTAAATAAATAATCTTTTTAAAAATTCTAAATTAAATAAAAATCATTCATATTTTATTTTACTCAAAATTAATATATATTTGTAAAGAAATATAATAAAATTAAGATTTTAGGAAAGATTCTATTATATAAAAATATAGAAACTTAAAAGCTTTTTATAAAATAAAATAAATCTTTGTGTTGGCATTAGGGTTATGCTCGAGTTTAGGGTTAAATTAGGGTTTAATTTTAATTAGGTTTTAATCTCAAAAAATTTACGATTAGGGTTAGCATTCAAAGATAAATCTTGGGGTTAGGGTTTGTGTTCAATTAGGGCTAGAGTTAGAGTTGGATTTATATTTGTATTAGGGTTAGGTATAGAGTTACGAGTTATAAATTAAGATTAGGATTAGGGTTGGAGTAATAATTAGGGTTAAGTTTGGGGATTAATTAGTGTTAGGTTTAGATTTTAATTAGGATTAAGATTCAACTAAGGTTAGGATTCAATTGGTGTTCAATTAAGGTTAGGGTTCTAATAAATTTTAGGTTAGGTTTAGGTTTGGGATTAGAATTCAATTAGGATTAAGGTTAGGGTTACAATCACAATAAGAGTTAACATTCAATTAGGATTTATTTAGAGTTATGATTAGGGTTCAACTAGGGTTAGGGTTAAGATTCAATTATAGTTAGGATTAATATTAGGTTATGGTTAAAGTTCAATTAGTGAACATTAGGGTTAGGGTTTAATTAGAGTTACAAATAGAATTAATGTTTCTATTAAAATTATGACTATGAAAAGGATTATAATTATAATTAAGGTTATAGGTAGGGTTAGCGTTAGAAATAGTATACTGGTTAGGATTATAATTAAGGTAGAGGTTAGAATTAAAACCTAATCCTAACCGTAATTCTAAAACTAAAATTTATTCTAATTGTAGCCTTAATCCTAATCCTACTCTTTTTGTAACTCTAACCCTAACTCTAACACTCAAAATAATTTTAACTTGAACCTGAATTGTAATTCTATCTCTAACCCTAACACTAACCCTAATTATACAACTAAAAATAATTCTAATTGTAACCCTAACCCCAACCTTGACACTAACACTATTTTTTACCCACCATAATTCTATAACTATCACTAATTCTAAGTCTAACCCTAACCCTAGCTATAACCCCAACTTGAACACATATAGCTAACTCAAAATAACTCTAATTTGAACCCATAGAAATAACCCTAATTCTATCTCTAACAATAATCCAAACCCCAATTCTAACTATAACTCTAACCCTAACTCTAATCCAAATGATAATCCCAATTCTATCTCTAACCCTAACCCTAACCTAAACCTAGTCCTAATCCTAACCCTAACCTTCATCCTAATTTTATCTATAATCCTAACCCTAACCCTAATCTTGATTGTAATCCAAACCCTAACCCTAACTTTAACCCCAACCTTAATCATAATTTTATCTCTAACCCTAACCCTAACCTAATTCTAATACTAACACTAACTCCAACTATAATTCTAGTTCTAATACTAACACTAATCCTAACCATAACCCTAATCTTCATTCTAATCCTAATAGTAACCCTAACCCTAATTTTATCTATAACTCCAACCATAACCCTAATTCTAATACTAACACTAACCCTAACCATAACCCTAATATTCATTCTAATCCTAATAGTAACCCTAACCCTAATTCTATCTATAACCATAACCCTATCCCTAAACCTGATCATATCTCTAATCCTAATCCTAACCATAATTTTGATAATAGCCATAACCCTAACCCTAATAATAACATAAACCACAACCCTAATCTTAATTCCATCTCTAACCCTAACCCTAACCCTCAACCATAACTTTGAACCCAACCCTAATTCTTATCCCAATAATAAGACTAACCCTAACCCTAAAATCTAAGCATAACTCTAATCCCAATACTAATGTTAACCCCAACCTTAACCCTAATTCTATCTCTAACCCTAACCCTAACTTTAACCATACCCTTCATCCTAATCCTCTATCTAATCCTAACCTTAATCCTAATTATGATAAAAACCCCAATCCAAATTCTAATTCTATCTCTAATTATAATTGTAACATTATCCTAAACTTAACCCTAATCCTAACCCTAATAATAATCCTAACCCTAACCCTAACCCTCAACCATAACCCTAACATTTGAATATATAAAATTATTCCCAATCTTAACCCTAACCCTAACCCTCAACCATAACCCTAGCATTTTTATATATAAAATTATTCCCAACCTTAACCCTAACCCTAACCCTGAACCTAACCCTAGAATGCTAATCCTGATGATAACACTAACCCTATCCCAAATGTTAATCCCAAATACAACCTCCAACCCTAATCCTAATAGTAACCCTATTCCTAAACCTAACCCTAACCCTAACTCTAACCCTATTCATAATGTTAACCCTAATTCCTAACTATAACCCTAACCCTATTCATAATGTTAACACTAATTATAATCCTAAATTCTAAGCATAGTCTTAAGCCCAATACTAATATTAACTCCAACCTTAACCCTAATTCTATCTCTAACCCTAACCCGACTTTAACCATATCCTTCATCCTAAATCTATGTCTAATACTAATCCTAACCCTAACCCTAATTGTGAAAATAACTCCAATCCAAATTCTAATTTTATCTCTAATTGTAATCATAACTTTACCCCTAAATATTATCCTAAACTGAATCCTAGTCCTAACCCTAATAATAACTCCAACCCTAATACCAATTTTATCTCTAAACCTAACCCTAACCCTATTCCCAATAATAAAATTATTCCCAACCTTAACCCTCATTTTTTTAACCCTCAACCATAATCCCGAACCTAACCCTAATGCTAATCCTAATAATAACACTAACCCTAACCCTAGCCCAAACCCTATCCCAAATGTTAATTCCAAACACAATGTCCAATCCTAACACTAACCCTATTCCTAACCCTAACCCTAACCTTAACCCTATTCATAATGTTAACCCCAATCCTAACCCAATCCTAACCCTACGATAACCCTAACCCTAACCAAAATAATTTTGTCATCCATGTCCCACTGTGAATGCTACAATAATATATATATTATTTATTAATAATATATATAAAATACGCCGAAAGATATCCTTCTCTAGACATCTATTGTAATTTTATGTGATTGATTCATTATTAATAGACACCGAGAAGGATATCTCTCGGCGTATTTTATATATATTATTAATGAATAATATATATATGCTAGTCTACATATATTTAAAAACACTAAAAGTATAAAACTAAAAATATAAAGATATCAAAATTTAAAAATAACAATTAACATAAAACTGTATGTATGACAACAAAACCAAAATAGTCTACATATATTTAAAAATATTATAAGTATAACCATAAAAATAAAAATATCAAAATTTAAAAACATATATTATCATTAAACTATTTAACATATAAAAGTAAAAATAAAATATATATTATACGCTGAGAGATATCATTTTCGAGGCGTATTTTTTTTTCTTTTTTTGCTTCTTTGAATTTAAAAAATATGCCTCGAAAATGATATCTCTCAGCTTATAATATATATATCTTAATATATTAAGATAGATAAGCTAGTAGCAGTGGCGACGTGCGCAACACATTGAATAAATTAATATATTTAGGGTTATGATTAGAGTTAGCATTTAGGATTAGGGTTTGTATCATGGTTAGGGTTAGCATTAGGGATAGGGTTTGGTTTAGATTTATTATTATGATCAGGGTTAGGGTTTAGTGTTAAGGTTGGGTTTATGGTCATAGTTAGTGTGAGAATTATGTTAGGGTTAGGGGTAGAATTATGGTTAGGGTTAGGGTTTGAATTATAATTATAACAAGTTTCAGGTTAGGAATAAGGCTTTGGTTAGTGTTAAGGGTAGGGTTGGAATTACTATTAAGGTTTGGATTGGAATTATAATTAGGGGTAGGGTAAGGATTTGTATTTGGTTAGGGTTATGGTTTGGGTATGGGTTAGGGTCAAGGTTAGGATTAAGGTTAAGATTAGCATTAGGGTTAGCATTTGGTTTATGATTATGATTATGGTGAGGGTCAGGGTTTAGACTTATGATTAGGGTTATAATTAGCAATAGTGTTTAGTATATTTAATATAAAAAATTATTTATTAGATAGATAATGGTTAGGGTTAGGGTTATGGTTAGGGTAAGGATTTACATCATGAATACATAAATGCATAAGTATCATAATTTATCATATAAGTAATATCCATAAGTCATATAACCACTTTTAAATTATATCAAATTAAATAAGATTTGTTGAAGGTAAAATTAACCCTAATTAAACCCAATCAATTTAATTATAACCCTATTTGAATGCTAACCCCAACCCCAAGACTTATCTTAGAACCGCAAGCATAACCCGAACCCTAATTTAGTCTTAATACTGACCTAAAATTAACTCTAACCTTAATTGAACCCTAACATTAACTCTAACCCTAACACCAATCCTAATCCTAACCCTAACTCCTAGCTTAATCCTAAAACCTTAACCCTAACATGAGTTATTCACCCTAACCCTTACCCTAACCATGACCCTAAGCTTTATCGTAAAACCCTAACCCTAACTTAACCTTAAAACTATAATCCTAATTGAATCAAACCCTGAGCTTAACCCTAAATGAACCCTAACACTAGCCCCAAGATTTATCTTAGAACCCTTACCCTAATCTAACTATAATATTAGCCCTTACCTTAACCTAACACTAAACCTAATCTAGCTATAATATTAACCCTTACCCTTACCCCAACCCTAATCTAAATATAATATTAACCCTTACCATAACTGTAACACTAACCCCAAGTTTTAATAGAACCATAACCATAACCCTAACCCTTATTGAACTATAAGCCTAATTAAACCATAACCCTAACCCTTATTGGCTCACTCTAATTAAAGCAAGTTACCTATGTCATATAAAGATGAGTTTATTTATTTCAAAATGAGATGAGCTTTGGACCATGCCCAAATTTTACTTCATCTAAAAAAATAGAGGAAATAAAAGCACCACGAGTTTATGAGGGGCATCGAAATCCCTAGACTATGAAAGGTATAAATTTATTTGGTCCTAATACTTAGTATGTAATGAGTGTATCTGATTGTGGTCATATATTTATTTGGAGGAAGAAAGGTAGCTAGTTGTTGCATCTAATGTAAGAAGACAAAGGTGTGTTTAATTATTTGGAGCCTCAAATCTTCCTTTCACCACCCTAGATCAAATCAATGAGTTCACAATTGACCTAGGTCATTTTCATTATTACAAATCTAAACCTCAAATTTTAACCTACTTGACTACCTCCTACTAACAATTGTGAGTCAACCTAACACACATTTGTGTTGACTTATGTGTTATGTTGTTGTATTTCAAGATATTTGTTCATTCATTTTGAAGTTGCCTAGGGATCATATTAGATCATGGACATTCACATCTCATATTATAGAATAACCTCAAAGCATCTTAATTGCATCATCATCATAGGCATACTATACACTTGTTATCTTTGATACTATTTTAAATTCATTAAACCGGTCCTCCTAGGGGTTTGATTGAGGAGACTATGACCCTTGATTAGCATGTTTTCAAATAGTGTTTGTAAACACCATTTTTCTAGATCCAAGAATCAAATTTTAACCAATTCATTTCCATGGGTATGGATTCAAGTTCATGTTTCAATTCACTTATGTAAGCATGGCTTTGAACAAAAAAAAATATACAATTAATTTACAAATTTTAAAATACTCAGTTGAACAAATCAATAATTATCAATATATTAAAAATTTGAATTTTTTCTAACCTTATTTATAACACATTCCATTATAACTAGTGCAAACTAAAAATCAAATTTATTATATTTAGTTTATTCAATTCACTTATTTAGTTTTAATATGTTAATTTAAAAACTTATTTTTATGTGTAATAATAAATTTATTATATTTTCTTTCTATTTAATTTTATAATTTTAAATTTATTTTAGATGTGCACTTATTATGGAAATCTTTTATATTAGGTTGTATATCTTACTTGCTATATTTTTGTAGAATAATTTCTCAATAAAATCTTAAATTTAAAATATTTCTCTAGAAATATACATTATTTTTAAAAATAGAATATGGATGATTTTTTCTTTTTGCAATGCTTTCACTTTTTTTTTAAATATTGAATATTTTTTTATGTGTAATAGTAAATTTAGAATATTTTCTTTTTATTTAAGTTTCTATTTTTTAGTTTTAAATACATTAATTTAATTTTTTTAAAAGAAGTTTCTAAAATTTAAAAACTTAACTATGAAATAACTTTTCTCAAAAAGAAAGTTTCTAAAATTTAGAAATATATTTTAATATGCAATAGTAAATTAAGGGAAAAAAAAATCATACTCAAGTTTCTAAATTCTACAAACTTTTTTTTAAGAAAAGTTCTTTCATACTTAAACTTTTAAATATTAGAAACTTCTTTTTATGTCTAATGGATATCATTTTAAAAAAGATCTTGGATTGAAGATTATTTTTATAGAGATAATAACCTAGCTTAGAATAAAATACATTATGATAAAAGACTTAAAAAATTGATTCATTAATTTTAAGGTTGGATGATACCTTTATAATTATCATGATGAGTTTATAAATGAAATCAATCATTCCCTCATTCACTTATATCTATGATGAATTGTAATATTTGTATCTATTAAATCCCCATACTATAATATAATTTCATTCACTATCAAGATAAAAATATTAATCTAATAAAAATAATTTAAAAATTATCAACCACAAGGAAAAAAAACAAAATTGATGGAAGTCTTCCACAAATTTTTTTTTGCTATCCGGGAATGATCCCGACCTCATCCCTTATCTCAATGTCAGAGCCTTTGCACTCAGCAAGACTTGATCCCTGGTGGGCTCATTGAGAACCTTTCAACTTCACCAGTAGACCAAGGGCCCATTGATTACCACAAGAAATTTCATTTATTTAACTTTCTATAATTATTTAAAAACAATTATACAATTACATTATTATATATATACAAACATCATGTAAATTTGCCAAAAGACTATTAAACATGGGCTCCTCATATGATACCTGAAATTATACAACAGAAAGCATAAGATACTTGTCTAAATCAAATGAATAATGCAGATAAATTCAAATAGTTAAAATAATATTAAGAAACAAAATTAATACTAAAAAAGAAAAGAGTTTCTAAGAGTTGCTGGTTTTAAATATTCTGTGGAATAATCCATTATGCTTCCTTGATCATTCTGTTCAGCTGTTCTTCTCACACCAATTTGAGGTACGGAGTTCACCAACATCATCCACCTTGTTTTAAAGAAAGGAAAAATACAAAGTTAAATATCGCCATACATTTTTCCTCTTTTCCATTATAGATGATATAAAAAAACATTAGAGGCAGCGGTTAAGTATTTAAAATCATTCCAGCAACATTTCTTCAAATCGGACAAAAACTGTGGAGCATAATGCACAAATGAGAAATATAACTAAGATAAAGAAATCATCTCCTTCCGCAATGCTGCAGAAATTTAAATAAATGAATCCTCTATCTGAAGCGCCGCCCTGCTGTGTGCATTAATTGCATTAATTTAATCTACTATCTATTTTAATCCACTATATATTCCTCCCTAACAGCTGGCAGCAGAATGCGAATGGTTTCTTTATTTTTACTTAAATACCTTATTTGAGGAGGAAAGGTTGGTCAAATCAGCTAACTACATCATCAAAATTCACCGGCGTAGGATTGACCTCGAGCGAAGAACTCAAACAGTTTTGTGCTGGCCCTGAGTCCCATAGGTTGTTGTGGCCTCGTGGACGTTATTAAAATTTTTCATTTCATTTCATTTCTGCTGGCCTCCTATAAGAGTCGTGCTGCCATTATATGCTTACGCCTCTCTCCGCATAATAAAAGAATTAAAAGAAATAACAAATGATGTTTATATAAAGATATTAAATTTTTAAAATATATTATCAGAATATTTCTGGCCCTTACATCATTAGTAAGACAATTGCTCCTTCAAAATTAGTAAATGGGATCCATCCTTAATCACCTTAGGAAATATTCTAAGAAATATTATTTTAATATGTCGAGCGTCAATGGTGCCGCATCATTAAATGTCTTTTTAATTTTGTTATGGTCCATATATGTTTTTTTCTCTAGATTAGGTAGCATGTGAAAGCCTATTTTATTATTATTATTACTTAGGTACCCTCATGACAAAGGGAAATGGTTGGTGAGCTATAAACATAAATTAAATTTGACTTATTATAATTTGACTTAATATAATAAGTAAAGTAAGGTATCGTGCATACTTTTTTAGAAAACATTTTTTAAAATCTGAAAAAATTAGGAAAAGTTTTTATTCACTTTAATTTTATTTATTGTAAGAGTCTAAAAGTTTATAGAAAAATTAGTTGATTAATATATAAGAATATTTTAATATGTCTATTGGGTTAATCAATTATCTTGAATAAAATAAATCAAGGTTGAAAATTAGGATTGCATATTTTTTATCCTTAGTTTATGTGTTTTATGCGTTCTGAAGTAAGAAAAACAAATGAAGTCTTTGTGTCTTAGTTCATTTTTCATTAAGTTTATGCAATAAATACAATCCACTCAATCTTCTTTAATCTAACAACATTATAACTACATAATAATACTTCACCTATATATACAATCAACTTAATTTGATTTATCTCTAAGAGGTGTTATAAGTTCATAAATTATCATGGATTGAGAAAAACTAACTAATAGAAAGTTTTTACTCAATTAATACATTCAATGAAATGAAGATTTAAAAATATTTTTCAAGACAATTTGATGCTTTAACCATTGCGCCCTTTTCTTTACCAATAGATTAAAGTAATTTTCTTAACATTGTCTACAAAAAACTCATAGAAGCCTTAGAAGCTAAGTAATCTTATGTGGCTAAACAAATGGAGAAATTACTAAAATTTTCAATTTAAGTTAAAACCAATATATTATCTCTAATCCATGACATATACGCCCTTCTAAAGAATTATGTAATGTCCTCTTTTTAGGACCTATTACCACTTACCCTAATACTATAAAAGTCTTCTTTTGTCCTATGTTTGAACCTTAAAAATATTTTTTAAAATAAGTGTGAGGGTGTTTGGTCAATTTCCACACTTGGGAAAGTTTTTGGAGTCTCCCTAACCTTGTTGGCTCTCAGTTGTGATAATTGGTTGTCCTTGATGTCAAATTCACTTGATATGAGGTTCATGGTTTTCAGCTTCAGATTTCATGGCATGCAGTTATAGATTTCAGTTGTTTTGATACATGATACATGTTGGTATTGATATTTGTCATGGTGTTCATTGTGACAGGGCATGCATTAGTTTCAAATTTATGAGATTGTTATCTTGGCAGGTTTTGGTTTGTTAGTTTGATAATTGGTTTCATTTTGACAAGATGGTCCTTTATTATTGCATGTCACAGGTATACTATTTCAATTTGATCTTGTCTTCATTGATATTTTATCAGGTTGATCTTGGCATCTTTGGCATTGGCACTCAGTGCATGGTCATTTGATTATATCTTCATAACATCTGTTTAGTTCCTTGGTAACAATGGTTATGACACATTGATTGGTATACCAAGCATATGATACATAAGTGTGCTAACATTTGATACATGGTTTTATAAAGGATATAATGTTACAAGGCTTTTGACAACTTGTTTTTCAAAGGTCTACAACCACATTGTGGTCATGTGATATTGGCATTATTATTTTCTATGACTTCATATCTTTTGGCTCAATATTTCAAGTTGATCAGTTAAGGTGGTTTTATATGCTCTCATTGTGATAAAAATTCAAAAGGTCTATAGAGCTTGTCATATCCATCACATATGATATTGAGGCTTTGAATTTTTTATTACTTGCATCACATTTAATTTTAAATTTTATTAAAGCCATTATAATAAAAGGCTCGAGCTCTTAATAGATATGAGATCATTATTAATCAAAGCATTCGAGCACTAAAGTTTAAAAGCTTTTTGAGAAAAAAAACTTGGGGAAAGGTATTATTTCGGAGCTTAAGTTTTTTATCACATTAAAAATGTGATATTGGTCTTTTATCATTGGTGATATTTTGATGTCGACACTTTCAGCAGGACTATTATTTGTCAATAGTTTTGATTGTTATGTCACGGATTTCAAATGATTATTACATTTGACAAAGTCATTGAATGACTTGAAAGAAAGGATGTTAGGGAAAAATCGTTTAATTTCACTTTGCTTAGGGTTTGGAACCCTAGCCGCCGCCATGATGAATTTGTTTGTCCACTGCTGTAAAATTTGTGCATATCTTTCTCTTGGCCGACTCTAGAGGAATTATCTGTGTTCATTGCAAGCATGGTTAACAAATTTTAAGTTGGCAAGAGCATGGTAGCTGATAAGAAAGTAATAATGACGTCTTTAGCAGGGCAGTTGGTGAATCTCCTTTTGTATTTTTTTGATTTCCTTGTTGCATAATCAGGTATTTAATCCATTGCTTGAAGAAAATTTTAAAAGGGCAGTTATTGTTTCTTTTGCTCGATTCTGGAAGGAGAGTAAGTGGGTTATTAGAATACTTCTGACAGGTTATTATTCTTTACATTCGGTTACTCTTTCTCCATTATAAGATTTATGCAAATACTGTTTGATTTATTCAGACCTATGATCATTGTGTTATGAAAAACGGTTATCCTTTTGAGAAATGTTTAGATCTTGGTGGTTGAAGACGGTTTTTGATGGAAAAGATGCATTATTTGTTGTCCACTTGTCATTGTATTCTAGGTTCTTGAATCATAACAGTTATGGTATTACATTTCATCTGAAACCTTCGGTGAAGGTACTTGAGAGAATATGTGTATATTTGTAAAAACATATAAAAACAATGATTAATCATTGTTGTGGGTTGATACTTTTTTGAAAAAGTGATAGTGCAAAAAGCTTTCTCATAAAACCTAGCAAATATGATGCAGAGATAATAAAAAACTAATGTGTTTGGTATTTTGGAGATTCATGTATGAATCTTTAAGATATTAGATAGATTAGAATGAGAGACATATGAGAGTTGTATTGTAACAGAGTAATCCTCTGATATATTATTGCTCTAATATTTTGTATTGGAGTTGGTGCTCCTAAAATGAAGGAGTTGGTGCTCCTGGACTATGAAGACTTGGTGCTCTAAGTGAATAAAGAGATTCATTTTCGAGTGGTTTTTATTCCCCAAGAGGGTTTTCCACTCAGGACAAAATATTGTGTTATGTGATGATTTTGTGTGTGATTGTTCTTACTTGTTTGATCTCAATATGTTATCAAATGTTGTTATGTTTCTATCTTGCATCTCCTTCAATGTTTAAGTCAACATATCATGCATAGAAGGTTCTATTGTGGGCTCTGATACATGTGAATGTGTAAGGAATCTTAACTTCATTCTTTGTTGATGATATGTCTATTTGATTCATGGTTAATGCAAATACAATACTATTTTAGCACAAGTGAAATCTATTGTATAAATAGTCATTTGGTCTTTTTGGTTTTCTTCATTTCTGCAAATGCTTGTATCAAAAATGTCATGCCCAAATGTTCTATTATTGTTGTGAACTCTGATACAAGAGAAATTATAAAAGGATTCATTTGATTTAGTCTATGTCTCAATTCATGTCAATGTTTAATTCATATTCCTAGCTCATGTTTAATGCACAAGTCAAGTCTACTTCACAAACTATCAATTGTCCTCTTGATTCAAAAGCAAACATAAACTCTTTGTTTTGAAAAATATTGTGACTTTCGTCAATCACTAATTCACACCCCCCCTCTCAGTGATTTCAGTCTTCCAACAAACCTTGGTGATTTTCTTTATATCCTCGATCACTTGGTTCCTCATGCTTTAACCTTTGAGTTTTCTCATATAGTCATGCAATTTCTTCATCCGCCACTTCTCCACTTTCTTGATTCTTTTCCTTATGTGGGTTCCTAAATTTTCTCTTACCTTAGTATTATTTCCCTCATTCCTCCACTTTCTCAAATCTTGCTTTGTCTTACCTACCATAATCTAAGATTTCCCATGTCATTGTCCATTTTCCTTCATTTCCCTCAAGTCCTTGATTCCCTAGTTCCTCATGTCTCAAACCTTCAATTTTTCCTCTATTAACATACCTTGTCTTTATTCCCCACAACCCTACAACCCAACTCCCTCCTATCTTATGGGCCTTTGGAATCATGTTTCCCTCTTTTCACTCCATTTGAAGGAAGTGATCACCCTAACTCCCAATCCCCCAATATCAACTATCCCTAAGTCTCAACACAACTATACCAAGTGGGCTCCCCAAATAAATCCTTCTAAACCTTGATCCCCACTCCTTCATCACTCTCGAGTATGTGTACTTTTAATTTTTCCCTTCCTTCATCCCTTAGGTATTAGGTATATTGTATCCTGTATCCTTGATCCCCACTATTATGGATATTCTAAAATTTTGATCCCTAGCCTCATGCTCCCTTACTGTTTATAAATCCTCAAACCTTTTGATCTCTCACTCATCTATGTGTAATGTCCCAAATTAAAATATTTAAAATAGGAAAGATATTCTTCAATTTGAGAAAATCGGGTATTAAATTTACTACTTCAAATTGTGCCAAATCAACATAAGATGGTTTCCAACAATCATATGATGCTTTAATAATGTTGTAATTCCTCTTGCTGGAAAATATTATAAATTTTATATAATAAATAATATCACATTTTAATATTGCAAACTCTAAGCAACAATGAAATCGGGTATGAATTTATCTTCACCAATATGTGCAAATATAGCTCAAGAATGTGAGCAACTATCATATGGTGATATTTTACTAGTTTTAACATGAAATATACATCATATTTTATATTACTAATTGCCGTTAAAAGAAAGCTACAATTGCAGCAAAATACAAAGAAATACCTAGATGTTGCAAACCCAAATAAGTACCCAAAATGATGTTGAATACAACATAACCAATTAATCCAAACTCTATAGCTCAGAGTAGAAATATTACATTCAAATATGTCTTTGGAACAAGGTATTTACTACTAAAAGATATCACAAATGTTGGGACTAGGTGTCATCAACCTTGTAAATCCTGCAATTAATTATTCTCCTAAAGTGTTTTGTACATTTACCCATAAGAGGTGAAACTGTTTAACCAACGGTGGTGAAAGAGACAATGTAAATGCAGTGTTACCGTTACCATTTTTCCTTTTGAAAAAGGACAAAATCGCTAGGCACCCCAATTTGGTATCTTCTAGAATGAGGTTGTTGGGTCAAAATAGGGTGTTGTAAGAGCATCTATGACATGTATGACAATTGTCATAAGATGCTATGACAGTATGATAGATTCTCGATGACAGAATATGTTATTCTTGGACCCCAGATGCCCATGCATGAGAGATGCCTTATGACAGCTGTAAGAGCATTTGTAAGAGTTTATTTTTGGTATTTTTGACCATTTCAAGGAGGGAGGCGTGGGTTTTTTCTAGGTGGTATTGTTGCCTATTGTTTGGTGAAACCATGGTGGTTTTCATCCTCACAAATCTCTTTAAATTGAGGGGTTGAATTGGAGACACCGTGAGATGTTTTACAGGTATAAAGGTGCTACTGGATTGAAGAGTGAAGAGGAGATTGGAATACAACTTGAGCCTCTCTTCTTGGTGGAGTTTTTCCCAGAAAGGGTTTCTCCACTTAAACACTATGTTATGTGTTTATTCTTCTGCTCCATTGCTACCTTGTGTTGTGAGATCTTGCATTCTTATGTTGTTGATTTATGCATCTTTGTTGCTTCTATCTTATGGTGATGTTATTGCTATTATAAGTTCTTCTAAGGTGGTTTTATCAAGAGTGTTAGAGTGGTGTATTTTAGCATTATAGAGAATTTGAATCTCTTCATGGTATTTCAAAGATTATGCAAACTTAATTTTCAGATTTCTATTTTTTAGTAGTCAAAGCCTTGTATCTCACCAATTGGTATCATATCTTGGTGATTTGGTGATTAGCAATCGGATTAGAGATTGTTCATTTATTCCAACATTTGGTATCAAAGCTTAAGGTTGTTCCATGGCTTGCATGTGCTCATGTGTGCTTGCGTGTTCTTGCATGTGAGTTGCATGTACTTACATGTGCTTGCATGTGCTTGCATGTGAGTTGCATGTACTTGCATGGGCTTGCATGTTTCTTGCATGTGTTTGCATGTGCTTGCATGTGATGGATTCATGGTAATTTGGTTTTGGGTATTCCTCCTTTTTTGAACTTTAGCTTGCAAAGCTTGTGAATTTGTTGGAAGGAATTGTAGAGTTGGAGGTTTTTTGGGCTGCAATGGATGTTCTGTATGTTGGCATTATTTTACAGATTTATGAGATTGGAAGACATGGTATCTAACTTTCAGATGGATACTGTCAATGGAATCTATGGTGGTCTCTTGAGGCTGAGGGTTATGGATCTTCATGGAGTTGATCTTGTGGTAGTGATCTGGAGCTCTGGTTTGGCAATATGTGAGTATTCTCTTGTTTGCTGGTTTTATTCCTTTACCTTGTGGTCATGTGAAGTGAATGGTTTTTCATGTTGGGTGGTTGATTTTGGTGCCCTGCTTACATGGAAGAACTTTTATTATTTGGACTATAGTATAGAGTGCTTATGTTGGATTCATGGGTTTAGCCCTTGGTTACATGAAAGCATTGGATGATTTTCCACCAATTGCATGTGGGTTGTGGAGTTGGTATTTTAGTGATATGGAAACTCCTGGACAACTTGGTTCCTTTTCTTTCATATTAATTTTATTTTGGATGTGTAGGTTTTATATTTTTCTTGTTACAAAAATTTGTGGATTCATAGATCTGTGATATTTCATTCTTTTAGATGACATTTATGGTGTGAATATCTAAATATTTAAGTGATTTCAGATTTACAGAGAGATGGTTTCGTAAGTTTTACATGTTAATGAAAATCTGTGGTTTGTAAATCTATGGAAAGATTGTATTCAGACTCTTAGAGCATTCTGGATGGAAATAGTTACAGATTTGCAAGGCTACTTGATTGGTTCTTATGATCTATGGTTACTCTTATGTAGATTTGTTTTGAAAACTAGGTCTAGCGATCCTGGTGTATGAGTCTTAGAAATCTACATGTTATACCTAGTTATATTTGTCACTGGTGTGGAGTTGAATCTATTTTTCTAGTTATTTGAGATTTAAGCATTGACCATTTTTTTTCTCCTTTGAGATGTTGCATGAGTGCAGATCTTGTAAATTTTCTGATGAGGATTCTGTTTGGTTTGCCTCTCCTTGGCCACCTTGATTACATTGGTATGCTTATTGCAGTGAGATGAACATATGGTTTAGAGTACTTAATATAGTTATTCATTAGAATATATAGCAATAAGTTATGGTGCATGAAAAGCTCTATTCACTTTTACTGGAGTTTTGGTAATGATGTTTGTCATGATACCATGTATAATTGACTCGGTATCACTTTCAGTGGGATTTTTGTGCAATTACATAGTGTGTTCTATCTTCTTGGTTTGGAGATTATGGTTTACTTAACCTTTTGGGAGTTGTGTCATTTATAGTGGATTCTTTGATTGTGTTGAGGCTATGGATGTTCTTCATTTAGGAGATGGTTATCATGATGTCATGGATAGCTTGGTTACATGTTTTAGTGGGAGCTTTTGATAGTGATGGTTTGATGTTTATCTTGTTGCCATATATAGATCGGTATCACAATTTAGTGGGTGCTTTGATAGGATATGGTTATCTTCATATTATTTTATGAGGTTTTAACATCTTGTTTCATGGAGGACCCTTGGAGTCTTTGGTAAAGGTGTTATTGTTCTTCATTTAAAGATGATACATAGTTCTCTTTGGTTTTGAGTATCAATCAATTGCTTGGAGCTTCATGATTTTGCAAGTTGCATGTGAAGTTGGCATGGATTGATTAGTGGGTGTTCATGGATACTACAAAGACTTGGGTGTTTAGGTTGGATATTTCTTATGTTAAGAGATATGTGTTGGAATGGTTACTTGTTATGAAATTTTTTCAACGGTAAAGACCGAAGAGCCTACACCTCGAAATGGATGTGAGTCCATCATAGAATTGATGAGAAGGTTGTCTTTATTGAAATCTTATATTGCTTGGTGTTGTATGCACAAGACAATATTGTATCCCACTCTTGGTCTACTCAGTAGGTAAATGATCTAAGAGGTGTTTCTTGCCTGATTATTAGATGCATTATTTATATGTATCTTGTCTTATCTTATGCATTAGTCTTGAAAGTTGAGTTCTGAGGACTTGCTGAGAAGTAGATGCATGATTTTATGTATTTCCATTGTTCTCCTTGCAATCTTGAACTTGGGTTAGTTTTGATGATTTGGTAGGAGAGGTATAGGAGATGGTTAGTGGCTTTGGGCATATTCCCTTATGTTGTGGTAATTTTTGTTTAGTTTGATCTACTTTCTATGAGAGGTTTACATCTAAGTTTTTTCATGTTTTATTATAAGTTGAATGGTTAGATGTTGATATCCTTTCAATTTGGGAGTTTTGAAGGAGATCTTACTTTACACAGTTTGGCACATGTTAGTGTGGTTTAAGGACACGTTTTGATTTGTAGGTTCTCTCTTTCCTAGTATATTGTTTTCTTCCTAAAGGTTTTTATTTTTATGGAGTTGAGGTTTGAATGGAGTCATGTGTTGTTGTTTGTACTTCATTATTTTTGTGGAAATAGCTTGTTGCTCCTTGATCTCTTTCTTCATTGGTTGGAAGACTTGGGAGAGTTATTTGGATTCATAATGAGAGATGTATTTTTCATATCATTGTATTCTTCTTTGAAACTATGATAGAGGAGTTAACCACATCCTCTATGTGAAGTGCTATAGGAATTGTTAATGTTGTGATCTTGTTTTCAGATTTGGCATTACCTGTGCAATGGGAGTTACAGAAGGTATATGTGTTATGTATGAGAGGGGCACCTACTTTGGATTGGTTACACTTTACTACAGTGAGTTACTTTAGAGATTTTTTATCACGTGTCTATGTGTGTTATTACCTTGGAGTCTTTTTTTGCAAGATGGTATATATGCATGGACTTATTTACAAATTTGGGTTGTTATGTTGATAGCATGAAGTTCTACCTATGATAGTTTGTTTACCATAGTTTGAGGTATGGATAGTTTTGGATGATATAACAACTTGTTGTTGTTTCTATTCCAATTTTGGTATAAGTGTGGCAATCACTCAGAGTCCTTTGTTATCATTTAAATTTGATGCTTGTGTTCATGTATAGATTGGTGCAGGTTTCAATGGTAGTTGATATGTTTCACCATGCCATGTTCCTTGTCTTATCATGGGTAATATGATGTGAGAACTTCTTTCTTGAGATGGTGGTTATCATGGTTGCTTCTGCAGGTATCTTATTAGAGCACAAAAACATGTTGAAGAATCAATGGTACATGGTTGGCTAAGGGATGTTTATTCCCTTGTTTAGATTTCCTATGGGTTGATTTACAATGTATAATTTAAAGTGGGAGAATGTTGGGATTAGGTACCATCAACCTTGTAAATCCTTTAATTAATTATTCTCCTAAAGTGTTTTGTACATTTACCCATAAGAGGTGAAACCATTTAACCAACGATGGTGAAAGAGATAATGTAAATGTAGTGTTATCGTTATCATTTATCCTTTTCGAAAAGGAAAAAATAGCTAGGTGTCCCACTTTGGTATCTTTTAGAATGAGGTTGTTGGGTAAAAATAGGGTGTTGTAAGAGCATCTATGACATGTATGATAGTTGGCATAAGATGCTATGATAGTATGACAGATTCCCTATGACAGAATGTGCTATTCTTGGACCCTTGGCGCCCATGCATGAAAGATGCCTTGTGATAGTTGTAAGAGCATCTATTAGAGGTTATTTTTTACCATTTCAAGGAGAGAGGTGTGGGTTTTCATAAGTGGTATTTTTTCCTATTGTTTGGTGAAACCATGGTGGTTTTCATCCTCACAAATCTCTTTAAATTGAGGGGTTGAATTGGAGACACCATGAGATGCTTTGTAGGTACAAAGGTGTTGTTGGATTGAAGAGTGAAGAGGAGATTGGAAGTGGATGTATTGTAATATTGTTTTGAAGATAATACAACTTGAGCCTCTCTTCTTGGTGGATTTTTTTTCTTGCAAGGGTTTCTCCATGTAAACACTATGTTATGTGTTTATTTTTATGTTCCATTGCTACCTTGTGTTGTGAGATCTTGCATTCTTATGTTATTGATTTATGCCTCTTTGTTGCTTCTATCTTATGGTGATGTTATTTCTGTTATAATTTCATCTAAGGTGGTTTTATCAAGCATGTTAGAGTGGTCAATTTTAGCATTATAAAGAAGTTGAATCTCTTCATGGTATTTCAAAGATTACACAAACTTAATTTTCAGATTTGCATACAATTTTTAGTTTTCTATTTTGTAGTTGTCAAAGCCTTGTATCTCACCAATTGGTATCATATATTTTTGATTTGGTGATTAAAAATTGGATTAGAGATTAGTCGTTTATTCCAACAAAAACAAGCTGAAAACACACAACTCACTTATTCTCAAAAGTACACCTATAATTATTGAAAAAATACATTAAACTGAATTCAATGAAGCAAAATGTTAGAATCTATATGAATTTGATCCTAGAGACCATCAGAACCACTGCCTTCAAGCCTCTAACTCCTTGGTTTATCAGCCTTGGAGTTATTTCTTCTTTCGTTTCCCAGCCTTTGAAGAAAAATCACAAATTGTGAGAATAACCTACATAGAATAACCCAAAAAGGCAAGAAATCACATTTTACGTGTTGCCTTCTTCATGAAGCTTCTTGGGTGCCTAAAAATACATTCCAAGAATGGAAGGAATCTTTAATTTCTTGATTTTTTAACTTCTTTCCCAATTGGCCTCCATGAAATTAGCCATTTCCCAAAAAAGATTTGCTTTTATGACAACTATTGTCAAAAGCAATTAAATTTGCCTTTTTAGCCAAAACATGCTCCAAAATAATTCTTCCCGAATTCCAACACCCAAATTGGCCCCTTGAAAATAAATTAAAAAATAATTAATTTATCACCCAAAATTAATTTAATAAGTTTGTCTTGAAAATCCATATTACCCGATTTATCCATAGGTCTTAATTGGCAATTTTGAAACCGAGTTTACTAAAAATAATCATTTATATTTTTAGAAAAGGGGACATTACAAGTCCTCCCTCCCACAAATTTATTTTCCTCAAGCAATTACAAACATTATGTTCCAAAAACCTTATGCCAAAATAATATGTCATGCCAAAATGCATATTAAGCCCTAATCCTACACCTATGAAGAGTTACATTTTGTAACTCCTGAGACCTTTCCCAATGATGCAAATCTGATTTTTGCTGCCTTTACGATTGTTATAAGATATAATGCACTCCCCATTATAAAAACTATGAATTTATGAAATAGTTACTTCTCTTACCTTCACAGTGCCAAAATATTTAGTGTAGGAATGTGTAACAAAAATCCCATACTTAACCTCAGCTTGTGAAATATTCCTTTCAGCTTCATGGATTGATCTATGGTAGAAAGAGTACAATAGAGGAATGTAAAATGACATCATACAACAACAACATTCATAGCACAATTCTCCCTAATCTGAATTTTCGAGCAACAATCCATATGTACTGAAGTTGTTGCTCTTCCTGAGACTATCTGCAAGCACAAAATTATCACCCCATTTTTGTGATTCATCACTTTGAGTATTTTTTCAAGGAATACTATACATTTTTAAGTAGACCCAAGCAAGCAACATGTTATAATCCACAATTCATATAAATTCCATCAAATACTCATATATAATCTCCAAATCACACAATATTGCCAATATTGTTCTGCTCCAAACTGAAAAACTAAAGCCACAACTTCTGAAGTGTTGGGTTTTCCATCATTATCTCCATTTATTTTTATTTGTTATTAGTTTGTGTTTGTTTTGAATATGGGTGTTTAATTTTTCATTTGGTTGAACCCGTAAGTGCTATTTTAGAGCACACGGTTATTGTCATTCAACCTATATATTTGAAATTGTATTCAACAAATAGGTAGTGAGAAAATATTATCATCTATTTTCTCTGAGATGGTATCAGAGCGGCAAATTCTATGCCTATTATTTTGTGAAGAGATGCCTTCAATTCAAGAAATATGATAGGAGACTATGACACAATGCACTGAGGAATTTGATATTTTGAATACTCTTGGCAATATTCAATGTGAATTGGCGCACCAGCTTTGGAGTTGTCTTGTAGTCAACATTGGAAGAGTTGGTCGTTGTTGATTCTGCTTGGTCTCTGATTTGATGCCCATCGTAGTTTTGATCAAGTCGGTCTCTATGTGCTGAAGGGTTGATTCTTTGTTTTGTTTGCACTATTATTCTTTTGGCCAAAGATACTGCGAGCTCTTGATATTAATCTTCACATCCACGTATTACCTTGATATTGGAGATCTGCTCATTATTCCATGCGTAGAGATTCACAGTGAGGTTCTAAGGTGGTTGCCATTTTATTGGCAGAGTTATTATTATTTCAGGTTTCAGGTTATGTGATATCCATTATGGCTCACAGGAGGAGTCTTTACTGCCGCACACCATCATTGGATCTAGCTCTGATATGGGGCGTCCTCTGAGGGCTCTTATTCGTATTGTAAAATATTTTAATGGGTCACGTGTAGAGTCTCTTGATCTTTGCACACCCTAATGAAGAGTACACAAGCGTAATCTATTTGATAGCCATGATTTTGAGGGGTTGTGATTCAAACGGCTTTGTTGCAGCTCCAACGAATAGGAGAAGAATTGCAGACAAGTGCATTGCTTGAGGAGCGACTTTTCTATTTCGCAGAGGTTGAATTTATTAGTTGGCTGGAGCTTTGAGTTTTCTTTATTGAGGCCCGCACTTGGAGATGCCATGGGAATGAACATGACAAGGTAGCTAATGATGTGAATTGGATAAAGGCCTGTGGTAAATCACTTGTATGTGAGGCTATATTATCGAAGAGGTGCATCTTTTGACAGTTGTTAAAGTTAGATAATTTTTGTTCTATTTTTTTTTATGCTTATAATTCCCATTGTATTGGTCTAAAAATCAACTTAGATGCTTTGTATCATTATTGATGGGAGAGTTAAAAAATTGTAAACCTATGTTTTAAAAAAAAAAATTGTGTAATATTAAACTCTTCAAAAGGGGTGGTATTTTTCTTTCATCTCTAACAAAATGGTTAGTAGTTCTCCAAAATTTCTTCTTCCAAACTATCAGCTACTATACGAAAATAATTATTCTGCATGGAAAACCAAACTCAAAACTCAATTGGATTTCGAAGAATTTTGGGATGTGGTCAGTGGAACCACCACACATCACAAGACAAATGTTGATGAACAGAAGAAGTTTGATCGAGCCGATAGAAAGGTGAAATTGATCATTTTGTTCAGTGTGTCTAATGATGTCCATCCATTTATTCATGACTCGTCCACAGCCAAAGATGCATGGGACAAGCTCAAGACAATGTATGAGGCGAAGAATCAAAATCAGATCTTGAATTTGCAGAGTCGGCTACATAGCCTGAAGATGAAGAACAAAGAACAGTTGGAATCCTTTCTCAAAAGGATTGCAGAATTGAGAGCCTCCTTACAAGCATTTGGAGAAACAATTGATGATGCAATATTGGTGCCTATTATTCTAAGGGCACTACCTTCGAGGTATAAATTTTTTGTGACGAATTTGAATGTCACGGAGATGACACTCACTTTTGAGAAGCTTGTGAATCTACTCCAGAAAGAAGAATATTTAACATGTGAATATGAGGAGGAGGATCATGCAATGACCACTCATCATAAAGGCAAGAAGCCTATGAAGCAGTGTCCAATATGTGAAAGACTGAGACATGATGTGAAAAATTATTGGTACAATTCCTTCAACAAAGGATCATCCAACAAACCACATCCAAAGAAGCCACTTCCAAGTGGCAAACCATATTGGGAGCAGAAGAACAAACCAAAACAACAAAGCAATGTTGTTGAAGCCGAAGATTCTCCAGATGAGGAATACGTGCTTTCAGCCCACACTTCAGATGATGGTTCACAATCAACCTCAATATGGTATGTGGACTCAGGTGCTACAAAGCATGTGACTGGACAAAAGGAGTGGTTTCTCATATTGAAACCCCATCATGGTATAATCACTCTTGGAGATGATACCACCCATGAAATCAAAGGTATTGGTGACATATCTTTGAAGTTTTGTATCAATCATTGTTAGCTTAATAATGTCTTGTATGTCCCAGGACTTACCAAAAATCTCCTTTCTGTTAATCAATTTCTTGACCACAACCTTATGATTGAGTTTGATTGCCATCAAGATACAAAGATTTGTCTTATTAAAGATAAGTCTAAAAATGAAAAGATTGTTGTTAGTGCTACCGAGATTGGAAAAATGTTTATGCTTGATACAATTGCTAATAATCAAGCCTTAGTTGTTGGAATAATGGATGTTGAATCATCCAATGAAGCTGTGCACACTTCAAAAGAGGACCTGCCAAGAAGAAATTCAACCACACAGAAAGTGTTGCAACAAAGGGCATGCAAATAGAGATTATCTGATTGATATTCATAATGTATTGAATTAATTACAAAGAGTACATATGCCTGATTATATAGGCAAGAGCAAAACCTAAAATGCATAAGATGTTGCCAAGTGTACAAACCACACTTCATGTGACAACATGAAACCCTAACCTAGGGAATGATAACAAGATGGAGATAACTTCTAGAAAAGACAACTCATCTTCTAGAAGGGAATCTTATCTCAACACCATTATTAAATGATAAAAAGTAACCTAGAACTAATATGATTAATTAAACCTAAGTTAACTTATGCTAGTGTAATAATTAATTAATTAATTACACTAACACCCCCCCATAAGTGCAACTTAGGGAGGAAATGAAAATGCAATGATTATGCATGATGATGATGATGATGGGTCCCGGCTGATGGCCATTTTAGTTACCCATGTACATAGGATGAAAATGCAACTAATCTCCCACAAATGGAGAAAAGGGGAAAACCCAATGGGAAGAAAACCCCTCTCCAAAAAAGGAGATGAAATGCAGAAAAGTGATGATTGCAGGACTCAACATCATCCCCCCAAGGACAACAATCATCACAAGGATACAATATAATGAAAATTCCCCCATAGGAGGAAAATAGAGAGACTATATAGCCCCCCCAAAAGATGTGATCACCTGCAAGAAATGTAAGTGTATGTAGACAAAATATGATCCAATGTCGACAAACAAATTGTCTCCCTTTCGGAAGAAACAAAACCAGGTGCAAGTGTAGAGATGCTTCCCATTCTGGATAGGAATTGAAGGAAGGAAAGGAATAGATGGAGACATGATTGCACCCCCATAATGAAGTGTCCTCAAAACCACTAAGATAAGACTAAAGCCAAACCAATGGTAGATGCTGAAGGAACTCCGATGAAGATGGAGGAAGTCTCATATATGAAATCTCTAAATAGAGGAGTGATATCCCCTGAAGAATGTCATCCAAACCTGTAGAAGTAGCCAATTCAGTGATACCTGAAACAAAGCCATCCTGTGATTTCAAGTCTGGAAAACAAAATGGGTCCTGATGAATGATGATGATGGAAGCCTCAATCAATGATTCTGGACAAGGAATCACTGAATGTGAAGGGATACCAACTGTCTCTGATGGAGAAGAAGAATCATCTGAAGCAACCTTGCCAACCTCTTTGGAAGATGCAAGGCAATCCAAACAAACGACCTCTTGCATAGCAATATCATCATGGGGTACTTGTTCTGAAACCTGACATTCTGAATCATGACCACCAAGGAAGGGTGGAGTATCTGAATCTCCATATATCTCCCAAATCTTAGTCCAAAGGATGTGAGGACTATCACAATGATCAATAGATTCCAAAATATCACAATCAACATGCATTGCAATCACTGCTAAAACATTATATCTGCTGCAACTCCAAGCAAATTTCTGAATACCTTGACCTGGATGGGGAACCGTACCATACAAATGTGGCAACAATTCAAGTGTTTGGAGATGGTGGATGATCCCATCTCGCCATTGTTTATAGTTTCCCTTGTGCAACATAGTTAGAGAAGGATAATATGCAAGCCCCATAATGTACAAACAAATTTCTCCAAAATACAAAGACAATGACCTTCAACAGCAAATAGAAACTCCCAAAACTGATATGCAGTTGAAGTGATGCAACCCAAAACAAAATACCTTTTCCCAAGCTTCAGGATATCCAAGTTATTGAACAAATGCACCAAATTGAACAAAACAAATGCAAGAGTACCTGGAGCTAAAAATGATAAAAGTGAATGGATGGATGAAAAGAGCTCTGAATGACCTTCCTGATGCCACTGGAATCACTGAATTTCAATCAACGGTTGCGAAGATATGAGTTTTTATGTCCAAATTGTAGGGTTGACTTCAGTTGACTATAGATTTTTTTGGAAGCAAAATTTCCTAGAATGGATGTCACCACTATAAAGAGCACTGAATTCCCTTTCCAACGGTATCTCGTTTGCAGATTTTTGATACCCTGGTGAAAAGATATGATAAAATGAAAAAAACTGCCCTATTAGGGCCTGCAAGCTAAACAAGAGCAAAAAAATAGCCCCCTCGGGCGCTAGCACCTGGTCGTTGATGTGACCACAGGCGTTGGGCTGGAAAAAAAAGGCACCCTTGGATCGGGCGGCGTCGGAGTGGCGGATGGGCGGTTTGGGCGACGCGGCCGGTACAAGGTGGAGGCGTCGTTGGAGAGTAGCGGAGCCCTCGGATCTCCAAGTGATCGGGGCAGGGCTAACAATGTCGGTGGGTCCTCGGCGGAAGTCGTGGACAGGCGATGGCCAGAGAACTGGATGGAGACCAAACACCGGTCACTGGCAGGTATGGAGGACGTGACGATGATGGCTGCGGTCGGCAGTGATGGGACGTCGGCGGATGTGACGAGGCCGACGACCGGTCTACAGACTGGTTGATGGGCCGACCAACTTTAAATTTTTGAATATTGCTTATGGAGCAATTAAAAATATATTTAACTCTGCAGAAAATTAAATGTCGACCACAACAAACTATAGTCCCCAAAAACAAATATATGCCGACCTGTAATTTAATTACCAGTCGCCCGCAGAACCGAATTTTTGCCAAAACTATAGAAAATTTTGCCCGAATGGAGAAATAAAAAATGCCCAATGACCTAAAAAAAATTTGCCATGATGGAGGACTGACAGGAGATATTTTATTTCTGCAAAAACTATACGGATCGTACAAAAAAGCAAAAAACCCTAGATACCTCAAATGGCTCTCGGATGAAATATGTCCAAATCGGACGAATGGGCAGGCGATCTGTAGGTTTTGAGGCCTTCTGAGCGCAATGGAGAGGTCGGATAGAGCCTGATCTGCACCAGAAAATAGCTTGGTCCCCTGGTAGAACCAACTAGCCTGCAAAGAAAACCTTCAAGCCTGCAAGAATCTCTATAGCCCAACTTTCTTGATACTAGGATGAACCTTCAATGGAATGGCTCTGATACCATGTTGGAATAATGGATGTTGAATCATCCAATAAAGTTGTGCACACTTCAAAAGAGGACCTTCCAAGAAGAAATTCAACCACACAGAAAGTGTTGCAACAAAGGGCATGCAAATAGAGATTATCTGATTGATATTCAGAATGTATTGAATTAATTACAAAGAGTACATATGCCTGATTATATAGGCAAGAGCAAAACCTAAAATGCATAAGATGTTGCCAAGTGTACAAACCACACTTCATGTGACAACATGAAACCCTAACCTAGGGAATGATAACAAGATGGAGATAACTTCTAGAAAAGACAACTCATCTTCTAGAAGGGAATCTTATCTCAACACCATTATTAAATGATAAAAAGTAACCTAGGACTAATATGATTAATTAACCCTACGTTAACTTATGCTAGTGTAATAATTAATTAGTGTTAACTAACCGGATATAATTATCATTAGGTATTAATGATGCATGCTACTTGGGAATCCCTATGATTGGAAGTGACACAATATCTACAAGGCTATGCCTTAGTGTAATCACCACACTAGGTAATAATATCTACAGAATAATTAAAGTGGCCTTTGCCAATTTAGTATCCCATAAGTATGTGTGAGATATTTAGATTCATATGTTCATCCTAGTTATGGTCAAATTTTAGGGGGTTTAGAATACTATAACCATATACACTATTGTAAATAGTCTTCCAACACATTAGAACCAAATGGATGAGATGCTAGTATGATACAAAAATTCCTTTGATTCATAGGCATATGTATCCCTCCATTGTTAGAGGAAACAACTAAATGATTTGGTCTTTGACACTGCACTGTTAAGTGGACTGTTGTTTAAATATTTAGTGCTTGACAATCTCAAGAGATGGTTCAAAAGGGATTTGCATTGCATGTGAGTATTGTGATTAATCCCAAAACAATATTATTGCCACCAATTAGTAGTTAATTGAATGAATGGTTATTAATTTGGTTAGCATAGAAGAAAATCTACAACTAATAAAATTAAAACTCAACATATCCTCCTTACCAGCTAGAAAATGGAGTGTATTATTGGTCACATTTAGGATTTGGGCAACTTAATAAGCTATGAATTTGAATATGATACTATAGCTAATTTATTTACTAAAAGGTAGTGGCTACAAACACCAACCAAGGTCCATTAATTTTGTCATGAAGCCAAATCCCTTAAACAAATTGAAACCAACTCATCAAAGAGAATTTTGTAATTTTCTCACTAATTCATAATAATACATAACCAAAAAATAGCCTTGGCAAGATTCAATCACCTACAAGTCAATCCAAGATTATTATTGATTCATTGAGCACCATTAGCCATTTGCTTCAAATTCATGGTCATGTTGAAGATGCTTTTGTCTAATTTAATAGTCAGTGGGGTCCCATGTTTTCTAGCATAACACTATTTATATTAACATTAGAATTTTGCAATTAATTTTGAATCGTGAATTGTCACATTCATCGCGTCATTTCTTAAGTTTTTCAAAAAGAATGAATTACCATGGCTTGCTCAAATAATATTGAAGCAAAATCAACAAGAAAATCTCAAACAATAAGGCCAAACTTCAAAGAACATGAAGGGGTATTTTCGACATCATTTATTTATTTTCTATTGATGGAGAAAAATTGCCACATACATCTAGGAAAAATCATTATGACATTAGCAAAATTTTCATTTTGTTTATGGCATTTTTTTCGATTACAAAACTATTATCTTTTTTTCCTTTAGTACAAACCTTCTTTAGTTGTTTGATTCCCAATGATTCCTCTAACTTATTAATTGATTGCTTTAATTTGAGTGACTCATTTGTGAGTTAATTTCTCAATAATTTCTAGCATTTGAGGTTTATCTTTCCTTTGATTGAGTCGTGCTGGGAAAGGAGATCTTGATTTATGTAATGCTCTAGGAAGAGAAGAAGAATGACTTTAAATTTGAAAAAACTAAATTCACTTATTTTCTTAGGTTGGATAGTGTATTTTAGAAGTTGTGGCTTGGGGAGAAAACTTTTCAAGTGTAGAGATTAGGTATCTTGAGGATAAAAACCCTTATTCAACTAATTGACATTCAAATTAACATTTGGAATATTCTACATGTGGATAATTTTGGTAAGTTGCATTAGTTTGTTAAGTTTTAGTTTTTACCAGTTTTGAAGAGATTAAAAAAAACACAAAAATATCTATTGATGAGAATAAGTGTAGTTTGTCTTTTGGTTGCAATTATTTTTTTGGATTATTTTTTGTATGTGTTTAGTTTATGTCTATATAGTGGTATCAAGGCTAAGACTAGAAGAAAATCTAGACAAATAGTAGGAGCAAGACTTGGATGCTCTCGATGCTAAATATGGAGCAAAGAGTTTTGAACTTCAAGAAAGAATTTCCTTTATGAAATTTTGCACACCAAAGTCAAAAAGAATAACCAAGAATAGAAGTAAACCCACCCTAAACAAACCTTATAAATATTTGTAAAGAAAGTTGAGAAAATTGACCATCCCCTCATTTCATGGATCCAAAAAATGAACACTTCTTTTTGATACATATGTACAAGGAGGAATCAATTAAATTTTTGATCCTTCACTTGGAAGGGGTTGCACATGATTTGTGGTATAATAGTTTGGAGACTCAAAGGCACAACCTTGAGTTATTAGATACACCCTTTTGGGGTCTTGGTCTCGTACTAAATGGGTGTGGGTATGGGTCCCATGACAAGAGCATCTTGGGTTTGCTTGAGGTCCCACCCAAACACCTTGAGTTTGTTGTGGGTCCTTCTGTGAAGGAACCACAATGAACCCAATCCATTCTTGGGTGTACTCAAGGGGACCCAGGGGTCACCCAAACAAAAAACAAAAAATAAAAATCATATTCTTAAAATATTTTTATAAACAAAAATATTTCAAATACTTATTTTTTCCATTAAGTGATTAAACTAGGAAAATGGTGTGCACCATGAAGGTTTGTGTGGTTTCAAAATCCTTAATTTGGGCTTGGTGACAAGGGCTCTACCGCTCAACCCTAACTTATATTTCAACAAGGAACACAAAAAGGGAATTGCCCCCAAAACTCACAAGGGGTGTTGCCCCTCAAATCTATTTTGGGGTTGTTTCCCCTCAACCCCATTGGGGTCTACACTCCTAGCTACCATTAGTTATTGGGATCTCTTTTCACATAAAAAACTTGATTATAATGAGAGGGTCTAGGAGTAAAGACCAAAATTGACAACTTAGAAAATTATCTTTATGACTATCATAATATCATTAATCAATATTGAATCATCATACTATCAAAGATTCAAATTTCATTATTAATATTATATGATATATCAAATTTCTTTGCAATTTTGTATATTTTCAAAAATTTCACATATATAATAGTCCTACCCAACCATACCATACCCAAGGAAAAACATTGTTGTATTAGTGTATAAAAACCCCATACCCACACCCACCCCAATACCAAAAATGACAACTTAAGTATAGCCTTATCACCACCTATGAGGATTTTTACAAGAAGTTGACCAACAAATTTGAGAGGTAAGACCCAGAGGAACATTTTAGATATTTTCTTAGTTATAACCTAAATGGATGCAAACATGGTTGATTTCTAGAGGACCACTATGATAGTACTTGACATTCCAGAGAGGATTCTAACCATCCTTTTCATGGAAGGATTTAAAGCACACCCCATAAAGAGGCCTAGTTAAGGCCCTTGAGAAAATTTCATTGAAGGCATCCATCAAAAGGCTCTTGACATTAGAAATACTTGCATCTAATTGATCCTTCCAAGGATCTACCTCAAAGGATGTGAGTTCATGATCACTACCATAAGAGAAGAAATGAACTAAATATAAAAAAATCCACAAAAATTGGTGCATATACCCTCTCAACTCATGAGTCACCAAGGGACCAATTCTACCTTTAGGAACCACTAGTTGGGAGACATGGTCTACAATGAGTTGTAGAGTAAACAATTAGAATTTAGTTGTAAGGGACCTTGGGACCTAACACATAGGTGCTTGGGAAAGGGATAGGTCCACTTGATTGAGGTGTATTTTGATGATGATGAAGCGCCTAAATCTGGAATAGAGACACAAATGTGGAAGAGGGTGAGGTATTGTTATAGTAGGTAGAATAATAAAAAGGTATTTCACCATTAAGGGAAGAAGAGTGACTCATTACTATTGCATGCTTGTTAAGAACATTAAGATATCACTCTACTTGAGTTAAGGGGAGGATTGGAGGACACCATAGTGGTACTCATTGATGGGGGAATGATCCATAACTTCATTGATTAAGTGGTGATTGCTTGTTTTAGATTGAAAGATGAAGAGTTTGTAGAGTTTAAATTTGCAATAGTAGATGGTTATTAATGTTCCTACAAACAAGATGTCTACCATTTATAGGTGACATTGGATGGGCATACTATCACCCATGATTTTATGTCATTTTCTTGGTGGATCTCACTTTGTTTTGGGTCTCCATTGGTTGCATTTACTTGGCGAGTTCACATGAAAGTACCAAATGATGATATTCAATTTTGTGGAGCAGGGACAAAAGAATACCATCGAGGGTGTTATTGATGCACCGGGATAGTAGGTTTCTTCTCATTAAGTAGACAAGATTTTGAGATGGGAAGTGAGTTGGATGGTAATTAGATTCACCATTAAGGGCATACCACTAGGAACTTTGGATATAAGAGAGGATGAATACCCTCTATATATCTGAGTTTTGCTAGATAAATACGTTTTTATGCTTGGGGACATGCCTCCAAGACTTCCACAAAATAGGGGTTTTCAACATACTATCAAGTTGGAGTTATGAATGTGATCTATTATTATGACTCCTTATAGACACCCTCATGCTTTGAAGGATTAGATGGAATAAACTATGAAAATTCCATTCACATCTTCAGTGGTATTGATGAACAATATAGATGGAATGATGAGGATGTGTAAATATTATAGGGTCTTAAACAAGAAAAAAATCAAGAATAGGTATATAATACCCTATATTGATGAGTGAATTGATGAGTTATACGGTTCAAAATGCTTCATCAAACTTGACTTGTGGTCTGGATGCCACTAGATAAGGGTTAAACTTGAGCATAAATTTAATATTTTCTTGTTTCATCATGGGAATTTTGAGTTTTTTGTGATGCTTTTGGGCTCACCAAGGTGCTAGTGACCTTCCAATCAACAATGATAGCTTTTTCAAAATTTAACGAGGAAAGTGTATAAGTGTTCTTTGATGATGAGAACTTTGCCAAGAAAATAAAATGCAAGTTTGGGATGTAGAAACTCTTGTACCTAGGAAACATAATCAATAGGATAGGTATAAAGATGGATCCAAGAAATGTGCAATCCATCAAAGAATGGATTACTTTGAGGCCATTGACACTACTACGAGGATTATTAGGCCATTTTAGCTACTATAGGAGATTCATTAAAGGATTCTCACAACTAGCCTCACCCTTGATAGAGTTGACCAAGAAAGGTATCTTCCATTGGTCCATAATGACAAAGAAGTCATTTGACCATTTAAAGAAGGTAACATACATTTATTCCATTCTTGCAATACTTGTTTTTTCATAAATTTTTGTCGTCTAATGTGATGCTTCAGGAGAAGGTCTACGGGTTGTTCCTATGCAAAAAATACAACCCATATCATTTAAGACTTGAAATTTTTTAGAGACAAAGTGCTAATTCTATATATACAACAAGGAGATGTTGGTGTTCATACACGCACTGGTAAAGTTCAAACTCCTAGTTTGTGGATATTTTTGAGTACATACAGACCAAAATAGATTGAGATATTCTTATCACAATGTGACCTTAATGATAGGTAGAAAAAATGAGCGATCAAGTTATAGGACTATGGATTTGATATCAATTATATCAAGGGAAAGAACAATAGGGTAGTAGATACACTCTCCAAGAGACCAAAACTCTTAGTCATTTCTATAAGAGAACTAGATTGGAAGGATGTAATAACCCTCGGGCTTGTGTATAGACTTAACCAATTTCAAAATTATGAAGCTAAGGTTAATACATACATCATAGAAAACTTTGTAAAGCAACAATAACACTAAATGAATCAATAGTGTACAAAATGAACATCTCAACTACTAAGATTATGCACATAGTATATGACACTATATAGTAAATAGATTAATATGAAATTCTCTAGGACCACATCAAGTTCATACATAAGCACAATAATGGACAAGTTGCAGGAGATAGTTTAATTTGGATCTTTAATACAAAATCACAGACCTTACAATAGAGTTGTTACAACAGTTCTAGGGATAGATAATCAACCAATGGTTGCCAACTATTAGGTGGGGGAGTCTAGGGTATTTATGTTGATTGGATGCTCCTTGTGAGGACCCTAACTCATTTTTCAATCCATGATTTGATTGTAGATTAGATATTCCTTGGACTTGCCACCTGAGATCTACACAAACTTCATAATAGTTACCACCTAGGGTTTTGAGGCATGAAACCCTCAAACCCTTACTCTCCTAAGGCAATAGAAATTTTTATTTAAAGTAATCTGATCAAGTTCCTTACTATTGATCTTTAGATTTGTGCATTAAGATGTTGCTACCAATCAGTCTGGAGCCAAGATCTAAACTTCGCCTTTAGCCTATAGCAATCCCACAAACTCAACTTGAATCTGCCTCCCACAGAGATGCACCAGCACAAGGGTATTCTTGCTCATAAAATCCCAAACCTCCATGTGCATACAACAAGGCTTTTGTGTTGTAGATATAGCACCCAAAATTCATCCAAAAAACTTCATATCTTTCACCATTCAACAAGACAAGTATTTATACCTACCAAATCATAGGTGCTATGTCCCAAAGCAGGCTAACCAATAGTTTTTTATTTTATTTTATTTATTCCTTCTAATACTATTTAAAAATATTTTTTATTAATTTTTATTATTTAATATTATTTAAATATATTTAGTTTAGTGTCCAAAAACACTATTTTTCCCTCTTTTTCAAATTTTGAACTAGAAAGCATTGGGTACAACACATTACTCCCCTCCTAAATATTGCTTGTCCTCAAGCAAATTTGGACTTGGATGCTTAAAAATCTTCACACCTTCCCAAGTTGCATCTTCAATAGGTAGGTTCTTCCATTTCACCAAGTATTTCAAGATTACCATGTTCCTCAACCTTTTCTTCCTCATGCAAAATTGTTTTGGGTTCAAGTATCAATTTTCCTTCATCATTAAGAGGGGAAGCTCTAATGAGGGTGTGACTTGTTGTCCAAGTTCCTTTTTAAGGCATGACACATGAAAAATATTATGAATCATGGTGTCCTTAGGTAGCTCCAGTTCATATACAACCTCTCCAATCTTCCTTAGGATCAGGTATGGCCCATAAAACCTTGGTTTCAGCTTCTTTGCACCACTCCCCTTGAGATTAGATTACCTATAGGGCTGCAACCTCAAGTAAAACATATCACCAACCTCAAAAACTATCTACTCTATTCTGATCTACATACATCTTTTGTTGGTTTTGGGCACGGTGTGAATTCTCCTCGAGGGCATTCAAAATATCCATACTTTGTTGTACCACATCCCTTGCTTAGGGGACTCTACTATCGGTAAGGATCAAACTAGTCAATGTAGTAGCATCATAACCATAAAGTTCCTTGAAAGGTGACATACCTATAGACATGTGATGTGTGTGGTGTTGTAGCAAAACTTCCCTAAGTGTGACCAATTAATCCAAGTTGTTTTCTGCCTCGTAACATAGTTCCTTAGGTGGCCCTCAATCCATTTATTCATAATTTCAGTTTTCCCACCTATTTGTGGATGATAGCTAGTGTTTGGAATCACTTCCGTGTGAGTCAACCAAAAGAGCTCTTGCCAAAACAAGCTAATAAATCTATTGTCCACGTCACTCACAATGTTCTTGGGTAGCCCATGAAGACTAAATATCTATCTAAAAACAAATCAACAGCTTGAGGAGCCTTATAATTTGAAGGAATGGTATTAAAATGAGCATATTTTGTAAGCCTATCAACCACCGCATAGATACAATCCTTACCTTGCACCTTAGGTATCCCAATAATGAAATCTATGGAAATTCTCTCCCATTTTTTATTTGGAATGGGTAAGGGTTGCAACAAACCAACTAGAAAAACATGCTCGATCTTGTTGTTTTGGCACACCAAATGCTCCTTAACATGATGCAACACATCATTCTTTACTCCCTTCCATGAAAAATTCTCTCTTACTTGGTTGTATGTCTTTTAGAAACCTGAATGACCAACAAGAGGTGTGTCATGCCAAGCTCTCAAAATCCTCTCCTTCACCTTAGATTTTGGTACAAGATACACACAATATTTGTAAAAGATGAGGTATTCAACCACCTTGTATCTATCATCATGCAACTTTCCATCTAAAGTGTCAATAGAAAATGAATCTTTGGAAAATGGCATCCTTCCAATCATCATATATATCATAAATAGAGAAGAAATAAGGCTTCCTAGAGAGTGCTTCAACCACTACATTATTTTTCCCCTCACACACTCAATGTCAAAATCATAGGCTTGGAGTTTACTTATCCATTTTTTCTACCTATCATTAAGTCACATTGATTAAGGAATAATTTGAGGCTATTATGATCTATTTTTACCACAAACATTCCACACACCAAGTATTGTTTGAATTTAGAAAGTACATGCATGATAGCTAGCATCTCCTTGTCATAAATAGAGAAGATGCTCTTTGAATCCTTGAGCTTCCTACTCTCGTTACCTCCTTGAGCTTATCAAAAGATTGTTGCACTGTGGGATTCCAAGAGAATGCTCCTTTCTTCATCAAACTGGTCAAGGGATTTACAAGTTGTGAAAAACCCTTCACAAACCTCCTATAGTAGCTGCATAATCCCACAAATCCTCTCAATTGTGAAAATTTTCTAGCTCTCAACCACTCTTGGATTGTCTTAATCTTCTCCTCATCAACACTAACTCCTTGCTCGCACTAATCTTATGCCCCAAATAAAAAATTTTAGCCAAGCCAAATTCACATTTTGATACCTTGGTGTAGAATGAATGCTACTCAAGAATGCAAAGTACCTCATCAAGACATTGCCAAATAAAACCAATATACATTTCCTCAATTTTACATTGAATACCTAATTCATGCATGATTGGAAAGTAGCAGAGGAATTGCTCAACCCAAATGGCATGACCAAAAACTCATAATGTCCATATGGCACCTGAAATTTGTCTTGTGCACATCTTTGTCTCCCAGCCTTATCAGATGATACCTTGATGGCAAGTCAATTTTGGAGAAGTATATCGCATCTTGAATCTCATCTATCAACTCATCAATCCTGGGAATCGGGTAATGGTTTTTTATTGTCTTCTTGTTGAGTTCTCTATAGTCAATACACATCCTCGACATCCCACTTTTCTTCTTGATCAAAACCACTGATGAGATAAATGGGCTAGAGCTTGGACGTATATGCCCCATGTCAAGGAACTCCTTAATTGTATTTTCTATCTCTTCCTTATATGTGTGAGGATGATGATAAGGAGTAGTGATGATTAGTTTTTCCCCCTCTTCAAGCTTAATCACATGTTGGAATTCCCTCTTCGGGGCTAAACTAGGAGGAATTTCATAAAAACATTTACTAATTTTATCCAAGATAGGTTGAATATCAACATGATAAGACCTCCCTTCCTTGGAAGGCCCTCTATCTTTAATCAGGCACTCAACTACCCATGCTACTTGATCTCTACACAAAGCTCTCTCCATCCTCTTGGATGAAACCACCATGGGAGCTCCATTAGAAAGGCCACAAAGGACTACCTCCTTCCTATTATATTTTAACTTCAACTCCATAGTTTGATAGTTCTATGTATATTCCCCAAGTGAGTGCAATTATTGCACTCTTAGAACCACCTTTGTTTCACCTATTCCAATCACATAGAAATCATCCCTCATATTATGACCCCCAAGAGTCAATTCCAGTTGTTGGATCCTTCGATTACATGGTAGAGTATACCCATTGGCCACCATGACATTAAATCCTTTAAAATATTCAGTCCTCAATCCCATCATAGCCACCAATCTCTCATCAATGAAATTTTGGGTGGACCCACTATCAATCAAAACTGTCACTCATCCCTACAAAAATCCTTTGACTTGGAATGAATGATATCTAGGTGCTCCTAATATTGCAACAAGTGTGCCCCCCTATGTGCACCTAGAATTCATCCAAAAATCTTCATAAGTTCATGCCATCAACTTAAGAATGCATAATTTAGCAAAAAATTATGCTAAAAAGGATTGAATGGAGAAGCATTTAGAGTTAGGAGACATGATTGTTTGCTAGTTGTAGCTCGCAAGTAGTCATCCTTGAAAAAGAGTGGAATTAAAAAAATCATAGCCCACTTAATGGACCTTACATAATGGTTCAACTTTTTCAAAAAGTGACTTATTAGTTGGAGCTTTCTTCTAATAGTTGGATCCATAAAAAAAACCATTTATCCTATTCAAAATATTATGGGATAGAAAATAACACTTTCAACTAAGCCTCCACACCTTGATGATGAAGGTAAGTTATTGTTAGTGCTTGAGTAAATACTTGGAACTAGAGAGAAGTGCATGTTGAATTGAGTATGGACTGAGTTCTTGGTGTGATTAAAAGGGTTACCTTGAGAGGATACTACTTTGGATTTGGCTAATATCCTAGATCACCTAGTATTATCTTGCTTGAGGGCAAGCAAGTTTGGGGAGGGAAAACTTGTAATGTCCCATTTTTAGTCAACAACATTAAGTCTTTTGTTGGTAATTATATAAGATCGCCTGTTTTAGTCATTGGAGCTATGTTGTGTTGGTACCACATTTATCCATACTTGTCAATTAGGGAAAATTATTTAATGGAATAAATTAGTTAACTTGAGCTACCGCCAAATAATTATCAATTCAATTTTAGTTCATTTTGAGTTTATAATCCGAATCTTCATGTGAATGAGGAGAAACATACTAGTAGGAATTTTTTAAATTTGTTGTTTTTATCTATTGTATTCTTAATAATGCAAGTAGATGGTTTTCTTGGCCTCTAACTTTCCAATTACCAACTTTTTGAGGAATTGAGTTAATTAAATGCCCAATTACTACCAAAATTTGAGTGATATATTGCCTTTGATTGGGGTGCAATGGAAAATAAGAGATTGATTTATATAATGCATTGGGAAGAGGAGAAGTGATGCACTTGGAATTTGAAAAAACCAAAAAATAATTTCTTTTCCCAAGCTAAATATTGTGGTTCAACGACTATAGCTTAGAAATGCAACCCTTTAAGTGTAGAGATTAGGATTCTTGAGAATGAAAAACTCTTAAGAAACAAGTTGGTATTCAAATTGACATTTGGAATACTAATATTGTTGAATTTTGTATGACAAACTTCAATTTTTATTATTTCAACGAAATATAAAAAATGCAAAAAAATTGTTGATTATAATAGTTCTAGGTTTTCCTTTTGCTTCCAATTATGTTTCTAGGTTATTTTATATATCTTATTAGTAGACATCTTTAAAATTTATGTAGCTGGAAATTTGTTATCTTCTTCTATGTGGCATTCCCTTACACTTGTAGAACTTCCAAGTAAAATACTTTGCACACATATGCTTTGCTTCAAGATTGTAACTTCATAACAAAATTGACCATTAATCACCTATTTCTCAGTACTTATCTTTTCTTTTGCATTCAAACTCTTTTTGATAATGTGATTTGATTAGATGGATGCATGTTGTTTGAACTCTTCTTCTCTATTCCATCTTTATAGCATCAAAGTATGCTTGCATAACTATCAACATCTCTACAAGTTCAACAACATTTGGTGCTTGACATCCTCTTCTTCTTCCAATATTTATTCATCTTTTGTCTAATCTAACTCTCCTCTTTTATCTAGTTAACACCCAATGACTTCTCTCTCATTGAATTCTCATAGTAACTCAACTTATTGATGGTAGGATTAATCCAACTATTATTTCCAACTAAAATCAACTCAAGTTTACATCATTTTTTTAAATTTAACTGAAAAATGGATGATTTAAACCTTACCTAACACTAATTTGATCATGTGTTAAGAGGGATGAGAAAATAATAATCAACCAATCAAAGTACATATAAGAAGTCGAACTTGAACATATCCAAATAAAAATATCACTCTTCAACAATTCTCAAAATACTTATATAATATTAAATGGAAAAGAATGCAACTTAGTGCATCATCAAATTAATATTAAACGGAAAGGAAAATACAATTTAAATGTGGGAATTTTCATCATTTTCATATTTGACATGTCTTTATGGTCAAATTATACTTTCACACTCATCCTTTGATTCCTAAACAAACTCAATATATAATCAACAAGCAAAGTTTTACCCTTTTAACTTTGAGTTTTTGTTCCAAGTCGTTATCTTTCCATTTCTCATCCTAACTTTTTCAAAGTGTTCTTGATCCCACTTGATGGAGTCCTTTTAGTTTGTTGCATGCCAAATTTAATTTCTTTAGGTCATCTATTTTCTCATATATAAAATAAAATTCTAATTATAATCCCATCTATAAACTTAGGGATATCAATTTTTTATTTTTCTCTCAATTTTGAAATAGCTTTGATGAAATTTTCTCTAGCTTTATATCCTTCCTTATTTTCTATTTGTAGGACTACTTAGTTGTCCCGAACATCAATATTTTTTATTCTCTTATGCAGGAGTTCCTCATTTTTACATTGTCTCTATAGCATCCAATTTGTCTTGCAAGAATCCCAACATCTCTCCAAGATCAAAAAATCCACCTTTTCTTCTTCCAATTAGTATCCCTCTTTGAGTTGTATCTCATACTCTTCTTTCATATAATAAAGCCCCATAATTTCTTCTTTTTGGAGTTGTTATAGAAGCATAAAAAACTAACAGTAGGATTAAAATCACTTTTACTTATCTACTAAATTCAACTTAACTTTAAATTAAATATTGGACATTCTTCATTGATTTTCATAAAAATCATTACATTAGAATTACCTTGGCACACATTTCTTCTATCTCTTACCTATCCTCTAACATCAAATACTCTACATTGAACTTTACTAGTGGACCTCTTTGGCCATTTCTTTACAATTTGCACTCACTTTTCAACTTCACTCTCAGTATCCTAAAGATGGGATTTCAAAAGCTTGATTCTCTAACAAAAAGTCCAAAAGCCACAACTATTTATATGAGCAACATATTTATCTCTTATTATATCTAAAACACCACAAAATTTCAACCAACCTCTTCTTCCTCTTAAGTCCATTTCTTCCTTGAGATTGATTATAATTAGTTACTCAAACTCATATGAGGAGAATTTGGTCTTGCTCCTCCATATTATTGTTAATATATGACTTCTAACCCAATTTTGGAAAGGGTTTTAATGATCTTTTCTTTAGGTCAACACTCTTAAAGTTCTAGTTATTGGTTTGCATGTTCATCTTGAATATCACTTTCTTAACTTTCTTCTACAACGACTCTTCTTCCAATATATAACTCTTCTTCTATTGTCCCTCTTTTTATTTGTCATTTCCTTGGATACTTTTTGTAATATTTATCTATATGTTTGGAATTCTCTCTCTCTCACCACTTTATTTATGCCTTTTATGTCTTTCTAAATTTTTTTATTATTTATTCAAATTGCTTATGTGAGTATATCTTTGTTGTCTCTTTATCTTCATTCTCTCTCTCTCTCTATGTTTTTTGATCATTCATTATTTATTTATTTATTCATCGCTATTTTATCCTTTATTTATTTGTATTTCTTTAACTTTAATTATTCCTTTTTGATATTTTATCATTTTTTTTCCTTTGTTGTATCACCATGTTCCTACCTCTTTCTCTCTATTTATTTATTTTATTTTCCTTTTTTACTCTTTATCTTTCACTTCTCATTCTATCTATTTTATATCTAGATCTACTCTCATATTATCTTTCTTTGTATCCAATTTATCAATCCCATTCCTTCCCTTCATGTTTTCTCTCTATTTTTCTCTTTCTCCTCCAATTTTTAATACATAACATGTTTTGAATAATTTGATGATGCTAGAGACATAGATAGTAATTGGATTATCTATGCTAAAATTAAATTAAAAAATCGATCTCCATACCCTCATTCTTTCTCCTAAAAATGCATATAGTTCGAGTTCATTCTAGAGCCCACACGAATAGTGAAGGAGGCTTAAGTCATGTGTATGCTCCTCATGCTCTTGGATTTGAATTTGAGGTTTGGTTTTACCTAATGCATGTGGCTTTCAGGTTGTTGCATACATCCACAAGGGATTAGTCTCACCCCAATGTGACACCCCTTTTTGACCCCAACTTGGCAAAATGTAAGACTAAGGTAAGACGGGTTGGGCATTAGGCTAGATCGTAGGGATACCCCTAAGTATAAAAAGAGAAGAAAGATAAGTTTGTAACTTTTTATCATCTTTGAGAGGGGTTTGGATTGAAATATTTTGATTAATTGAAAGTCAATTTACAAAATAATTATAATGTGATTTTAGTGCACCTATTGATTGATACACCAACAATCCATTTGTATTAAGTAACATAGAATCCTTCTCCTCCACCCTTTGGATCAAAGGTGCCTTAGAAGAATTTGTATTCCTATGACCCAACTCAGCCCTTACTGACCCCAACTTGGCAGAATGTAAGACCAAGGTAAGATGAGTTGGGTGTTGGGTTGGGTCCGCAAGGATACCCTTGAGTCAAAAAACAAGAAAAAGAGAGAGAAGTCCATACCTTATTATTTTATTTGAAAGGGGTTTGGATTGGAATATTTTGATTAGCTGGAGGTTGATTTATAAAAAAATCATAATGCAATTTTAGTGTACCTACTGATTGATACAACAACAATCCATTTGTATTAACATATCATCCTTCTCCTCTACCTTTTGGATCAAAGGTGCCTTAGATCTAGAAACTATGGCTTCACCAATCAAAATTATTTCTTTATTTTATCTCCTCATATGTTTTTATATCTTTTATTTGTTATCTATTTTTCTCATCCTCTCAATTATCTCTCTTTGTATATCTATCTTCCTTGCCCATTTCTATATTCACATTTCCATATTTTTTCTCAGTTATTTTTATTTATTCAAATTTCTTACATGAATATATCTTTGTTGTTTCTCTATCTTCATTCTCTCTCTCTCTCTATGTTTTTTGGTCATTCACTATTTATTTATTCATTTCTATGTTATTCTTTATTCTTTATTTCTTTAACTTTAATTAATTCTTTTTTGATATTTTATTGTGATGAAATAGAGATTATCCCTTCCCAAACCACACGTGCAAATCACTTAAATTATTTTACTTAAATATGAAATAACTTAGAAAAGAGAAACAATGTAGAAATTTTGCAAACAAATTTCCAAATTCTTTATTCAAAACTCTCTTGCAAACATCAAAGTATCTTCTCCCTTTAGGAAATAGAAAGATTGCAGCCTATTGGAATGATAAAAACACATTAAAATAACAAAAAATATAAACTATTTATTCAACTCCTTCAGTTCACTCTCAATCTACAACCTTTATCATGCAATCTCCAATCTGCAAACTATACCCTTCTTCAAAAATGGATTCCATGATCCATTTCACTATCACACACCTTCAAACCTGCAATAAAAAATTTGTGATGGAAATATTCATAACATACTAATCCCTTCTGAGTCTTTTCTACCCAAATACCTGTAGAAATCATCTTCTCTCACAATGCCTGTGAGTGACTAACTCCAAAAATTGTCAAATCTTGCATTTTATGCTAAATCTTCATTATTTTTGTTGTAGCTTCTATTTGCAATGTCCAATACGAATATTCTAACATTAGAAAACATTAAATTAATAATTTACAACATTTTTTTTAGCAGACAACTTGGTCTCCAGCTCCTAAAAAAATAGGGATCCTTTAAGAGTTGTAACTGTCACTCAACTTGGGTGCCCATATCTTTTTGCAATATTTTTAGGAGCATAAAATTATTAATAAATAATTATAACTCCCATAAATTCAATTCCCTCTTTTTCCTTTTAATATATTTCAATGAATGATGAGTATTGGATTGCAACCTAGACTAGGCAATTTGGCAGTTTACCTTATTAAACTCTTGCAACACCCACTTGGCAAGCTTGAAAGTACACATGGTCCCCGAACGAGCCATATTTAGAAGCTTGAACATGGAAATATTGTCATCATTCAGGTATACGAAATCCTAAGATAGAGGATCAATTCTCATCATCTCTTTCTTTCCAATATTTAGATTCACCCCCTCATCCTCATTCAACAACCTCTCACCTGAAAACTCCACACTGGGCAACTGGCGAACAAGGGACTCATTGATTTTAATAACATTTTCCTTGGCACCCTTCTCCTTACCCATAGCCTTGTTACCCTTCAAATCACCTTTAACAACCTATTTTTTTAGCTTTGCAATTCGTCTGGATGCCCTTTGTGGCATTTCATTGGCTTCCCTAACCCGTGCATCATCAGGGAAAACCTTCTCCTTATGTCCCACCACTCCAAAATACTTTCCATGAAACACATTGTCCTCCTTATAATGGGAGCCACGAGAGACGATATCAGTGTCATTACTAGCAGAAGGGGACCCACAAGAATCCGAATCCTACAAAATGAGCTTCTTAGTAGCACTCTTCCTCTTAAGATTCCCCTTCTTTCTATTTTAGAGGGGGGCACCACAAGGGATGATGAACCACCCTCCTCCTCATTCCATTCAACTTAACCATCAAAACTAGTGCAGAGTGAATTCTCACTGATAGCCCTCTCCTTTCCTTTAACCGACTTGGAGGGTTGCAGGCTCTCACATGCTCCATTATTAGCAATATGAGGGCCTCTTGAAGAACATGAGACATTATATTCTTCAAATGAGCATATAATGACACTTCCAACGATGACAACATAAAGAAAGGAAATGAAACATATAACCCATATCTAAAATGATTCAACAAATTGAAATGGTGGCCTAAAATAGCAGTGTACCGACCATCTAGGGTAACATATCGCATAGTCACCTCCACAACATTGACCCAAATTCACTTCAGAGAAGACCATTCGTAACCCCATGAGGGCATCTTTCTTAGCTTCTTTTGTTCATTATCTTTGAAGAACAGGTCCATGGCATCATCATTACTCTTTCTTTCCTTGAAATTTTTTTGGCTCTCCATCGGTAACCCAGTAATGGAGGCAATGAATTCCTCATTGATTAAAAACTTTGTCTCCTTAACCTATAACCTTATATCATGCGAAAAGCAGATAAAATCTGTAGAAGCCTTCATGTCATGGTCATGGAGCCTTTCCAGATAGGGCATAAAATTCTCATGTTCTAAAATTATCTAGATTTTATGCTTATTCCTCCAACTTTCACAAGAAGAAGGTTTGATCCTGCTCTGATCACCCTCCATATCCATAATCACCATACACTTAAATCCCAAAAGAGAAACAAATGCCAAATAACAAGTAGGCGAAATACCACCTAGAAAGCATTCTATGATAATATATGCAATAATAGCATGGACATTCTAGATTACGAGCTCAACCGTAGCCATCATTTCATAATAAAAGCTTGGAATCCTCAGGAAGGAGAGAGTAATCCTCCCATGCCTTAAAATTATGAAGTTTGATAGCCTCATTTGCAAAGAAATCCACCAGGGAGTTACCTTCCCTATAAATATGTGTGACAAAAGTTTCTTGAGAAGATCTAAGCATCATTATAAAATCCACGATTAGATGTTCAATTGTCCAACTCGACATCTGAATTCCAAATAGGTAGTTAACAATATTGAGGGAATCACCCTCGACCCAAAGTTTGGAGTAGCCCTTGTCCAACACAAAATTGATATTGATGAATGCAGCTTCAATTTTCACACGGTGATTGGTTTGATTTCCCAATGGGAGTGCCACCACGCCCAAGAACCAACCATGTTTTTGTTTATTTTTATTTCACTTTCCCACTCCTTTTTATTCCTCTTTCTTTTCTATGATTTATTATTTCTCTCACTTAATACTTTCATTCATCCTATTGTTTTTTCCCTTTCACTAATTATTCTTTATCTATTGATTTTTTATTTGTTCTCATTCAATTTCATTTACTCATTCTTTTTTTTTCTTTCTCTCTCATGCTTGCTTTATTCTTTCTCCCTTCTTTCTTTCTTTTTTAAGTCTCTACTTTCTATTGTTAATTTTTTAATAAATTTATCTCATTGCTTATCTATATACCATTCTTTTTTTTGATACATTTTTAATATTACCTATCATTTTCTCTATGCTACCTTTTTTTCATTCGTGTATTTTATATTAAATTAATTTCTTATTTTGTATCTATTTCTTATTTTTTAAATCCTTGATTATTTTTTCTGTCTTTGTTTAATCTATAATTTATTTTATAATTTTCTCATTTTGTCACATTAACACTCTCTCAATATATATCGCTTTGCTTTCTTACATTTCTTTGGTTTGTGTGTGTCTCTCTCTCTATTTGTATTTATTCTTTTCATATCTATTTTAAAGATTCTTTGTTTCTTCACCAATATTTTTTTGTTTTTGTTTCCCTCTTTTTATTTGTCATTTTTTAGAACACTTTTTATAATCTTTATCTCTATGTTTGAAATTATATCTCTCACTCCACTTTATTTTTTAATTTTGTCTTTCTAAATTTATTTATCATTTATTCAAATTGTTTATGTGGATATATTTGTGTTATCTCTATCTTCAGTCCCTTTCTATGTTTTTTGGTCATTCATTTTTATTTATTCATCTCTACATTATTCTTTCTTTATTTTTTTATTTTTTTAACTCTAACTATTTTTTGATATTTTTATTGTTTTGTCTACTTTTTGTCTTTTGAATTTCTCTCACAACCTTTCCTTTGTTGTCTCACCATGTCCCTACCTCTTTCTCTCTATTTATTTCTTTTATTTTCCCTTTTTAGTCTTTATCTTTCACTTCTCATTTTCTTTATTTTATATCTAGATCTATTTTCTTATTATTTTTCTTTGTATCTAATTTATCAAGCTCATTCCTTCCTTTCTTTTTTTCTTTCTATCTTTATATTTTTCCTTTAGTTTTCAATACATAACATGTTTTCAATCATTTGAAGATGCTAGAGACATAGATAGTAATTGGCTCATCTATGCTAAAATGAATTAAAAAATTGATCTTCATACCCTCATTCTCTCTCCTAAGAAGGAATAAAAGTTGGGTTCTTCGTAGAGCCTACACAAATAGTGGAAGAGGCTTAAGTCATGTGTATGCTCCTCAATATCTTGGGTTTGACTTTGAGGTTTTGGTTTACCCAATGTACTTGGCTTACAAGCTGGTGTATACATCCCCAAGGGACTACTCTTGCCCTAGTGTGACACCCCTTCCTGACCCCAACTTGGAAGAATGTAAGATCAAAATAGTGTGGGTTGAGTGTTGGACTGGGTCGTAGGAAACCCTTGAGTCAATAAAAAAAAGGAATGAAGATAACTTTATGTTTTTTTATCATTTTTGAAAGGGGTTTGGATTGAATTGGTTTGACTTTGAGGTTTTGTTTTACTCGATGCATGTGTCTTATGGGTTGTTGCATACATCCCTAGGGGACTACACTTACCCTAGCATGATACCCCTTGCCGAACCTAACTTGGTAGAATGTAAGACCAAGGTAAGGTGGGTTGGGGTTGAAATGGGTCGTAAGAAGACCCTTGAGTCAAAAAAGAAGAAAGATAAGTTCATACATTTTTATCATCTTTGAAAGGAGTTTAGATTGGATTGGTTTGAATTAGAGGTTTAAGTTTACATGATGCACATGGTTTATGGGTTGTTGCATACATCCTTAGGGGACTACTCTTGCCCCAACATGAAACCCCTTCCCGACCACAACTTGGAAGAATGTAAGATCAAGGTAAAGCGGGTTGGGTGTTGGGCTAATTTGTAGGGATACCCCTGATTCAATTAAAAAGAAAGAAAGATAAGTCGATACCTTTTTATCATATTTGAAAGGGGTTTGGATTGGATTGGTTTGACTTTGAGGCTTGAGTTTATCCAATAAACGTGGCTTACATGTTGTTGCATACATCCCCTAGAGACTACTCTTGCCCCAACGTTATACCCTTCCCGACCCCAACTTGGCAGAATGTAAGACCAAGGTAAGGTGGATTGGGTGTTGGGTTGGGTCATAGGGATACCTCTGATTCAATAAAAAAATAAGGATAAAGATAAGTTCATAACTTTTGATCTTCTTTGAAAAGGTTTTGGATTGGATTGGTTTGACTTTGAGGTCTTAGTTTATTCTATGCATGTGGCTTATGGATTGTTGCATACATCCGAAAGGGACTAATCTTGCTCTAGCGTGACACCCCTCCTCACCCCAACTTGGCAGAATGTAAGACCAAGGTAAGGCAGGTTGGGAGTGGGGCTGGTTCATAGGGCACCCCTTAATCAATAAAAAAGAAAAACAAAGATAAGTTCATATTTTTTATCATCTTTGAAAGAGGTTTGGATTGGATCGGTTTTAATTCGAGGTCTTGGTTTACCCAATGCACATGGTTGACAAGTTGTTGCATACATTTTGAGGGGACTACTCTTGCCTCAGCATGACACCCCTTCCTAAATCCAATTTGGCAGAATGTAAGACCAAGGTAAGCTGGGTTGGGCATTAGGTAGGGTCATAGGGTATGCCTGAGTCAATAAAAAAAAGAAAGAAAGATAAGTTCATAATATTTATCATCTTTGAAAAGGATTTGGATTGGATTGGTTTTACTTCTAGGTTTGGGTTTACCTGATGCGTATGGCTTACAAGTTGTTGCATACATCCCTAGGGGACTACTCTTTCCCTAGCATGACACTCCTTCCTGACCCCAACTTGGCAAAATGTAAGACCAAGGTAAGACAAATTGGGTGTTGGGTTGGGTTGTAGGGATACCCCTGAGTCAATAAAAAAAGAAAAAAGAAAAATTCATACATTTTTATCATTTTTGAAAGGGGTTTAAATTGGATAGGTTTAACTTAGCGGTTTGGGTTTACCCGATGCACGTGGTTTAGGGTTTGTTTCATACATCCCCAAGGAATTATTCTTGCCCTAGTGTGACACTCCTTTTTGACTCCAACTTGGAAGAATGTAAGACCAAGGTAAGGTGGATGGGGTGTTTGGTTGGGTCGTAGGGATAGCTCTGATTCAATAAAAAAATAAGGATAAAGATAAGTTCATAGCTTTTATTTTCTTTGAAAAGGTTTTGGATTGGATTGGTTTGACTTTGAGGTCTTAGTTTACTCTATGCATGTGGCTTACGGGTTGTTGCATACATCCCCAAGGGAATATTCTTGCTCTAGCATGACACCCCTCCTAACCCAAACTTGGCAGAATGTAAGACCAAGGTAAGGCAGGTTGGGAGTTGGGTTGGTTCGTAGGGTACCCCTTAATCAATAAAAAAAATAAAGAAAGAAAAGTTCATATTTTTTATTATCTTTGAAAGAGGTTTGGATTGGATCGGTTTTAATTCGAGGTCTTGGTTTATCTAATGCACATGGCTGATAGGTTGTTGCATACATCTCGAGGGGACTACTCTTGCCTCGATTGTGAGCACCTTCACGAGATCCAATTTGGAATATAAGACCAAAGTAAAGGTGGAGTTGGATATTAAGCGGGAAGTCGCAGGTCACGCTGAAGGTGCGATAAAAAGAAAGAAAGATCCCCAGGGGACTACTCTTTCCCCAGCGTGACACTCCTTCCTGACCCCAATTTGGCATAATGTAAGACCAAGGCAAGACAGATTGGGTGCTAGGTTGGGTCGTAGGGATACCCCTGAGTCAATAAAAAAAGAAAAAAGAAAAATTCATACATTTTTATCATTTTTGAAAGGGGTTTAAATTGGATAGGTTTAAATTAGAGGTCTGGGTTTACCTGATGCACATGGTTTAGGGGTTGTTTCATACATCCCCAAGGAATTAATCTCTCCCTAGCTTGACACTCATTTCTGACTCCAACTTGGTAGAATGTAAGACCAAGGTAAGGTGGATTGGGTGTTGGGTTGGGCTGTACGGATACCTTTGATTCAATAAAAAAATGAGGATAAAGATAAGTTCATACCTTTTTATTTTCTTTGAAAAGGTTTTGGATTGGATTGGTTTGACTTTGAGGTCTTAGTTTACTCTATGCATGTGGCTTACAAGTTGTTGCATACATCCCCAAGGGACTACTCTTTCTCTAGCGTGGCACTCCTCCTGACCCCAACTTGGCAGAATGTAAGACCAAGGTAAGGCAGGTTCGAAGTTGGGCTGGTTCATAGGGCATCCCTTAATCAATAAAAAAAGAAAGAAAGATAAGTTCATATTTTTTATCATCTTTGAAAAAGGTTTGGATTGGATCGGTTTTAATTCGATGTCTTGGTTTACCCGATGCACATGGCTGATGGTTGTTGCATACATTTCGAGGGGACTACTCTTGCCTCAGCATGACACCTCTTCTTGAATCCAATTTGGCAGAATGTAAGACCAAGGTAAGGTGGGTTGGGCATTAGGCAGGGTCATAGGGTACGCTTAAGTCAATAAAAAAGAAGAAGAAGATAAGTTAATAATATTTATCATCTTTGAAAAGGATTTGGATTGGATTGGTTTTACTTCTAGGTTTGGATTTATCTGATGCATATGACTTACAGGTTGTTGCATAGATCCCCAGGGGACTACTCTTGCCTCAGCGTGACACTCCTTCCTAACCCCAATTTGGCTGAATGTAAGACCAAGGTAAGACAAGTTGGGTGTTGGGTTGGGTCGTAGAGATACCCCTGAGTCAATAAAAAAAAAAAATTCATACCTTTTTATCATTTTTGAAAGGGGCTTAGATTGGATAGGTTTAACTTAGAGGTTTTGGTTTACCTGATGCACTTGATTTAGGGGTTGTTTCATACATCCCCAAAGAATTACTCTTGCCCTAGCCTGAAACTCCTTCTCGACCCCAACTTGGCAGAATGTAAGACCAAGGTAAGGTGGGTTGGTGATTGGGTTGGGTCATAAGGTACCCTTAAGTCAATAAAAAAGAAGAAGAAATACAAGTTCCTACTCTGTTATCATCTTTGAAAGGGGTTTGGATTGAAATGGTTTCACTTTGAGGTCTATATTTACTCGATGCACGTGGCTTACGGACTGTTGCATATAATTAGAGGGGACTACTCTTGCCCTAGTGTGACACACTTTCGACCCCAACTTGGTAGAATGTGAGACCAATGTAAATGTGGGTTGGGCATTAGGTTGGGTCGTAAGGTACCCCTGGGTCAATTGAAAAAAGAAAGATAAATTTATATCTTTTAATTGTCTTTGGAAAGGGTTTGGATTGGATTGGTTTGACTTCGAGGTTTGGGTTTTCCCCGATGCATGTGGCTTACAGGTTATTGCATACATCCCCAATGGGATTACTCTTCCGCAACGTGACACCTCTTCTTGACCCGAACTTGGCACAATGTAAGACCAAGGTAAGGTGGGTTGGGCATTGGGCTGGTTTGTAGGGATGCCCCTGAGTCAATTAAAAAAGAAAGAAAGAAAAGTTTGTGTCTTTTATCATGTTTGAAAGAGGTTTGGATTGAATTGGTTTGACATCAAGGTATGAGTTTACCCGATGCATGTGGCTTATGAGTTGTTGCATACATCCCCAAGGGACTACTCTTGCCCCAACATGACACCCCTTCCCAACCCCAACATGGAAAAAAATGACCAAGGTAAGTCGGGTTGGACGTTGGGTTGGGTCGTAGGGATACCCCTGAGTCAATAAAAAAAGAAGAAAGTTAAGTTCATACCTTTTTTATCATCTTTGAAAGGAGTTTGGATTGGTTTGCTTTGACTTTGAGGTTTGAGTTTATCCAATGCATGTGGCTTACGAGGTGTTGTGTACATCCCCAAAGGACTACTTTTGTCTTAGCGTGACACCTTTATTGACCCCAACTTGGTAGAATGTAAGACTAAGGTAAGGAAGGTTTAGCATTGGACTAGGTCATAGGGATACCCCTAAGTTAATAAAAAATAGATAATAAAGATAATTTCATGCCTTTTTATCATCTTTGAAAGGGGTTTGGATTGGATTGATTTGAATTCGAGGTCTTGGTTTAACCAATGCACATGGCTTACAGGCTATTGCATAAATCCCCAAGGGACTACTCTTTCCCCAACATGGTACCCCTTCCCAACCCCAACTTGGCAGAATGTAAGACCAAGGTAAGGTGGGTTCCGCACTGGGTTAGCTTGTAGAGTTACCCAGGAGTAAATAAAAAAGAAAAGAAAGATAAGTTCATACATTTTTATTATCTTTGAAATGGGTTTAGATTGGATTGGTTTGACTTCAAGGTCAAGGTTTACCTAATGCACGTGGCTTACAAACTATTGTATACATCCCCAAATTACTCTTATCCAGCGTGAAACCCTTCCTAACCCCAACTTGATAGAATGTAAGACGAAGGTAAGGCGAGTTGGGTGCTGGGTTAGGTCGTAGGGATACCCCCGAGTCAATAAAAATAGAAGAATAAAGATAAGCTCATACCTTTTTATCATCTTTAAAAGGGTTTTGGATTGGATTAGTTTGATTTAGGAGATATTGGTTTACCCGATGCACATGGCTGATGGATTGTTGTATACATCTCAAGGGGACTGCTCTTGCTCCAACTTGAAACCCCTTCCTGACCCCAACTTGGTAGAATGTAAGACCAAGGTAAGGAATGTTGGGCATTTGGCCGAGTCGTAGGGATACCACCGAGTCAATAGAGAAAGAAGAAGAGATATAAGTTCATACATTTTCATTATTTTTGAAAGGGGTTTGGATTTGATTGGTTTAACTTATAGGTTCGGGTTTATCTGATGCACATGGCTTATAGGTTGTTTCATACATCCCTAGGGGACTACTCATGTGGAATCCCATACATTGGTGAAATAGGTCGCTCTATCAACACTCGAATCATAGAATGTGGTGTTGACATTAGACATGAGGGGGTCCTAAAATTGGCCTTAGTTGAGCACTCTTC
>CM021108.1:7954739-7987076 GCA_007115665.2 Sequoiadendron giganteum
ATATATAATCTCCAAATCACACAATATTGCCAATATTGTTCTGCTCCAAACTGAAAAACTAAAGCCACAACTTCTGAAGTGTTGGGTTTTCCATCATTATCTCCATTTATTTTTATTTGTTATTAGTTTGTGTTTGTTTTGAATATGGGTGTTTAATTTTTCATTTGGTTGAACCCGTAAGTGCTATTTTAGAGCACACGGTTATTGTCATTCAACCTATATATTTGAAATTGTATTCAACAAATAGGTAGTGAGAAAATATTATCATCTATTTTCTCTGAGATGGTATCAGAGCGGCAAATTCTATGCCTATTATTTTGTGAAGAGATGCCTTCAATTCAAGAAATATGATAGGAGACTATGACACAATGCACTGAGGAATTTGATATTTTGAATACTCTTGGCAATATTCAATGTGAATTGGCGCACCAGCTTTGGAGTTGTCTTGTAGTCAACATTGGAAGAGTTGGTCGTTGTTGATTCTGCTTGGTCTCTGATTTGATGCCCATCGTAGTTTTGATCAAGTCGGTCTCTATGTGCTGAAGGGTTGATTCTTTGTTTTGTTTGCACTATTATTCTTTTGGCCAAAGATACTGCGAGCTCTTGATATTAATCTTCACATCCACGTATTACCTTGATATTGGAGATCTGCTCATTATTCCATGCGTAGAGATTCACAGTGAGGTTCTAAGGTGGTTGCCATTTTATTGGCAGAGTTATTATTATTTCAGGTTTCAGGTTATGTGATATCCATTATGGCTCACAGGAGGAGTCTTTACTGCCGCACACCATCATTGGATCTAGCTCTGATATGGGGCGTCCTCTGAGGGCTCTTATTCGTATTGTAAAATATTTTAATGGGTCACGTGTAGAGTCTCTTGATCTTTGCACACCCTAATGAAGAGTACACAAGCGTAATCTATTTGATAGCCATGATTTTGAGGGGTTGTGATTCAAACGGCTTTGTTGCAGCTCCAACGAATAGGAGAAGAATTGCAGACAAGTGCATTGCTTGAGGAGCGACTTTTCTATTTCGCAGAGGTTGAATTTATTAGTTGGCTGGAGCTTTGAGTTTTCTTTATTGAGGCCCGCACTTGGAGATGCCATGGGAATGAACATGACAAGGTAGCTAATGATGTGAATTGGATAAAGGCCTGTGGTAAATCACTTGTATGTGAGGCTATATTATCGAAGAGGTGCATCTTTTGACAGTTGTTAAAGTTAGATAATTTTTGTTCTATTTTTTTTTATGCTTATAATTCCCATTGTATTGGTCTAAAAATCAACTTAGATGCTTTGTATCATTATTGATGGGAGAGTTAAAAAATTGTAAACCTATGTTTTAAAAAAAAAAATTGTGTAATATTAAACTCTTCAAAAGGGGTGGTATTTTTCTTTCATCTCTAACAAAATGGTTAGTAGTTCTCCAAAATTTCTTCTTCCAAACTATCAGCTACTATACGAAAATAATTATTCTGCATGGAAAACCAAACTCAAAACTCAATTGGATTTCGAAGAATTTTGGGATGTGGTCAGTGGAACCACCACACATCACAAGACAAATGTTGATGAACAGAAGAAGTTTGATCGAGCCGATAGAAAGGTGAAATTGATCATTTTGTTCAGTGTGTCTAATGATGTCCATCCATTTATTCATGACTCGTCCACAGCCAAAGATGCATGGGACAAGCTCAAGACAATGTATGAGGCGAAGAATCAAAATCAGATCTTGAATTTGCAGAGTCGGCTACATAGCCTGAAGATGAAGAACAAAGAACAGTTGGAATCCTTTCTCAAAAGGATTGCAGAATTGAGAGCCTCCTTACAAGCATTTGGAGAAACAATTGATGATGCAATATTGGTGCCTATTATTCTAAGGGCACTACCTTCGAGGTATAAATTTTTTGTGACGAATTTGAATGTCACGGAGATGACACTCACTTTTGAGAAGCTTGTGAATCTACTCCAGAAAGAAGAATATTTAACATGTGAATATGAGGAGGAGGATCATGCAATGACCACTCATCATAAAGGCAAGAAGCCTATGAAGCAGTGTCCAATATGTGAAAGACTGAGACATGATGTGAAAAATTATTGGTACAATTCCTTCAACAAAGGATCATCCAACAAACCACATCCAAAGAAGCCACTTCCAAGTGGCAAACCATATTGGGAGCAGAAGAACAAACCAAAACAACAAAGCAATGTTGTTGAAGCCGAAGATTCTCCAGATGAGGAATACGTGCTTTCAGCCCACACTTCAGATGATGGTTCACAATCAACCTCAATATGGTATGTGGACTCAGGTGCTACAAAGCATGTGACTGGACAAAAGGAGTGGTTTCTCATATTGAAACCCCATCATGGTATAATCACTCTTGGAGATGATACCACCCATGAAATCAAAGGTATTGGTGACATATCTTTGAAGTTTTGTATCAATCATTGTTAGCTTAATAATGTCTTGTATGTCCCAGGACTTACCAAAAATCTCCTTTCTGTTAATCAATTTCTTGACCACAACCTTATGATTGAGTTTGATTGCCATCAAGATACAAAGATTTGTCTTATTAAAGATAAGTCTAAAAATGAAAAGATTGTTGTTAGTGCTACCGAGATTGGAAAAATGTTTATGCTTGATACAATTGCTAATAATCAAGCCTTAGTTGTTGGAATAATGGATGTTGAATCATCCAATGAAGCTGTGCACACTTCAAAAGAGGACCTGCCAAGAAGAAATTCAACCACACAGAAAGTGTTGCAACAAAGGGCATGCAAATAGAGATTATCTGATTGATATTCATAATGTATTGAATTAATTACAAAGAGTACATATGCCTGATTATATAGGCAAGAGCAAAACCTAAAATGCATAAGATGTTGCCAAGTGTACAAACCACACTTCATGTGACAACATGAAACCCTAACCTAGGGAATGATAACAAGATGGAGATAACTTCTAGAAAAGACAACTCATCTTCTAGAAGGGAATCTTATCTCAACACCATTATTAAATGATAAAAAGTAACCTAGAACTAATATGATTAATTAAACCTAAGTTAACTTATGCTAGTGTAATAATTAATTAATTAATTACACTAACACCCCCCCATAAGTGCAACTTAGGGAGGAAATGAAAATGCAATGATTATGCATGATGATGATGATGATGGGTCCCGGCTGATGGCCATTTTAGTTACCCATGTACATAGGATGAAAATGCAACTAATCTCCCACAAATGGAGAAAAGGGGAAAACCCAATGGGAAGAAAACCCCTCTCCAAAAAAGGAGATGAAATGCAGAAAAGTGATGATTGCAGGACTCAACATCATCCCCCCAAGGACAACAATCATCACAAGGATACAATATAATGAAAATTCCCCCATAGGAGGAAAATAGAGAGACTATATAGCCCCCCCAAAAGATGTGATCACCTGCAAGAAATGTAAGTGTATGTAGACAAAATATGATCCAATGTCGACAAACAAATTGTCTCCCTTTCGGAAGAAACAAAACCAGGTGCAAGTGTAGAGATGCTTCCCATTCTGGATAGGAATTGAAGGAAGGAAAGGAATAGATGGAGACATGATTGCACCCCCATAATGAAGTGTCCTCAAAACCACTAAGATAAGACTAAAGCCAAACCAATGGTAGATGCTGAAGGAACTCCGATGAAGATGGAGGAAGTCTCATATATGAAATCTCTAAATAGAGGAGTGATATCCCCTGAAGAATGTCATCCAAACCTGTAGAAGTAGCCAATTCAGTGATACCTGAAACAAAGCCATCCTGTGATTTCAAGTCTGGAAAACAAAATGGGTCCTGATGAATGATGATGATGGAAGCCTCAATCAATGATTCTGGACAAGGAATCACTGAATGTGAAGGGATACCAACTGTCTCTGATGGAGAAGAAGAATCATCTGAAGCAACCTTGCCAACCTCTTTGGAAGATGCAAGGCAATCCAAACAAACGACCTCTTGCATAGCAATATCATCATGGGGTACTTGTTCTGAAACCTGACATTCTGAATCATGACCACCAAGGAAGGGTGGAGTATCTGAATCTCCATATATCTCCCAAATCTTAGTCCAAAGGATGTGAGGACTATCACAATGATCAATAGATTCCAAAATATCACAATCAACATGCATTGCAATCACTGCTAAAACATTATATCTGCTGCAACTCCAAGCAAATTTCTGAATACCTTGACCTGGATGGGGAACCGTACCATACAAATGTGGCAACAATTCAAGTGTTTGGAGATGGTGGATGATCCCATCTCGCCATTGTTTATAGTTTCCCTTGTGCAACATAGTTAGAGAAGGATAATATGCAAGCCCCATAATGTACAAACAAATTTCTCCAAAATACAAAGACAATGACCTTCAACAGCAAATAGAAACTCCCAAAACTGATATGCAGTTGAAGTGATGCAACCCAAAACAAAATACCTTTTCCCAAGCTTCAGGATATCCAAGTTATTGAACAAATGCACCAAATTGAACAAAACAAATGCAAGAGTACCTGGAGCTAAAAATGATAAAAGTGAATGGATGGATGAAAAGAGCTCTGAATGACCTTCCTGATGCCACTGGAATCACTGAATTTCAATCAACGGTTGCGAAGATATGAGTTTTTATGTCCAAATTGTAGGGTTGACTTCAGTTGACTATAGATTTTTTTGGAAGCAAAATTTCCTAGAATGGATGTCACCACTATAAAGAGCACTGAATTCCCTTTCCAACGGTATCTCGTTTGCAGATTTTTGATACCCTGGTGAAAAGATATGATAAAATGAAAAAAACTGCCCTATTAGGGCCTGCAAGCTAAACAAGAGCAAAAAAATAGCCCCCTCGGGCGCTAGCACCTGGTCGTTGATGTGACCACAGGCGTTGGGCTGGAAAAAAAAGGCACCCTTGGATCGGGCGGCGTCGGAGTGGCGGATGGGCGGTTTGGGCGACGCGGCCGGTACAAGGTGGAGGCGTCGTTGGAGAGTAGCGGAGCCCTCGGATCTCCAAGTGATCGGGGCAGGGCTAACAATGTCGGTGGGTCCTCGGCGGAAGTCGTGGACAGGCGATGGCCAGAGAACTGGATGGAGACCAAACACCGGTCACTGGCAGGTATGGAGGACGTGACGATGATGGCTGCGGTCGGCAGTGATGGGACGTCGGCGGATGTGACGAGGCCGACGACCGGTCTACAGACTGGTTGATGGGCCGACCAACTTTAAATTTTTGAATATTGCTTATGGAGCAATTAAAAATATATTTAACTCTGCAGAAAATTAAATGTCGACCACAACAAACTATAGTCCCCAAAAACAAATATATGCCGACCTGTAATTTAATTACCAGTCGCCCGCAGAACCGAATTTTTGCCAAAACTATAGAAAATTTTGCCCGAATGGAGAAATAAAAAATGCCCAATGACCTAAAAAAAATTTGCCATGATGGAGGACTGACAGGAGATATTTTATTTCTGCAAAAACTATACGGATCGTACAAAAAAGCAAAAAACCCTAGATACCTCAAATGGCTCTCGGATGAAATATGTCCAAATCGGACGAATGGGCAGGCGATCTGTAGGTTTTGAGGCCTTCTGAGCGCAATGGAGAGGTCGGATAGAGCCTGATCTGCACCAGAAAATAGCTTGGTCCCCTGGTAGAACCAACTAGCCTGCAAAGAAAACCTTCAAGCCTGCAAGAATCTCTATAGCCCAACTTTCTTGATACTAGGATGAACCTTCAATGGAATGGCTCTGATACCATGTTGGAATAATGGATGTTGAATCATCCAATAAAGTTGTGCACACTTCAAAAGAGGACCTTCCAAGAAGAAATTCAACCACACAGAAAGTGTTGCAACAAAGGGCATGCAAATAGAGATTATCTGATTGATATTCAGAATGTATTGAATTAATTACAAAGAGTACATATGCCTGATTATATAGGCAAGAGCAAAACCTAAAATGCATAAGATGTTGCCAAGTGTACAAACCACACTTCATGTGACAACATGAAACCCTAACCTAGGGAATGATAACAAGATGGAGATAACTTCTAGAAAAGACAACTCATCTTCTAGAAGGGAATCTTATCTCAACACCATTATTAAATGATAAAAAGTAACCTAGGACTAATATGATTAATTAACCCTAAGTTAACTTATGCTACCGAGATTGGAAAAATGTTTATGCTTGATACAATTGCTAATAATCAAGCCTTAGTGACTAAGGATGAAGATATCACTCTTCTTTGGCATCGTAGATTTGGTCATTTAAGCACTATTTACATGAAAACACTTATTAAAAAATGCATAGTCAAAGGGCTTCCCTCACTTGATAAGTTGAGTGTTGTTTGTTCTAGTTGCATTTTTGGGAAACAACATAGAGCACCCTTCTATCCTAGTGAGCATCATGCATGCCAACCTTTGCAACTGGTGCATACCAATCTATGTAGGCCTATGCCACCTAGTCACAATGGCTATAAGTATTTTCAGCTATTTGTCAATGATCATACAAGGAAAATGTGGGTATATTGCTTGCAGCATAAAGATGAAGCTCTATCAAATTCAAAGAGTTTCGCACTAAGGTGGAGAAAAATATGAATCATTTTATTTTTGTCCTCTACTCAAATCGAGGGGGGAATACACCAGCACGGAATTCTCCACGTATCTGAAAGAAAATGGAATTCATCGTCAATTGACTACAACATACACACCTCAGCAAAATGGAGTTGCTAAACGGAGAAATTGCATCATCGTGGAGATGGTCTAAAGTATGTTGAAAGATTCTCAACTAGAGCATGCATATTTGGCTGAAGTTGTTCATACTGTAGTGTATCTTTTGAACCGTGCACCAACCAAATCCCTTAAAGGAATCACTCCAGAAGAAGCATGGACAGGGGTAAAGCCTTATATTTCTCATTTTTGTGTGTTTGGATGCACTGCCTATATGCATATTCCTAAATAGAAAAGAAAGAAGCTTGATGAAAAATCCATGAAATCTATTCTTCTTGGTTATAGTAGTGAGTCTAAGGCATATCGCCTCATGGATCCCAACACAAAGAAGATTTATATTAGTAGGGATGTAATTTTTGATGAGAAGAATGATGTAAGTTCTCCTCCCACATCATCACCTACTTTAAATAGTGCTCTTATTTTCAACATGGATGGGGAAAATGATGGGAATGTTTATATTCAATCAACACCCACAAATATCAAAAGACCTAAATGGTATACTAGTACCATTTGTGATGCTAAGCTAGACGGAGTTCCAAACACATCCACTCAAGGACCAAGGACTCACAGCATGGCTCATAATGAGGTAAATCTAGCCTTGACTTCAAATGTTGAAAATTTTGAACCATCTACTGTACAGGAAGCACTAGAGTCAAAGCCTTGGAAAGAGGCTATGGATGCAGAGTATCATTCTTTGATAAAGAGCAACACATGGGAGCTTGTTGATCTACCACCTAGTAAGAAAGCAATTGGATGTAAATGGATATTCAAAACAAAGTATAAAGCAGATGGTAGTATGGAAAAACATAAGGCTAGACTTGTAGCTAAGGGTTATGCTAAAAAAGAAGGGATTGACTATGAGGAAACATTTGCTCCCACTTCAAAGATAAAAACCATTAGAATGATTTTTGCTTTAGCTACTCAATTTGGATGGAAATTGTATCAAATGGATGTAAAAACTATCTTTCTTAATGGGGACCTTAAGGAAGAGGTCTATATGACCCAACCAGAGGGATATGTTGCACCTAGTAAAGAGGAAAAGGTATGCAAACTTGTCAAGTCACTATATGGTCTCAAACAATCTCCTAGAGCTTGGTACATTAAAATTGATGAACACTTGCTAAAAAATGGTTTTACTAGGCATCCATATGATCCTAATATCTACCTCAAGGATCAAGGGGGGGATATTGTGATTGTTTTTGTATATGTTGATGACTTAGTTATCACAAGAAGCTCAAAAGCAATGATTGAGACAACTAAAATTGGTCCCAAGAAAGACTTTGATATGACAGATCTTGGGCTACTTCACTATTGCCTCGGTTTAGAGGTTTGGCAGGAAAATCACCATATCTTTGTTTCTCAAAGAAAATATACCAAGACATTGCTCGAGAAGTTCAAAATGATGGATTCCAAACCCATGTCTACACCTATGGAATCAGGTTTGCAGTCGTTTGTTTCTGATTCATCTCCTCAGGTAAACGCAACTCTCTATCGACAAATGATTGGGGGTTTGATTTACTTGACCTATACTAGACTAGATATCAGTTTTTTTGTTAATTATCTTTCACGATTCATGCAAGATCCAAAGAAATGTCATTGGCTAGCAACAAAAAGGGTCTTAAGGTATATACATGGTACAACAAATCATGGTTTGGAATACAAAAGGAATGATAAATTCTTATTAACAAGGTTTACAGATGCAGATATGCAGGTTCAGTTGATGATAGGAAATCCACATCTGGATTTGTTTTTCTTCTTGGGTTCTGGTCCTGTTTCTTGGGGAAGTAAGAAACAAGCCACAGTTGCTCGTTCCTCAACAAAAGCAGAATATCGTGCAACAAGTGTTGTAGTTTGTGAAGCAATTAAACTATGTCACGTACTAGAAGGATTGGGGGTACCACAAAACCAACCTACTATCCTCTATTGTGACAATCAAAGTGTCTGCAAGCTTGTTCATAATCTAGTATTTCATGAACGAAAAAAGCATATTGAAGTTGACTGTCATTTCATTCGAGAACATGTTCAACAAAACAACATTCAACTCCAATTTATCTCAACACAGGAACAACATGTTGATATCTTCACCAAGCCTCTTGCACATGTGAAGTTTGAAAATTTTCAAGATTCTCTTATTAGTACTTTCAAGAAATGATGTAATAAGGGGGGAATATTGGGTATTCCATCATTATCTTTGTATAGTTGTTTCTTTTTTATTAGTTTGTGTTTGTTTTGAATATAAGTGTTTAATTTGTTATTTGGTTGAACTCGTAAATGTTATTTTAGAGCACACAGTTATTGTCATTCAACCTATATATTTGAGATTGTATTCAACAAATAGGTAATGAGAAAATATTATCATCTATTTTATCTTATATGAAGCTGATATAAATCAATAAAATAACAATAAGAAATGATCTACAAGAGCATAAAATTGATCTAAAATAGCAACACATTCCCAAAAACACAAAATCCATAAATCTTCACACAACTTCATTGGATACCTGCAAACAACACAAACATACTACATTACAGGAACAAATTCCATGTATCTTCTCTAAATAATTTTTATGATGGGTGGATTAGTGCTCTCTAATACTTTAGACATTATTCTAACATCATCAAGAAATTATTTTTTCCCCAAACACACCAATCTATAGTTGTTCATAACTAAATTTATTGAAATTAGCAACATGCAACTGATGTAACAACTACCAAAATAACAAACATAAGTAATAGTCATCAATATGTCCAATGATGAATTAGTGGGCAGTCATGCGAGGTTTGAAAATATCTTCACCAACATCTACACACCTCTGAAATACCTCAAAATCAACAACCCATAAATTATTTTCTTCAACAAGCTAAATGGTTTGGAGAAGAATTTGAAACCATTTTTTGAAACTTCACTCTCCATGATTTCAAACTTCATGGACCCCTCCTTTGCAAAACAACCATAACAACTCCATTTCCTTCAACATCACATCCTGTAGAAAAATATGGTAAGAAATCTGAAATGAAAAGTGCATAGCATGATATGGTTATCTTCACAAACTTAACCCAAGCTTCTTGTGTTCTTCCCATCAATGTTGTAGCTTATTTCTTTGTCCAGATTGAAAGTATTACACATGGACATTGAGATGCATGATATTGAAATCATTACCACTTCCCTTGAGTTTATTCCATTATTGTACCTTCTCACGTGAATACCCCTTAATGGATATATCTTGTAACTCCTCCTCGTAAACACATAGTGTAGCATATATCAGCCTCATGCTCTCAAATTGAATGGAGTCCAAAATTTGTGTTAGGGAAGCCCAAATATCATCCCCTAAAACATACAATCTTCCCACAAATGGATCTGAAATGAAAATTGCATGACATGAGTTGTTTACCTTTGCAATCCCTTCCAAAGATTCTTTTGTTGCATCCTCTTGAGAGCCTTGAACGCCAATGTCTTGGTCAAGATATGTGACATCATTCTTTCAGATAGTTTCCAACTCTATGACATGTTGGATTCCTCTATCCAATGGTATTCCTGGGAACATGTTACTGAAAAATATGTTTTGCTGATTTGGAAACACTTGAAAATGAAAATGAAGACTATAATCTTTACCATAAAATGTGATAGAATGCATATCCTCCATCACCAAAAAAATTATTATCCATGAAACCTGTCTCTTGCAAGAAGTCTTCAGATATTTATCTACTCCCATTGTTTCCTTAGATACTCCTTACAACAACATATTTTTTCCTTCACGCGTGTTTTTATTATTCTAGAATGATGATTATGTAGAAAGTCACACATGGAATACAACCATTGCACACACATAACTATTTGAATACTTGAACAGTAGAATGCATTGCATACCTAATGTGTTAGTATTGAGATTTATAATCTCCTTAGTGGTTGTATCAAAATAAAATTACATTCTCCATCATGCTTTTGTTGCACTACTTTTTCACCAACAACACCACAGCTATCCCAATCCTCATGTACTTCTCCTTTACCCATTTTATGGAAAACAAGGCTATTGTGTTTATGCTCACAACCAAGGCTTATGTGCCTTTGATCAACATCAAGGCTGCTATATTTTGGGTTAGAATAAAAAATAAACAATAATAAATCTGATTTGTATTCAACATCATCACCATACATTTTAGCCTTAACTTCCTCAATGTTATCCTTCTCGCATAACTCTTGAGTTGAAACTAAAACAACATTGAAATGAAAGGGATATTCATTCCAAAATAGACCCTCAATATGCGTAGGTGCTAGCACACCTAGGTCCCAAGTAAAAGTGGGTTGATTTTTGCAATCAAGGTGAAGGTATTCATTGTGCTTTTCATGTGTTAATGTCTTTTTACGAGATTCATGCTCCAACTTCCTAGACCTAAAATCTTCCTTTACTGCTATAGGAATTTTTGAGAAATTCACAATAAAAGTGTCACTCTCATAATAAAAATCATTGGTAGGATAAGGTTGAGCTATAGAATCCATCATGAAATTATTTCCAAAAATAGAGCTATTATATTTACCATTCTCACTTGGCACTAGCTCCTTCTTTTTCATACTTATATTTTAATGGAATGGAAGCTTACTAGAAATCATTGAAATATTTTCTTTAGTTAAAGAATCATTACCTTTAACCACTATGGCTTGGACTGACTTTGGTTGAACTCTCTCATTTTTTTGTAAATCTGATTTTTCTTTATGTTGCATCATCACCATCTCTTTCATATCTTGAATTTGTTTCTCAAGTGTTTCTATCATTGCCTCGGGCTCTTTAACATCTTTCAACATTTTTTCTTCACATTTACCAATCAACCTTTGACAAAATTCATCAAATGAATTTACCTAAATGTGATCTTAGGTGTTCATAACTTGGTACAACCAATCATGAGCAAATACCTCAAGGTGAAATATCACATACTAAATGGTCACATGCTCCTCCATGGAACCAGAACAGTAACAGTCTTGCATCTCAAATAACCAAGCTCTAATTGAGATTTGGTCTAGTCCATCAAAAGTGGAAGCTGAAGGTTTCATGAATTTTCTCCTTAGATCTCTTCCACCTAAATTTGAATATTATTTATGACTCTTGATGACCATCATGCTCTGCATCAAAGTGATATAATCACTATATGGGATTGCATTTCTAAATCCTTAATCTCGATTAATATAAGTTTCTTTAATGGTTATTGGATCTCTATCCAATTCTTCCATGCGATCAACCATCTTTTAACTCCTCTTTCCTTTTGTAAAATATGATCAAACCCTCAAGCTGGAAAGATCATGGCTTTGATACCACTGTAATGTCCCAAATTAAAATATTTAAAATGTGAAATATTTTTTTCAATTTGAGCAAATCAGGTATTGAATTTACTACTTCAAATTATGTCAAATCAACATAAGATGGTTTTCAGTAGTCATATGATGCTCTAATACTGTTGTAATTCATCTTTCTGGAAGATATTATAGATTTTATGTAATAAATAATATTACATTTAAATATTGCAAACCCTCAGCAACAATGAAATCAAGTATGAATTTATCTTCACCAATATGTGTAAATATAACTCAAGAATGTAGGGTAAGTGTAAAAAGATGGGGGGCCAAAAAGGGGTCTTAAGTGGCCACTTTTTTTCTAAAATCAAGAAATATTGACCTTGGATGTGAAATTGAGGATAGTTACACTCAAAAAAATTAGATGCAACAAAAACAAGGATCGTAGTGCTTTGAGTCTACTTTCTAAACAACTATTTAAAAAAAAAAACGGTAGAGATTAAGGGGTTCAAAAGAGGGAGCCACAAAAATTGGTGTTGTTTTTGTCAAAAAAATAACATAGCGACTCTTGTGGCTCCCTCAAAAGGTTAGCCTCTTTTTGGTATTTTTAAAATCGCTTTAGTGAGAAATTAGCTAACAACATGTTATGCCTAATTTTTCTATAAATTTTTAATGAATATTTAATTTTTTACTATTTTTCAAAGTGGACACATCCTGGAAATAGAATTTTGGCCATGCTACCTCTATAAATTTTGAAAACTAATTGAAAATCATTTTTTTTAATATGTGTAGAATGGATTCTAGTTTCTCAAAATGTAATTTATTTGAAATTTCAATGAACCGTTAATTTATAACGCAAAAAATACAAAACAATGGGTTTTGCCAAAAAACTGACACAAACAAAAGAAATTAAAGATGAAAGGCATAACATTGTCAAAATGTGAAAAAAAATTACATCATTAAATAGCTAAGAGAGAGCCTAAAAATACCCAAGTGTTCAATTTGTTCGACCTTGAAACATGTGCAAACCTGACGGTTAGCATGAGCGTGATTATGTGAAATCTTGTAGAATATGTAAAAACACGTCTTTGGATGTTGGGAAGGAGCTCCAAGCCTTTGGGTTGGTAATCCAAAGCAATTACCAAGCCTAAGACTTGGGGATTCCCAAAGCAAGAAATAACATGAGCGCGTTATAATGCGCTCATGTTATTTCATGGTTTTGCAATATTTTTGTGCGTTTATGCTCAAGAGTTGCCTAAGAAAGACATAATGCGAGCACATTATAATGCGCTTGTGTTATGTCTTTCTTTGTGATAAATTATAGTCTATTAAATGTATGTATATATATATGTATGTATGTATGTATGCATACTTGTATGTATGTATGTATGCCTATATGTATGTATTCTTGTATGTATGCATGTATATATGTATCAATGAATGTATATGTATGTATGTATGTATCAATGAATGTATATGTATGTATGCATGTATCAATGTATGTATGCATGTATATATGTAAGATTGTATGTGCATATGTATGTATGCTTGTATGTATGTAATTATATCTACTTCTATCTATGTATGTATTTAGAAGGAGGGAGAATTTTAAGAGAGAGATAGAGTTGTCTAGGTAGGGTGGGAGGGAGGGAGGGAGGGAGAGACCTAAGAGAGAGAGAGAGAGAGAGAGAGAGAGAGAGAGCTGGAAAGGAGAGTGGTGTTGGAAAAACAAGAAGATACAACTAAGAGGGGGGTGAATCAGTTGCAACAGAATCAACCACTTTTAATTAAACTATTAACCTTTAGTTCCAGATCTGATGAAAAATAGTGAAAGCAAGAATTACATAACACATCAGAAACACATAACACCAATATTTTTGCATGGAAACCCTGTTAAGGGAGAAAACCACGGTGGAGGTTAATCCACAATTATACCTTGTTAAAAGTATAATGAAAAATGAATAAGGAATGAACTTTCTTTAAGGCACACTGCCTAGAGCTCACTTCTCAAAGAGAATACAATCAGATTAAAACCATCTGAGTGGGATGAACTGATAAAATAGCTTCTCCAAAAGCTTGATGATAGTTTTGGTTAGGCACATACACTCTGTTCAATCTTCTTTCACATTTTTCTCTGCTCTTGAATGATTTGAACTGTATTCGCACTTGTACATCACTTGTACACTTGAGCACACCACCCAATTCCTTTCATACTACAAATCAACCTTGCTTACATATCCTCTACACGGATTTACATCAACAACTTCATCGGCCATAAATAATAGATGAATTATAACTGTCGGCCTCAATACATGAATAAATATTTGTGTGCACCAACACAAGTTGGTCACAACAAAGATAGGACCCAAACCAACATCCTCAAACATTCCAAACAACAAGAAATTAATCCATAAGGATCCACAACACGCTACCACCATTATATTGGCCAAGAACATGAAAACCTGAAGATACATCAAAACATCTTCAACCACGATCACACCAAATAGCGTGGACATAAAACAAAGATAGAACATGATCTAGAATCATCCCAGGATATCATAGGAACATACACAACAACTGGAATTACCAGAATTCAAACTTCCTCTATCAAGAACAACGGCTACAGTACCAAAATGACTGTAGGAACACCAAAATACTTTACTTGCACAAATCTTTGATGCATACCACTAAGACTTCCAGACATCATACTAGATAGGTTCAACAATAAACCCATTAGCGTGCAACACCTGCATATCAATGTACATAACATTTCACCATTCTAACCTTCTTAGTTTCATTGGTTGCCAACACATATGTTTAATATAATTTTCTCAATATCCTCGACATATACAGCCTTAAGCATCATCAATTCTAATAGTTTCGACATCAATGACAACCACATATCAGCAACACAACCACAACGTCCAACAAGGGGGTGGGAGGGAAAGACCTGAGAGAGAGAGAGAGAGAGAGTGGGAGAGAAGGGGTTGGAGTGAGAGTGACTTATCTAGGTAGGGTGGGAGGGATAGAGGGAGAAGGAGAGAAAGAGAGAGTTATTTAGGTAGGGTGATAGAGGGAGAGACTTGAGAGAGAGGGGGAGTGGGAGGGAGAGATTTGAGATATAGGTAGAGAGAGTGAGTGTGGAGAGGGAGTGGGAGAGAGAGGGAGTGAGAGAGAGAGAGACCTAAGAGATAAGGGGTTGGAGTGAGAGGTACTTATCTAGGTAGGGTGGGAGGAATAGAGAGAGAGAGAGAGTTACCTAGTTAGGGTTCCAAAGGGAGAGACCTGAGAGAGAGAGGGGGTTGGAGGGAGATACTTGAGAGATAGGGAGAGAGAGGGAGTGGGAGAGAGAGATAGGGAGTGGGAGAGAGATAAGAGAGAGAGAGAGAGAGGGAGGGAGTGGAGAGAGAGATACATGAGAGAGAGAGTTATCTAGTTATGTAGGTAGGGTACCGTAGGGAGAGACCTTAGAGAGAGATGGAATGGGAGATAGGGGATGGGAGAGAGATAGAGGGAGTGAGAGAGAGACCTAAGAGATGGAGAGAGGGTGGGACAAAGAGACTTGAGAGAGAGGGAGAGAGAGGGGAGTTGGAGAAAGTGTGACCTGAAAGAGGGAGAGGGTGTGGGAGGGAGAGACTTGAGAAAAAGGGAGTGTGGGATAGGAGGTTGGAGTTAGAGGGACTTATCTAGGTAGGGTGGGAGGGATAGAGAGAGAGAGAGAGAGAGAGAGTTGAGAGAGAGACCTGAGAGAGAGGGGGAGAGAGAGAGGGGGAGAGAGAGAGAGAGAGAGAGGGAGGGAGAGAGAGGGAGGGAGAGGGAGGGAGACAAAGATAGATAGAGACATAGACAAAGACAAAGATAGAGATAGAGACAGAGACAAAGAAACAAATAAAGACATAGATAGAGATAGAGACAGAGACAGAGATAGAGACAAAGACATAGAAAAAGATAGAGACAGGGATAGAGATAGAGACAAATACAGATAGAGAGATAGAGAGAAAGAGAGAGAGAGAGAGAGAGACACACACACACATAGAGAGAGATAGAGAGAGATAGACAGATAAACAGATAGAAAAATTGACAGACAGAGATAGAGACAAACACACACACACATAGAGATAGAGACAGAGATAAAGACAAAGATAGAGATAGAGATAGAGACAAAGGCAGATACAAATACAAAGAAAGAGAAAGAGACAGAGACAGAGATAGAGATAGAGATAGAGATAAAGATAGAGACAAAGACAAAGATAGAGATGAGACAGAGATAGATACAAAGAGACAGAGAGAAAGAGAGAGATAGAGAGAGACTGAGAGAGATAAAGACAGAGAGATAGAGACAAAGAGACAAAGACAAATGGAGAGAGATAGAGATAGAGACAAAGACATAGACAAAGACAGAGATGAAGAGACATAGATAGAGATAGAGATAGAGATAGAGATAGAGATAGAGATATAGATAGAGATGGGGATGGGGATGGGGATGGGGATAGGGATAGGGATAGGGATAGGGATAGGGATAGGGATAGGGGGATAGGGATAGAGATAGGGATTGGGAGATAAGGGATGGGAGAGAGACAGAGACAAAGAGAGGGTGGTAGGGAGAGAGAGGGAGTGAGAGAAAGGGATTTGGAGTGAGACGAAATTATCTAGGTAGTGTGGGAGGGATATAGGGAGGGAGGGAGGGATATATATATAGAGAGAGAGAGAGACCTAAGAGAGGGAGAGTGGGTGGTAGGGAGAGGGGATTGGAGTGAGAGGGACTTACCTAGGTAGGGTGGGATTGATGGATGGATGGAGAGAGAGAGAGAGGGAGTGAGAGAGAGACCTAAGAGAGAGAGGGTGTGGTAGGGAAAGACCTAAGAGAGAGGGGGAGAGAGAGAGAGGGAGTGGGAGAAAGGGGGTTGGAGTGAGAGGGACTTATCTAGGTAGGGTGGGAGAGAGAGAGAGCTAAGAGAGAGGGGTGGGAGGGAGAGACCTGAGACATAGGGAGAGAGAGAGAGAGAGAGAGAGAGAGATAGAGAGAGGGAGAGAGAGGGAGAGAGAGAGAGAGGAACTGGGAGAGAGATAAGGGGAGTGAGAGAGAGGAGTGGGAGAGAGGGAGTGAGAGAGAAATAGAGGGAGTGATTGAGTGAGTGAGAGGGAGAGAGAGAGATTAGGGTTTAAGGGTATAAGGTTAAGGAGATTAGAATTTAAGGCATAGTGTCTAGGGTTGATGTTTTAGGGTTAAGTGAGAGACCTAGATGGCTAAGGAGGGATGGATGGCTAAGGAAAGAGACAGAGAGAGAGAGAGGAAACCTTCCGAAAATTAACATTTTCATAACGTGAGCATGTTTTGAAGAAGTTGAGATATAGTTGTTTTGTATAGCAAGACAAAATGCGAGCGTATTTTGGCTTGCTCTAAAAATGGTAAAAAATTTAGCACACCCATGATCCAGGCCCACATGTTTTGTTATTCTCTTGGTTATGCTCATTTTTTTACAAAAAAGAGCTTTTTGATGTTTTTGGGAAGTGAACATACAAATTTTTCACATTCTACCACCTTTGCATTAATTTTCCACCACCTTTTTATGGTTTTCCAACTTAGGAAAGAGGAAATAATAGAGTTTTCACATTGAATTTGATATATATCAATTCAAGTCTCAATTTTGTAGTGTTGCAATGTTAATTGTGATTGAATTATAGGAATTTAACATTATACATTGTTTATTTGTATTATTTTTAGTAATTCTATTTGAGTGATATATAATTGAACATTGAAAAGGAGGAAAGCTTGTGAAAAACTCAAATTGTTGAGGAGTTTGATTCAAGAAGAAAAAAAACTATATAATTGGGTAGCTACTCCATTTGAATCTCCATTTTTTAGGTATGTCAAGTCTTTGCATATTTCCTTTACATTTTACTTTATTCTATTATGTTTCTTTATCATCCCTTAAAATACATACTTAATACAATGCTTTGATTTTGTTATTATGCATATTCCATGTTCATCAAATTGTATGTTTCTCATTATAACCTTAGCCCCTATTGGCACATTTTAAACTAAACAATTCTTTACACTTGCCAATTACATTTTAAATCACATCTCTTTGAGTTATTTTGTTAAACAATTGACCTACCTTGTGTATGCTTCCATATTTTGTATACACATTTACGAGAGTAGTTATAACTATGTAATTAAATACATCATTTCTCATTAATTTTTTATGGATGTGCATACCCCTTTCCAAAGATTCCATTTTGGTATAGGCATGGGGGATGTTGGAAAATGCTTTGGAATTTGGTTTTAAACCTAGAAATCGCATTTGCTTGAAATTTTCTAAATCCTTTTCAACAAATCCATTTTGTGCATATCTTGTAATCATTGTAGTCCACGAGGACATATCTCATTAAGGTATTTTGTCAAACAATTCATGTGCCTTTTCTATACATGTCTACCAAAGCATTTTATCAAACATGTTAGACAAGGCAATGAGTTGCTTGAAAAAATCCCTCAAAAAATGTGGTCTCATGGTGATGGAATGTCATTCCATCACCATGAGACCACATATTTTGAGGGATTTTTTCAAACAACTCACTACCTTGTCTATGCTGCCAAATTTCCCATTTTCTATTTTGTGCATATCCTACAATCATTGTAGTCCATGAGGACATATCCCATTGAGGCATTTTGTCAAATAGTTCATGTGCCTTGTCTATGCATCCACATTTCACATGTGTCTACTAAGGAAATTGTAACCATAACACTGATGAAAATCCCCCCTTTTATGTTTTGATAGATGTCATACACCATTCAAAGGTCCCCTTGTTGCTATGGCTAAAAGCGTAAAACATGTACTTTTGACCAAGCTATGGATGCATGGAAAAAATATATCAAGCATAATAGAAAGCAAAAGCATAGACAAGGTAGTGAGCTATTTGGAAAAATACCTCAAATAAATGTGGTCTCATGGTGATGGACATCACCATGAGACCACATTTATTTGAGACATTTCTTCAAAAAACTCATTCCCTTGTCTATGCTACCAAATTTTCTATACATTTTATGTTTTGTGCATATCCTGCAATCATTGTAGTCCATGAGGACATATCTCATTGAGGAATTTTATCAAATAGTTCATGTACCTTGTCTATGCATCCACATTTTGTATGTGTCTACTAAGGAAATTGCAACCATAACACTCATGAAAATCCCCCCTTTTATGTTTTGATAGATGTCATACCCCATTCCAAGGTCCCCATTACAAGGTAGTGATTTGTTTTTAAAAATACTTCATAGAAATGGGGAGACATTTTATCAAATAGCTCACTACCTTGTCAATTCTATCACATTGACAAGGCAATTATTTATTTGAAAAAATTTCTCAAAGAGATGTGGTCTCATGGTAGAGAGTTGTTTGAAAAAATCCCATCAAAAAATTCATGTGAGCTTTATCTGTGCTACCACATTTTGCAAGGTAGAAATATTTCAAAAAAAAAGCTTTCCATTTTCCTTGTGTTCTTATTGCACTTGTTTATTCACTATGGTTGAGTGAAATTTACTCTTCTACAAGATGATTGTAAGTATTTTGTATGAAGGGTTGAATGACGTATATTTCCTTTATTTGTATGGATTCATTTTCTAGGACCTTTAAATATGTCTCTTTATCATGCTATAGATAAAACTATTTGTCATGCTAAGGAAATGATCAAGGATTAAACCAACACAAAAAGAGATAGAACCTAAGAAAGCAAGGAAAGCAACATATATGAGGGAACATCGTGAGAATAAGAATTTGGAAATGATTGCCGAATACATGACAATTGAAGAGGAACCTCAACCATCAACAAGAGATGTGGAATTGGTGGCACAAAGGGAACGAATGTGAAACCTTCATGCTATGAGAAATTTTAATATAATAGTTGGAGACACACCCTCTACCACAAGCAAAGATGGAGGGACACAATCTACCGCATCTCAATTTGAGAGGACATCATCACTCACATGTGAGGAAGGAGGTGTGCCATCATTCCCATATCAACCTCAAGGTATATCACCATGAGATCCCATTTCTTTGAGGAATTTTTGTCAAATAGCTCACTACCTTCTCAATGTGGTAGCATTGAAAAGGTACTGAGTTGTTTGATAAAATAACACAAAGAAATTTAGTCTCATGGTAATGTATATCACCATGATACCCCATTTCTTTGAGGCATTTTTTTCAAACATCTCACTACCTTATCAATGCGGTAGCATTGGCAAGGTAGTGAGCTCAATACCTCATCAATGAGGATGCATTGACAAGATAGTGAGCATTATAAGAAAAAATTCCTCAAAAAAATGGGGTCTCATGGTTCTATACATCACCATGAGACCCCATTTCTTTGAGGCATTTTTTTCTTACAATGCTCACTACCTTATCAATTCATTCATATTGACCATGAGGACATATCTCATTGAAGAATTTTGTCAAATAGTTCATGTGCCTTGTTTATGCATCCAAATTTCGCATGTGTCTACTAAGGAAATTGCAACCATCATGTTGGTTCTCGAAAATGTAGGTTTTAACCATAAGAGTTTGCCAGGCCCTTACAACATTTTTGGACAACATACAAGGCCAATTACTCAATTAAACCTTTTTCTCTTTAGGTTCTGCTAGACCTAGGTGGGTGAACCTATGTGAAACATGCAGATTCAAAATAGATTTCCTGCTAAGCAATCTACCCACAATGGCAAGTAGGAGTGGATAGATAAAATGACTGCAACTACACCTACTACACAAAAGAAAAGATTTGAATATATTATTTGTTATGAATTCTATCCTTTGGGATATGGAAGATCAGTGTCTTCTATCTGTTGGGAAATGGAGTCAAAAAATAACAAGAATTCAAGGTGTTTCCCTCTCCAACTTAATTCAAGTTTTTAGGCATATTTAAAGTATGAAATTCTATGACCAGCATATTATTTCACCCAATTTATAACTTGCATAAATTATGCTTGAATTTTTCCCTACCAAGTTCTTCTTTAATCATCCAACAAAAATCCTAAAATCATTGTGACTTGCTTAAAATAATTTAGTTCTGACTTCGCAGACACCTATTAATCAAACCACACAAAGTCAAAATTGCACCATGATAAACCAGATATATACTTGTTATCCTGATTTAAATGATTTAAAAAATTATAATTGGAGACAACCAGATATGAAATTTAAAAATTATATCATCTTAACAACCGAATTCAGAAAATATTTCACCAGTGTATATATATTTTCTCCATTACATCATGTTTCAAGAAGGACTATTCATCCTTTTTTACATCCCAGTTCTTTTATTTTTTCTCCAAAAATCTCTCTAAGTTAACCGAATTTACAAAAAAATTATATCATGAAATTCAAGGGTTGTGACCCTTCGTTTGTTCTAGTATTATTGTTTACATTCCATGGCAGAAATTAAAACATTTAATTGCATTGCCTTATAGGAAAATTAAATGTTTTAAACTATGGACCAACATTTGATTTTAATTTAATACCTTTTCCCACCTGTATTTTTTATATTTCCCATAGCTTTTATCTTTACCGCTCTACCGCAGTCAACCTGTTGACTGGCCATAGCATAGCGATCTTTGACCCTAACTGTTCCTCCATCATCGGCTAACCCTTTACCGTGCTATCGCGGGCTGCCTTCTGACTGTTGGCAATATAGTGGTGTCTTCATTCAGCTCTTCCTTCACTGCTACTGCTTTATTGCGGTCTTCGTCCTAGTCGGTCGCGATATAGTAGTAACCGCTTACCGACCGCCATGATGCCATCTGATCGTCCACCACACAACCACGGTCACTGGCCTGACTACCAGCAGTACCATGGTAGCCATCTTCACCAACCGTCATCGCCCACCGCCCTACCGCGGTTACTGGCTTGACTGCCAGCGGTACTGCGGTAGGCTCTGTCTCTACCACTACCTTGTCGTTTACCGCACTACCGTAGTTACTGGCTTGACCACCAGCGGTAGCATGGTAAGCATCTCCTTCTACGTCGACTGATAACTTTGTCATCTACTAACTGCTACCGCTATACCTCGGCCCCCGAAATTACCCTCTGCGGTGTAGCGGTAAGGGTTTCTTTGACTGCTCCAAGCCACTACCGCTATATCACGGGTATGGATTGAGCTGTCAGCGGTATGAATTGGAAAGATAGAAATTTTAAAAAGGTTTAAGGTAGTGGTATATAATATAAAATGTTTTAGCATTTTGGATGGGGAAAATGAATTTTTTTATAGAAGGATAGTGAAAATATGGGTTCAAGTGGGCAAAAAAGACCTTGGAATTTTAAATGAAAATTTGGGTCTAACAGTCGCTCTTTTTGGGGATGAGTGGTTTTATCAAATCACTGCAAGAATCTAGAATGCAACTGGGAGAGCAAACCAAGACATGAAGGTATTTTATTTGTGACTGCAATTTCACGTTTTTCTTCTGATCCACTCTTCTCACTTCATCAAGCTCTGCAATCTGCTCCATTCTTTCCTCCATTGGATCAGAAATATCCAAGTCTTCTTGCAGAATAAAGTTATATACTGGAAAAATATTATGCAATGGCATCCTAGCTTCTGTCCCATACACCAATTCAAATGGAGATTTTCCAGTTGCCTTCTTCATTGTAATCCTATCCGCCCATACAACCAATCTTAACTTTGAATCCCATGCCTTTTTATTTGTATCCAACACCCTCCTTACTATCTTCAAAAGATTTTTATTTGCTTGACTTTTCCTGGCCATTGGCCTATGGATGATATGGAGCAGAATAAGAAATATTAATGCCATATGTTTTGCAAAAATCTCTAAACTCATCAGATCTAAAACACATCCCATTATTTGTGATCAATCTGATCGGGGTACCAAATCTGGTTATAACATTCTCCATCAGAAATTTCATCACTACTTTGCTTGTTGCTTGCTTAGTTGGGACAACCTCCACCCACTTAGTAAAATATTTTGTGGCCACTAGTATCCATTTGTGTCCTCCACTTGATCTTTCATGTATTTATCCAATGAAATCAACTCCCCATTGGTGAAAAGGTGCTTCTACCTGCAAAGGTCTAAGTGGCAATGCTCCTTGATACTTCAACTTCCCTGAGAATTTCTAACAAGCCTCACATTTCCTCACATATTCAAAAGACTCATTAAATACCCTAGGCCAATAATAACCAGCCCTAAGAATCTTGTGTGCAGTAGTCTTAGCAGAATAATGGCCTCCACACACCCCTTCATGCATTTCTCTCAAAACATATTTTGCCTGGGATTCATCTAGACATAACAACAATATACCATCCCTATTCTTCCATAATAGGTCCCCTTCTATAGAAACATATTTAGAAGCCTACAACTTCAAAGTTCTCCTTTGATTATCATTCAACCCTTCAAGCCATTTCATATGTTTCAGATAATGCATTACATTTGTATACCATGGAGTATGCTCAATACTTGCTATGACTTCTTCCTTACCTTCTACATTGCAGATTTGGTTTGCTTCAATATTTGTTTCTGCCATCAGCTTGGCTAGACCCTATCCTCTTACCAACTTGGTAATCTAAATCTCCATATTGAACTCTTGGATTTTATTAATCCATCTGCATCTCTTCCCTGTCACTTTTGTCTGCACCAGGATATCCTTCACAGCTGCATGTGGGACATAAGCAATTACCTTAGCTCCAACAAGGTAAGGCCTGAAAGCCTTTGCTACTTTGACCAATGCATAAGCCTATTTTTCCATAATATCATACTTCAATTCTGACCCCTGCAAAGACTTATTGAAAAAAGAAACAGGTTGCTCATGACCTTCATCATTTTTTTGTAACATAACAATAGTTATGGTGTGAAATGAAGCAAAATAAAAAATCTGAAATGGTTTAGTAAAATCAGGGGACTTCAGGATAGGGGCTTCTTTGATAGCTCTTTTTATAGATATGAAGGCATCCATAGCTTTAGCAGTCTAGTCCAACTTTTCTCCTTTTTTCAACATCTTAGATATAGGTTTAACAATCTCAGCAAAATTGGACACAAACCTCCTAACAAAATTAATTTGGCAGAAGAATGATTGGATTGCTTTGACAGTTTTGGGAATGGGAATTTTATCTATGGAATCTATTCTTTCAGGATCTATCCTAATCCCATCTCTTGACACAATATGCCCCAAACGTTTACCCTCTGTGACAGCAAAATGACATTTTTTAGGATTAAGACTAATACCATATTCCAAAGCTTTGATGAAGATCTTCTCCAAGTCCCCAACATGATTCTCTGGCTTTTTGGAATAAGCAGTGAGATCATCTTGATATACCACCATTATAGCATTGATTAGATCTACAAATGTTACATCCATGGCCCTTTTAAAGGTAGCTCCTACATTTGTGAGACCAAATGGTATTCTTACATAAACATACATTCCCCATGGTGTATTCAATGTTGTCTTGTACTGCTCAAATTATTTGACTTTGACCTGGTTATATCAAGAAAATCCATCCATCATTGACAATAGCTCACATCCTGTTACTTTGTGCAATATTGCCTCCATGTTTGGAAGAGGATAATTATCTTTTAGGGAAGCAACATTCAAATTTCTAAAATCTACACACAGTCTTGTGTCCCCATTTTTCTTTCTGACTGGAACCAAATTTGAGACCCATATTGAATGCCTAATGGGTTTTATGATACCTCCATCTCTGATTTTTGCTAGCTCCTCTTGCATCTTAGGTTCCAAGGTTGGGTTGATAGGCCTCTGCTTTTGTCTGAATTGCTTTGTGTCTAGCTTAAGTGGAATCTCATGCTGAAAAAGATCTTCTCTATATGCCTTCAAATCCTCATAAGACCAAGCAAACACATGCTTGTATTTTCTCATCAATGTAATCAACATTCTCCTGATAGTTGGGCTTATTTTATTTCCAATATAAACCCTTTTTGGTGTTAATTCATTTCCCAAATTTACTTCTTCAATATCTTCTTTCTTAATAGGTGTCTGCTTCATGAGAGAACAATCACTCCCATCATACACTCTCTCCAATGCCACAAGCCCTTTAGGAAGCTTGTTATTTTTAAGCTGCAAAACTTCCTTCCCAAAGACAATTTGTTTCCCATCCACTTCTTCCACAAAAGCACTGAAATCTATCTCTTGTGTCTCATACTGATCTATACAATGAAGAAATTTCAAAAGGTTAGTATCATCTTTAAAAACTTTCCAACTATATATGTTATCAGGGATACCATGCCTTGTTTTTAATTCAACCTCAGACACTACTGCCAAAGTGATATCATCTTTCTTTAAGGCTACATTAGCCAAAAAAACAGCCATCAAATTTCTAGATCTATTTATCCAATCAATTGAAAATGCATCAAATAGTTCCACTATATCCCACGCAACATTTCTATATTGTTTCATCCTTTTGTTTTTTGCAGCATATTTTGATCTAACTTGTGACACAACTAGCTCAGAATCTCCCAAGACAGATAACAACTTAATCTTATGTTTGACAACCATGTTCAAACCAATCAACAAGGCTTCATACTCAACCACATTATTTGTACATTCAAAAGCCAGCAAAAATGAATATTTAAACATTGTACCTTCAGGTGATATGAAAACCACTCCAGCTCCATTACCTTCTTGGCTGCAAGCCCCATCAAAATACATTTTCCACACACCTTTCTACTTTCTAGAAACAAGCCTATCAATTGGGTCAGTATTCACTAATTTTGGCTGAGACAATTCTACTCTGAAACTCCCTAAATCCACATCACAAAATCAAATAAGTTGTTCTTGAGGAACACACTCAACAATCTGATTCACCCTTGGTTCTCTATATAATTTTACCTCTTCACCATTAACTGGTGTTGTGGCATATGATAAATCAAATTGCACATTACCTCCAACTATTGCAGTCCACTGTCTTGACAAAAGCATCCCAAACTGATGAGGTGTATCAATCACAGATATATCAATATTATAGGTTTCCTATGGGTAGGCTACTAATTTTACTTCTAAATCTTTCATAATCCCCACTACTGGGACACGCCTACTATCCATGGCATAAAACTTACCACCCTCAATAGCTATCCACATACCAATTTGTTTCATTACCCCTACTGGCATAATATTCATAGAAGCACCTGAATCTATCATGCAATTTCTTACCAATTTACCATTTATGAGTAGGGTAGTAAAAAATGGATCAATTTATGGTGTATTCATCAATGCATCATTTAGGCCAACTTCTGAAACTTTTATCTTCCCTTTCTTATCAGCAACTCCAAGATTCTCATTTTGTTCAAAATTTACAATTTGATTCCTCCCACCAGACATCAATTGAATAGCACTTTCCCTATACTCTTTAATTTTCATCATTTCAAGTAATGGGACAGACATTTTTACCTGGGATAAAGCTTGCACGAAATCAAAAGATGCACCTTCAGCTCTGATCACCTTCTTTTGCTCTGTTGGTTCACCTTTGTTTTCTTCTTTCTCCCTTTTTGATGTCGGATCTATCTTTTGTTTGTCTTTGGGGAATTCTTTATTTTCTTCTTTGGGAACATACTTCTGCTCTTTTTTATTAGGGTGCTCATCATTTGTCTTTTTTGATATTTCATGGGACATATTTTTATCTTTCAAGAATATTCCTCTTGGAACACCTTCATTCTCATTCACTATTCTATTCCTCAGTCGATACTTTCTTTTAGCCAGCTCAACTACTGCAATAGTCAATCTTTTAATTTCCTCCTCAGTTGGTCTCCTCATATTTCCCCTATTAGTTTGATATGATGTAGTAGAAGGACTTTGTTCACCGTCACTTTTTTTATAGTCAGAAAAAAAAAATTGTTCTACCATGTGAGCATTATATTTCTAATGATCAACATTATATTCATATCCTCCTTCTTCTGAAGATGAATACCCTTGCTCTACCGAATGAAGAGTATGGGAAGTTAAATAGATATTATGGTCTACTTAATTATTATTTTCTGATATGTCTTTCCCTGACACTGATTGAGCTACAACACAATGCTCTAAAGAATGTGGCAAGTCACAAACTAAACACCAAGGATTATTATCAACCATGTATGTCCCTCTTTTCTTCAAAGGGTCAGGTGTCTCTTTATTTCTTGGCCCATCCATCACTAGCTTTCCATTTCTCCAATTTGTATTATAAGGCATGTCATGTAGTCTTGGCCTTTCATTCCTATATGTTCTTTCTTGTTTATTTGGAGGAGCATATTGGGGAACCCTAGGGTTATCCCTCTTGGCAATCATCCCTGCAGCTTTCCCGTTATTTTCAATTGTGAGTGTTATCCTTTGAGCTTTAGCCAGATTTCTGGGACCCCTATTCCTAAGCTCATACCCTGTCTTAGGATCAAAAGCTTTTAAATAAATACTCAATGCAGCAGGATCAACCAGTTTAGACCCAGGAGGTATCTTATTATGCAATTTAGAAAACCTCTAGTTGAAATCATAAGATGACTCATTTTGATGTTTCTGAATAGTCACCAATTCATGCAATGCAAATTCAGGTGCATATTAATTCCCATATTGCTCAAGAAATTGTTCATAAAACACATGAATAGAATCAATAGAAGTTGTTGGCAGACTATTAAACTAATCTCTAGCATCTTCAATTAGTGACATCATAAACAAACTCATCTGCACATCTTCATACTGCATATCCAAATCTTGCACAAAAGCATTAAAACTCTTTAAATGTTCTTCAGCTGCAATTACACTACTTCTTGTGAATTTTGGGACAAGACTTCTCCAACTTTTGTCCATAGGATAAGGACATATTTGAAATCCAGCCAAGTCAAACTGCCTGATCATGGTTGCATATTGTGGAGGAGTATTTTTGTAATATTGACACTGGCACAATGGATTATTATTTGCCACATATTGCTGACCTTGTGTGGGTACATGTTGTTGATAAGGAGGTGGTTGAACACCGTGATGTTGTGGTGGAGCATTTTAAACTATGGACCAATATTTGATTTTAATTTAATACCTTTTCACGCCTGCATTTTTTATATTTCCCATAGCTTTTATCTTTACCACTTTACCGTAGTCAACCTGTTGACCGGCCGCGGCAAGCGGTCTTTGACCTCAACTGTTCCTCTATCATCGGCTAACCCTTTACCGTGCTACCGTGGGTTTCCTTCTAACTATCGGCGGTATAGCAGTGTCTTCATTTAGTCGCTTCCTTTACTACTACTACTCTGCCATGGTCTTCGTCCTAGCCGGTCGCGGTATAGCGGTAACCGCTTACTAACTGCCATGCTACCATCTGACTGTCCATTGCACTACAGTGGTCACTGGCCTGACTTCCAGCGATAGCCGTCTTCACCAACCATCGTCGCCCACCGCCCTACCATGGTTACTGGCTTGACTGCCAGCAGTACCATGGTAGGCTCTGTCTTTGCCGCTACCTTTCCATTTACCACACTGCCGCAGTTACTGGCTTGACCGCCAACGATAGCATGGTAAGCATCTCCTGCTACACTGACTGATACCTCTGCTATCTGCTAACTGCTATAGCTATACCGTGGCCCCCGAAATTACCCTCTGCGGTGTAGCAGTAAGGGTTTCTTTGACTGCTCCAAGCCGCTACTGCTATACTGCGGGTATGGATTGAGCCATCAGCGGTATGAATTGGAAAGATAGAAATTTTAAAAGGGTTTAAGGTAGCGGTGTATAATATATGATGTTTTAGCATTTTGGATGGGGAAAATAAAAAAATTTATAGAAGGATATTGAAAATATGGGTTCAAGTGGGCAAAAAAGACCTTGGAATTTTAAATGAAAATTTGGGTCTAACACATCACACTCATGAAAATACCCCTTTTATGTTTTGATAGATTTCATACCCCATTCCAAGGTCCCCTTGTTGCTATGGCTAAAAGCCTAAAACATGTGCTTTCGACCAAACTATGGATGCATGGAAAAAATCTATCAAAGCATAATAGTAAGCAAAAGCATAGACAAGGTATTGAGCTATTTGAAAAAATGCCTCAAAGAAATGTGGTCTCATGGTAATTTCCATCACCATGAGACCACATTTATTTGGTCTGCTTCTTTTTCAAGTGTTTTTAGAGCCGAATAACCTCATTTTCCTTGGTGATAAAATCTTCTTGTCTTTTAATTCCTTTTCTAAGTGGTTAATTTTAATCTTCAATTGTTTTGCTTCAATTTCAACACTTCCAAATATTGCCTTTGCATCTTCAACTATTGTTATCATCTTTGGAAGTGTCTTTTTTATTACAAAATACAAATGTTTCTTTTAAAATTTTCTTTACAGAACTTCTCTACCTTTATAGATAAGAATTTCAGGTGTCCACCACATCAATTCTCCTTTTTTTCACTTACATTTCATATTGCTTCTTCTTTATCATCTATTTCCAGATGTATTTTCTCCATGAAAGTCTTAAGTCCAAGAATCTGACTTCATTTTTTCATTTGTCAATCTACCCATAAAGATTGGAATGATTGCAGGATATGCACAAAATGGAAAATGTGGTAGCATAGATAAGGAAATGAGTTGTTTGAAAAAATGCCTCAAAGAAATATGATCTCATGGTGATGGACATCACCATGAGACCACATTTATTTGAGGAATTTTTACAAAACTTCTCTACCTTTATAAATAAGAATTTCAGGTGTCCACCGCATCAATTCTCCTTTTTTTCACTTACATTTCATATTGCTTCTTCTTTATCATCTATTTCCAGTTGTATTTTCTCCATGAAAGTCTTAAGTCCAAGAATATTTGACTTCATTTTTTTCCATCACCATGAGACCACATTTCTTTGAGGCATTTTTTCAAACAGCTCATTTCCTTATCTATGCTACCACATTTTCCATTTTGTGCATATCCTGCAATCATTCCAATCTTTATGGGTAGATTGACAAATGAACAAATGAAGTCAAAGATTCTTGGACTTAAGACTTTCATGGAGAAAATACAATTGGAAAAAGATGATAAAGAAGAAGCAATATGAAATGTAAGTGAAAAAAAGGAGAATTGATGTGGTGGACACCTGAAATTCTTATCTATAAAGGTAGAGAAGTTTTGTAAAGAAATTTTTAAAAGAAACATTTGTATTTTGTAATAAAAAAGACACTTCCAAATATGATAACAATAGTTGAAGATGCAAAGGAAATAGTTGGAAGTGTTGAAATTGAAGCAAAACAATTGAAGACTAAAATTAACCACTTAGAAAAGGAACTAAAAGACAAGAAGAAGATTTTATCGCCAAGGAAAATGAGGTTATTCGGCTCTAAAAACACTTGAAAAAGAAGCAGACCAAATTGAATGAGATACATAATGTATTCAATGAAGAGATTATTCTTGCTCTCAAGAAGTTGAGGAAGGTGCATGTGTAGATTCTTCTCTATTCGTCGTACGACCAAACCAACCATTCCAACATGTCCGTAGGGGTGGTTTTATGCTAGGAAAAGTTCTCTTTTTCACCCAAACACGTCGAAATGGTCTGAGCCACTTTCTACCGGTGAAGTCTCTTAAGAGATCAAAATGCAAAAGGGCAGAAAACTTTGACGAGCGATTAATCAAAAATCATGGCACTTGTATTTTTGAGGCTATGGGATCACCTAGGGCCCCTCTACAATAACCTCTCTCATTTTTTGATAGCTCCAAGTCATTTTCCTATGGTGAATAGATTTCAGTTGATAGAAAATGGGTCAGTTGCATGTAGTGTAAAGTTGGAAAGTGGTCTAACTTTCATTATGTTCATCATACAATCAAACCAATGGTTCCAACACATATGTCTGGGTGGTTTTATACTAGGAAAGGTCCTCTTTTTCACCCAAAAAAACCGAAATAATCTAAGCCGCATTTTATCGATGAAGTCTCTTAAGAGACCAAAGTGCAAAAGGGCAGAAAAATTCGAGGAGAGATCACTTGGAAACCATGGCACTTGGAAATATATTTTTTGAGGCTACAGGATCACATAGGGCCCCTATACAATAACCTCTCTCAATTTTTGATAGCTCCAAGTCATTTTCTCATGGTGAACATATTTCAATTGATAGAAAACAAGTTAGTTGCATGTAGTGTAAAGTTGGAAAGTGGTTTAACTACTTTTTTGTTCGTCATATGACCAAACTAACTATTCTAACACATCTGTATGGGTTGTTTTATGCTAGGAAAGGACCTCTTTCACACCCAAATGTGTTGAAACAGTTTGAGCCACATTCTACGGGCGAAGTCTCTTAAGAGACCAAAATGCAAAAGGGCAAAAAACTTCGACGAGCAATTACTTAGAAATTGTGGCACTTGGAAATATTTCATCTGAGGCTACAAGATCATGTAGGGACCCTCTACAATAACCTCTCTTATTTTTTGATATCTCCAAGTTATTTTCCCATGGTGAACAAATTTTAGTTGATGGAAAATGGGTCAGTTGCATGTAGTGTAAAGTTGGAAAGTGGTGTAACTTTCATTGTGTTTGTCATACGACCGAACCAATTGTTCCAACATGTCCGTAGGGGTTTTTTATGCTAGGAAAGGTCCTCTTTTGCACCCGAACATGACAAAACAATCAAAGCTACATTCTACCAATGAAGTCTCTTAAGAGACCAAAGTGAAAAAGGGAAGAAAACTTCGACGAGCGATTAATCAAAAACCATGGCACTTAGAAACCTTTTTTTTTGAGGATACAGGATCACAAAGGGCCCCTCTACAACAACCTCTATCAATTTTTGATATATCTAATTCATTTGTCCATGGTGAACAAGTTTCAATTGATGGAAAATGGGTCAGTTGCATGTAGCGTAAAGTTGCAAGGTAGGCTAATTTTTATTTTGTTCTTCATGGGGCCAAACAGTTAGCACCAACATGTCTAGGTGGACACATCTACGCTAGGCACGGTCATTGTGCTTTGTTATAAAAGGTTTGTAGTCTTCCTATTCGAAGGGTCACAACTTTTCGCCTTTGAAAAGTCACAACCAAATTCATATCATCACTATTTGTGAGAACCTAAATTGATTTATTTGCAAATTTTCATATATGCTTGGAGAAAAGGAAATTCTTGAACTTTCAGTTGGTTCTTTTTCTGTCATGCACGTCTCTTGAAGTTGTTTATTGACTATTGTAAGCATGCAATTTTAACTTTTAAATTTGCATTATTCTAATTATTGGGTTTGAATTCATGTTTAGAAATAGGAAATATCTATGAAGTTTGTTGTTGGGAAGTTTGATTTGATGTCTCTTAATCTCCAATAATCCAATGCCCTTATGATATTTAATAAGACTTGCATGCCTTGATTTTTTGTTTGTGAGACTTAGT
>CM021108.1:7987176-8055792 GCA_007115665.2 Sequoiadendron giganteum
TGAAGATTACCAATATTATGATATGTGATTAACAATCCCAACAACAAAAGAAAATCAACAATACCATAAGTTAATAATTTCACAAGTGACACAAGATATATGTGGAGAAACCCTTGTAGGTAAAACTCCACACCCAAAGAGATGCAATGCTTGTATTAATCTTCAAATAAAAATATCAATACAAAAATCCTCTCTAAATTTTGGCAACACTTTGTTACTCTGACAACATGCAGAGAAACTCATGAAACCACCATCTCATTGCTCCAATATATAGAAGTTTGTAGGAGATAATATCACATATGGTATCCCAAAATAACAAGTAAAATCACTTGGAAAAACCCACGACCCCCTTAGTGGACAACCCAAAAACATGGTGAAAATTATTAAATTATCACATGGCCTTCACATGGGCACCTAACCCATAGCCAATCAAAATTGGTCAATATTGAGTGTTCCATTTCTCTCCGATGACTCTGACGGCTCAAACCTAGAACATGCAAGCTTGGGCGTCCAACCCAGGATTTAACATGTAAATAACATACAAGAACATGCATTTTTGGGTCGTCCCCACCTAAAAAGTGGCTGGACAAAAGGAATATGCTCTCGGGATGCTTTGTAACTGCCACCGTAGTGGGTCCACCTCTATGAATACAATTTCAATTTTTCATAAAAAATAAATAATAAATATTTTGTCTCTCATGTTCTCAAGGACACTTTCCAAATAATGTGGAGACACATAAATCAACTTAGAATAACAATTATAATGTCACTTATCCTAACATTCTCCCAGTTGACATTATACATTCCAACTACATCCATAAGATACAAATAAAAATTATAATAAAGTACAATGATCAAGGCCCATGGCCTTTCTACACCAAGATAACTTATGTTTGGTCACTAGCTTCATAAGAGAATCTACAACATTATCCAAAGTGTCAGTCTTCTCAATCAAGACCTTACCATTCTCAACCATATCTCACACAAAGTGGTACTAAGCCTCAACATGCTTAGTATGAGCATGATACATAGGATTTTTGGCTAAACACATGGCACTTTGACTATCACATCTAATCCTCATTGTCCTGCAATCAAAACCAATACCTTTACCAAGTCTCTATAACTAAATCGCCTTCTTAAAGGCATGCGTAGCAACCATATACTCTGCTTCAATGGTGGAAAATGCAACCGTAGGTTATATTTTACTCATCCAACTCACTGCACCTCCAAATAAAGTAAAAACATAGTCACTAGTGGACCTTTGACTCTCCAAGTCACTTGCCCAATCTGAATCAACAAAACCTTGTATGTCCAATGAATTAACCACATCATCAATGCAATCATAAACCAAATAGTAATCAAAATTACCACACAAATACCTAAAAACCCTCTTAACAAAAGTCCAATTCTCTCTACCAGGATTAGACATAAACTTGCTCAAAAATCCGATTGCTTGGGCTATATTTGGTCTAATAAAAACTATTGCATACATCAAACTACCAATAACACTAGCATAAGAAAATTTAGACATCTCTTCAAAATCATTATCAAAATTAGACACACGTATAAAATCAACTTAGTACCAATCAAAAATGGAATATTTACTGATTTATAGTCATGGATACTAAACCTCTGCAAAATGGTATCAACATAATTACTTTGAATTAACCAAATATTTTTGTGAACCTGATCCCTATTGATCTCCATCCCAAGGATATATTTTTTCAGCTCCCAAATCCTTCATATCAAATGTGCTAGAAAGTTGAGTCTTGAGCTCCCTAATTATCACCTTGCTGTTAGCCATAAACAACATGTCATCAACATACAAGAGATTGATTAGTATTTGATCATCAATAACCTTAATGTAAACACAATGATCCTCCTAACTCCTAATAAAATCCAACTTCAATGCAAAGGCATCAAAATTTTGATACCACATCCTAGGTGACTGTTTCAAACCATATAAAGATCTCTTTAACCTACAAACTAAGTGTTCTTTTCCTTTCACAATAAAACCTTTAGGATGTCACATATAAATTTCCTCCTCAAGATCCCCATGCAAGAAATCAACTTTAACATCCATTTTCTCTATTTAAAAATCATAAGAAGAAAAAATGATAATAAGAATCTAATAGAAGTTAACTTATCAATAGGAGAGAAAATTTCACCGAAATCAACTCCCTCTCTTTGGGAATAGCCCTTGGCCACCAATCTGGCCTTTTACTATTCTAATTGACCATTTGCATCAAATTTCTTTTTAAATACCTACTTGCAACTAATGGGCTTCCTTCCTTTGAAAAAACTGACAAGATCCTAGGTATCACAACTATCCAAATCCATCATTTCCTCCTGCATGGCTTGCATCCAAGATTCACTTTCTTCCTAAGAGAGAGCCTCCCTGAAAGATCTAGGTTCATTGTCAATACTCAACAAATAAAATACACAATGGTAATCTAATGGGCTATACCTGTCAACTATTTTTTGTTGCCTTGTTGACCTCCTCGAGGTATGAGTAATGGGCTCTACCTTTTCTTCCTCTACTATGTGCTCATCTTGCACATGTCCTCTAAACTATTTGAACCCTCTTCTTCTTCTCCATTCTTAGATCCATTTGATTGTTCTTCCACATGTGCATCTTCCCACTTTTTTTTAATCTTTGTCTCGAAGTTCAATATTTTTGTCTTATATTTCTCCTTTGGTTGTTGTTCACTTGAGTAAGCTCTAAACTCCTTGAAAATCACATCTCTAAAGAAAACCATTTTACGAGTTAGTGGATTCCAAATCTTATAACCTTTTATATTCTCATTGTAACCAACAAAGATGCATTTCTATGCTTTTAGATCCAATTTAAACCACTTTTCTTGAGACACATGCCAGAAACCTCACAACCAAAGGCCCTTAGATGTGAAGCAAAAGGCTTTCTACCTATCCACACTTCATACGAGGTTTTATCAACAAGAGATGAACAAGGAAGTCTATTAATCAAATAACATGCAATATTTATAGATTTTGCCCAAAAGAATTTATCAAGATTACCACCGCTCAACATGCTCTTAGCTCTTTGCATCAAGGTTTGGTTCATTATTTTTGCTACCATATTTTGTTGGGGTGTATAAGGAGTAGTCTTTTTCTAAACCATACCTGCATTCTTACAGAACTCATAATATTCCCTGGAAAAATATTCACCCCCATTGTCAGATATCAACACTCTTATCTTATAATCCATTTTCTTCTCAACTAAGGCTTTAAATTCCTTAAACTTAGTGAAACATTCAGATTTTGCATGCATAAAATATATCTAGGTATATCTTGAGACACCATCAATGAAAGTAACATAATAATAAGATTTTCTAAAAGAGTCAACATCCATTGGTCCAAACACATCCAAATGAATGATCTCTAATAATCTCTTGGAATTATTAGTTCCATTAGTGTCATGCCCTAAAAGTTTTCCAACTTAAAACAAATACAACTACAACTACCAAATTTTTTCAACATGCAACCACTTCTAAGGAAAATTTGAGTTCTAAAGTTGAACTAAATTTGGTGACATCACAATTACGATGTCATCTCATTGTTTTAACCATCCTAGTTTGTTATTTCTTCTAAGAGAACCTAAGACTATTCTAGATTTACTCTCTTTAAATAATTGCACTATAAATTAATTTTACTCTATCCTAACTTTATTTTTGCTCTAGTTAGACGATAAAGAGACATACTAAAGAAAAAGTAAAACTTTATTAAGGAGAGTTTAAAATGTTAAATACAAATAAGTAAAACACTCAAGTATGAATTGAAATTGGAATATAATTTCGGCATTGCTATAACATCAAAGATAAAAGAATATTCATTCCATCCTCTTAACATAGCAACAAATTTGTCTTAAGTCCAAAAATTGAGCAATAATGAAAGGTACCCCTATTGGTCAATGTTACACCCCAATTGTGTAATTACTATTTAATATTACTATGTAGGGTAAATGTGAATTTTGAAGATGAATAAATTATGCTTGCACTTTGTTATCAATGCATTATGAATGAATACTATCTCATTTAATGTCATATGAAGAAATGCATATATGTGATTGGATGGATATTGAAGATATTCTAACTTTGGAGATGTATTATGTGTAATGAATATTTTGTTGAATAGCTGACTACCTTGGTATATGTTAGTGGATGCAGGTATATGTTCAATTCCTCTATGCAGAGGGGAAGTATCACTCAGGAGAAGATCTTGGTCGGGTAACCAGTGTTGGTGTAATTAATTATTTAATTACACTTTATTAAGTTTACTTAGGTAATAATTAGTTTACTTAATTAATAAGTAAGATTTATTTTAGTTGAGCTATTTTTAGGTCAACATTAGGGTTATGCATACATTGCTTTTATAAAGAAATTCATCTCATGTAATTTCTAAATTCTTGAATAATAATATTTTGCACATCTTCATGCAAAGCTTTGCTTTTTATTATTTTTCTCTTTTGTGGAAGGCCTTTTGGTTTGCATGTCTGATCTTGGTTTCTAACATGGTATTAGAGCCTTGACATGTAATCCCTTCTCATATTTTTGAGAAAATCATTGCAAAGTTCGTTCGAGATTCCTTGAGGGTTTCATGCCTTGAGTTCATCTATGCATTATTTTGGATCAGATCGGGCTTCACCATTGGATTCAGAGCACTGGAAAAAGTCAAGATTGACTTTTATTTTGCAGATTTTGGTCATCATTTGCTAGATCTGTGATGGTTTCAAGTTTGGTGATTTTTTGGAAGCTCTGGAGGTAGCTGATTTTTCAGAGCATTTTTGGCACAAACGGAGGTCACCATTGCGTTTACAGTGGCCAAAAACCCTAAGATCGCCCTTTGTTTCATCGATTTTGGAGAAGTTGGTCTGGAAGGCAATTTTTTTTTTGCCAGGGAGGCCATACAACCTCCCCAGCATGTAGATCGAGAAAAAAATAGAAAACATGCATTTTTTGGTTTTTGTGTTGGCACGCCCAGTGTAAAGTGATCCCATCGCCGATGGCCACCGATCCGCCACCACCGCCCAAATTCACCGCCAATCTGCCACCAGACTCCTCAGCCCTCGTGGACCCCTCTGTAGCTCCGCCCCGGTCACATGGAGGACTAGGGGCCCTCCGCCAGCCCTTGAGGGCTTCATCTCTGTGGTTGCCGGTCCTATGGGGGATCGGGTGCTATGCGTCCAACCCCCAACCGACACTTTCAAACAGACCGTGGTCTTATGGAGGACCAGGGCCTCTACCCCAACCACCTCCCTACTAGCCCCTGGGCACGCACAGGACCAGGGGCGGAATTTTTTTTATCTCCCTGGGCTGCCTACAAGCCTTATTGGCCATTTTGTAGCACTTTTAGAAAATCAAGCGTAACTTTTACGTATGGTGTCTGTTTTTGACAAACAAGATTCTATTGGAAAGCTAATTCTAACATCGATCCAGTGGTAGAGGTAGTTTTCTTTGATTTTGCTCCAATTGTTTTTTGCAGGTCCTTGAACTCAGATGTTGTTTTCACTCTAGAGGGCATATCTTTTGACTCGGTGATCCTTTTTTCACCATTCTCATGGCATTGGAAAGCTAGTTCAGTTCTCTACATAGATATGAGGTCCATTTTTATCAGGGAGGAAGATGCAAAATTCATCTTGTGCATGCATTCTATTTTTATTTTCATGCTCTAGGTTTGCATTTTCTCTTTAGTTTATGCATGCTTAGCATTCTCTCCTTTTACAATCATGGGTTATTGTAATAAATGAACTGATATAAAGTTCCATTAGGGGGGTTTCTTGCATAATAATTTGATTAGAGTGTGCATGCACTTTGATATTCATCTTGTTTTTTTGATGACAACTCTCATGGGTTGTATCTGGTTTCTTAGTTTCTTTTGGCCACATTTTGTCTTAGCTCGACACATATCAGATTCATATCAGTTCACAATTCAGATTGAGAGCCTATGGTTAATGATCCACATTGGGTCACATCTCAGTTTGAGGGCCACTAAATTTGTGGTTAATGTTCCAGAATCTTCATGGTACTTGCTCCAATGGATCAGTTTTAGTCACAGTTTGGCATCGACATTGAGATACACAACTTCCAAATTATTTCATCATATCATTCCCTCTTATGGGGTCCATCATTTTATCTACTGTCGCTTCATAGATTCTAGGGTTGTTCCCATTTAGAGTATTCGAGTGTTCCATGGCATTGGGTCTGCTATTGCGTTATTATGATTCTGATATGGTTTCTTGCAAACAAAAGTATCTTTCCTTGCTTGCCGTATTCAGGTTCCAGTGTTATTCCAATGCTTCTTTGCAGCAGGTCATCTCATTGAGGGGGGAGGTTTGTCCCACTGGGTTTTCTCCTCTTTCTTTTACTCTTTCATTGCATTTGTACATGGGTACCTGATCATGCCTTGTTGCCAGGACCTATTCATGCTTTCTTGCATTCATCTTAGTTTTAGGTGCATGATTTTTTAGTCTCTGTAAGTTGCACTTAAGGGAGGGTGTTGGTGTAATTAATTATTTAATTACACTTTATTAAGTTTACTTAGGTAATAATTAGTTTACTTAATTAATAAGTAAGCTTTATTTTAGTTGAGCTATTTTTAGGTCAACATTAGGGTTATGCATACATTTATTTTATAAAGCAATTCATCTCATGTAATTTCCTAAAATCAATGTAGTTGTATGCAAACCTAGAGCAATAGCATGATGAACCAAAAAGTCTCCTGAATAATAATATTTTGCACATATTCATGCAAAGCTTTGATTTTTATCGTTTTTCTCTTTTGTGGAAGGCCTTTTGGTTTGCATGTCTGATATTGGTTTCTAACAACTAGTAACGTAACCTATATGAGCTTACACACACCACAATAAAATAATTGAGTCGGGTTATTATGTGGGAAGTTGGTAAGTCATCCTTAGTTGATAAGTCTGCATTAGTAGAGTCTGTTGAAAATTGAGGTGTTTTCTTAGCTTAATACTCTGTAAAAATTTAAGATTGCTGATCTAAATAAGCTTTTCCTTTTGTTACAAATTATTTGTGGGTGATTATCTTGATTAATCCATTTTACCATTGTAGAATGTAGATAAAAGTTGATAGAAGAACTAGACAGGATAATAGAAAGATTACACAAGATGTACCGTGGAGAAACCCTTTCGGGAAAAAAATCCACCAAGAATTATTCTCTATTATTCAAACTCTGAAATACAATTGATCCAATTCTTGCTTGAGAATGCTTCTTCTTGCCTTCACCAATCTTCTTCACAACCTGCAATAACAACTGATAACAAATCTCTTCAACTTGCTTGAGATAAATAGACTTTAATCAACATTGTAAACTCCAAATGAGTTACAATAACAATGCTCAAGCCCTAACCCTAAAAGGTACGCCTATCTCTTGCAAGTAGAGTTGTGCCGTGAAGAACAATGTCAAATCATCTCCTTCATCCATTTGGGCATCCCAAACTGAAGTCATAACTCAACCTTTATTCTATAAATATCTTAAGGATTCATCCTCAAAGTTGGCAGCTAAAAGAGGGCCCCACTTAACTAAGCCTTCAAAAATATCTCAACATGCAAAGGAGCTAATTCCAAGAAGCCAACTTGGGCGCCCAAAGTAGGTCCAAGATATTTCTTGTTAACTGAAACATTTTTCAACACCATTCATGCAAGAATGGTCATCCCCTGTTAACTGAAGGTAGTACCTGTTATCTGTCATGCAACTCAAGTTATTAGCCATGCATTCCAAGTTAATTGAAGTCAACTAGCATTCAACTAAAACTAATTGAAGATAACTGAACCATAACTGAACTGAACTGAACTTCAACTGAATTGAACTGAAATTCAACTGAATTGAACTGAACTTCAACTAAATTGAATGAAATTCAACTAAACTTGAACTGAACTGAACTTGAACTGAACTGAACTTGAATTGAACTTGAACTGAACTTGAACTTGAACTGAACTTGAACTGAACTGAACTTGAACTGAACTTGAACTAAACTTCAAACCCTATTTTATAGGTACTCAATATGCATAAATCAAAATCCCTATTTTGTAGGAATCTAGGATGCATTTATGAAGTGTACTCAATTTACCAACCAGTTAACTAAACTCAAGGTGAGTTGTCACCTACCATATGTGAGCCCATGTGTTCCTATTTTTTAGGAGCTAATTCCAAGGCATCCACACATGCTTTTAACATTTAGAATTAATTACAAATGTCAATTAACTTGATTATTTCATCAAATATTAATCTCTTCCTAATCCTAGTGTTGTTGAACACATTCCAAGGACTTAGGAGATATGGTGAAATAAATAATGTTTAGGATTGCAATTAAATGACATCCTATTTCCGATAGAGTCTACATTACTATTGAGTGCATTCTTGGGTGATGTTTATCTATTTGAGCTTGTGAGTTCTTCCTTATTACTATGCTTGTATCGATGAGAAGGACATATGTGAAACATGTATATGTACACACATTCATGTCGATGATAGACCATACACATGAAGGAATGCGTACATGAGAGTACATAGGTAGATGTATCTATGCACACTCATGTACAAGTTGATTATTTGACTAAATCAAAGGACGAGAATATTAAAATAGTGACTGTATTATAAAGGCCGACTATTACTTATGCTATCCACACATAAATAGCAAATAATTTGCAAATAATTTAGCAGTCATGAAGTCGATATAAGTAGAAGACTTAGTCGATGTAAGTTATGTGTTGCATATTTGATATCGACTGATTCAAATATATTGTAAACCCCACCAACTGTTAGAGAGAGCTATTTACCTTGGCACCACCTTATGAATCCTATTTGCTGTAGATATTCATTGTGAGGGAAATTCAAATTACACCTTTTCAATCATGTGCTGATTTGAAAGTCTCTTACTTCTGTTATCAAAATAGGTCGATCTATAGCTTTGTTTCACTGAGTATGTTCTCCTTAATGCACCACCTTTTAGCTAAGTCGACTGAGTGGCTATGCATCATATTTTCTATCAACACTCATGCATATTCTGTAGGATGTGAGGTCTCATTTCTACTGTATAAATAGTAGAGCAAACTTACTTGTTTGGGACACAGTCCTCAAGCATTTTGCTCTGCATTATTATCTGTATTGTTCAGTTATATTTGAGAGAGAGAGTTCTATTATATTCGAGATAAATTAGTATATTGAGTGAAGTATTTTATCAACTTGAGTGTTAGTAGTATATTGTGGCATCTCTTGAGAAGTCACAATCTAGCTAGTTGCTGTTTGGGAAAGTTACTTTGCAGTAAATCAATTGGATAAGGATTATCGAGCATGAAGATAATTCTCCTTTACTTGTCTTAGCTTCTGAATGATTGTTTGACGAATTCTTTGGTTAGTCTTTTGTGAATGTTTCCATGGGAAGGAAATATTATTGCTTTGAAAAGGAAATATAAGCTATTTATATTGTTTGTACAATGCTTGTATGTACTCCATAATAGGAGGACTATGTTTTTCATAGGTATTACATACTAGGTATGATTTAAACATGTGTAGCATAAGAGTTTCTTGTAGCTAAGTTATTTATTTATAATATTTAGCTAGAGGGTTACTCCTGTGATTGTGAGTCCAATGAAGGGAGGGAACTTTTACATTTTCTTAAAAGTAGAAATACCCTAGAGTATGTGGGATTAATGATAGGGAATCCTGGGATAAGAGTTTATCCATGGGAGGGATTACCTTTACATAAAATATAGTGGCCTTAAGTCAAAATGAGCTTTGGAAGTGTAAGTGAATGTTGAACTTCACTCAAAGTACTGAATGAGAACTCTTTGGACAAAGTAGTGTGATTGCCTTTGGATCCATTATCAATTCACCATGTCTATGTAGTGCATGATAGTTACAGATTGTAGGGAATAAAAGTTCTAGTCATGCAGGGCACAACACTAAGCTTAGTGTGGTTAAGTCATTCACGGTTACTCAACCAATCTCTTCGTTGAAGGGTTGGGCCATCTATTAGATGATAGATGTGTAGGGGACTACATATGAGTTCATGGTTGGCAGAAAAGCACTTGGGTGATGCTTCTCCTCCTCAGCATGTGACAAAAGACCAAGTTTTGAAAGGTGGATCCTAGACCATCTATATTTTATGGTAGGAAGCTCAGTTGAGCTATGTATGTAATTGTGTACATTCTTGGAATAATGTAATTTGTGAAATTATTATATTGAAATGGAATCCTTTTTTTATAGCATCTTTGTTCATATATTCTCAATAAAGAAAATACATTTTTTATTTACTCGAATAATAAAATCTTAGGAAAAATTTACTATAGTGAACGATTGACATGTTACATGTGGTATCAAAGCTACCAGGTTTAGCTTTGGAACCTATGAGCTCATTATTTTTTTTTCATGCAATGTTATCTAATGTTTGGAAACTCTTGTGCTAGGATGGTGTATCTCAAATTAATGAATCGAAAGTCATTAATTGGAAATGAGTGCTACCTCAAGGCCAAAAAGGAAAGAGAAGCCATCACTAGAACAATAGAGGGTACTAATCACGAAAATTCCATCTAGTTAAGAGATACTAAAACATTTAGCCACACACTTTCTCGGATCAGTGATGTGAAGAGAAAGATGAAGATGGAGGCTAAGTACAATTACCTACCTTCTGTATCACCAGAGAAGTCTAAGTCATTATCACTTTCTAGGGATATGCCCTCAAAAGGAAGTGCCAGTCTGACATTTATCTTTAGGGACCCTAGAGTTCTTCTAATGGCGGAAGATTGTAATTTCCTCGAGTAGTGAGTTCGAGGGATATGTACCTCGTAACTATGTATCAGATGACAAATCTGAAGTATACTATCCTTTTTGGGATAGGTATGAACAATTAAGGGATGAATAGAAAGATAGAGATGAGCAACAATCTCAATTTGTAGGATATACTCCATTAAGTTATGTGTCTGAGAATGAATTAGAGGGATACTCTCCACTCGACTATCTGAATAGTCACTCCATGTAATCAAAAGGATATTGAATTCCTCATGAAATGAATAAAATCATGTGTTTATTGAAAGTGTGTGCTTAATCTTATTTTAAAATTATTTATGTGCATATGAATGCTTAGATCATCTTGGTAACCAAGTGAAGTTTCAAGGGATACCAGAGAGGTCAAGATTCATCAAATCTCGGTAATGCAACCATTAAGAGCTAAGAAGAAAGGGTGTAAACTCTTTGCCGTTAAGATAGAAAAACTTGAAGAGAACCTTGACAACTTTATGTCACAAAACTTCCAAGAGATAGAAGATGGTGAAATGGATGAAATTGGAATATCAAACATGGAGAGGTATCCTATATTGATAAAATTTTCTGATGTGTTTCCAAAAGAGTTACTTGGGTTGCCACCGAAGAGAATATTTGATTTCTCTATAGATATAGTACCAGGGTCTGAACCTATTTCCAAAGTTCCCTATAGGATGAAAACAACCAAGCTAATGGAGCTTAAGGAATAGTTGGATGAACTGTTGCCTAAGGGGTTAATAAGATCAAGTGTTTCGCCTTGGGGGAGTGCCAATCATCTTTGTGAAAAATAAGGATGGTTCTTTGCATTTGTGCATCGACTATTGTATGCTTAAAAAAGCTATAGTAAAGAATAAATATCTGTTCCCACGCATTGATGATCTTTTTGATCAAATGAGGGGAGCTGTTGTATTCTCTAAAATAGATATGAGATCTGGATATCACCAATTGAGAATTAAGGATGAAGAAATCTTTAAGACTGCATTCAAAACCATATATGGACACTATGAATTCATAATTTTACCTTTTGGTTTAATGAATACACCTGCAATATTTATGAACTTGATGATAGTGTATTTAGAGATTGCCTAGATAAATTTGTCTTGGTTTTTCTAGATGACATCTTGATTTATAATAAGGATGAGGAAGATCACTGTAGACATTTAGAGATATTACTACAATGGTTAAGATAACATAAGTTTTATGGTAAACTCTCAAAGTGTACCTTCTTTCAAAGGAGAGTGAATTATCTAGGGCATGTGATCTCGGCAGACAAAATCTTCGTAGATCCAACTAAGACCAAGGCAGTACTTGAGTGGCTAGTACCTAAGAATGTGTCTAAGGTAAGAAGTTTTGTGGGTCTAGTAGGGTATTATAGAAATTTTATTGCAAACTTATCCAAGATTGCTTTTCCAATTACTTCTTGATCCAGGTGGATCCAAAAAACCTCAAAAAAATCTCATAGTCTCAAAATCTCTCAGAATCGATATCATTATGTAGAGGTCACCAACACAATCCTGACGCAACTTGAATTGCGTCAAAAGGAGGTCGTAGGAAAGAGTTATGCTCAGTCAAAGATAGGTCAAATTGGTAAACTAGGGGGCCAGAGGAAAAAAAGGCAAAAAATTGATTTTCACAAAAGTGGCCAAAATCAACATCATCACGAAGAGCTTGTCAAGACCTTTCCAATGGTGTTCGTTTCGTCAAAAATGGAGTCTGTATGCCAAAGTTACACCAAGTCAAAGTTTTAGTCAAAATGATGATGTCAACATGTGACGTGGTAGTTGACTGGATGGTGAAGTGGAAATTGTAGGTGATGTGGCAAAATTTTCTCAAAATTCACGTACACCATGCTTTATTGTAATAATAATAAAGTGGTGGAAGTTTATTTGACAAAATCCATTTAGTGGGATTGGATTTTGTGGGATCCCAACTAGATTTGATGGGATCCAAATCTCCTAAAAATCAAAAAGATTAACTCATAAAAAAAGAAAGAAATAACCCTCCTTTTTAAAGAAAAACAACTTGACAACTAAAAAAAAAATAAAAAAAACCAAATGAGCCCGTGAATAGGTGTCAAGGGCTTAAACAAATTAAATTATTATTTTTATGTAGAAGTTATTGTTTTTTTATAAACGGGTTAGTGTTTTTTTTGTAAGGCTTATAATTATAAAAGCCAAAGGGGGGCTAATTTGTTATTTTATTAAATAAAGTGGTTAAGCCTTATTGCAATTTTTATGTATAAAAGGGGGTTTAGGTGGTGAGTTTTTTCGTTGAGATGTTTGAGAGTTTTTATGCTCCTGGAAGGTGGAGAATTATTGAAGGAGAGAAATTACAAGGTGTTGTCACACCAAGAATTGTAAAATTGTAAAGAGAGAGATTGTGAGTGATTAAACCTTGGATATTGTAAGAAGGCTATTGAAGCTTGGTGATGTCAGTAAAGAGGTCCAACATTGAGAAGTGGACTCAGAGACATAGCTCAAATTGAGCGAACTCTGTTATCAAGCTTGTGATCTCTTATTCTCTTCTAAATCTTAATTCCTTTTCAGTATTTTAATTCTTTGAGTTTTAGCCACTCTTCACTTGGGAGGCACAACTCTAATATGGTGGGAGAGTAAGACTAAGGAAGATATTAGTCGATATGGTAAAATAATTTCTTCCTGGTTTGAGTTTATAGCTGCACTTAAGAAATAGTTCTACTCCTAAGGGCATATACAAAAAACAATGATGAATTGGAAATTATTAAAGAAAGAGAAAGGACAAAGTGTGCAAGAATATACATGAGTTTAGGAAGAGGGCTTTAATGTTGGGAATTCCTTTATACACACAAGAAACTTTGTTAAAGTATATAGGTGGATTACGTGAGAATTTGAAACATACTATACTTATGTTTAATCCAACTAACATTGATGAAGTTAGTGTGCAAGCTATCCATTTGGAAACAAGCTCAAGGATTAGCCATGGAAATCCATTTATGGAATCTAGTAAGCAGAAAGGAAGCAAGAAAGGGAAAGAGAAATCACAACGAACAACTACTGCAAAGAAAGAAGATGAAAAGCCTTATTACTCACACTGTAAGAAGGAAGGGCACAAAGATGCAAGATATTGGAAACTGCATCCTGATCAGAAGCTAAAATGGTTCAAGGATTGGAAGGGTAAGCAGAAGACTGCAACTATTGTGCATGATCTCGGATCCGGTTCTGATGATAAAACCAAGATTTCAGTTGTGGGTATATCCAAGGTAGTACTCCTTTTGTCAGTACTTATGCTTCTTCTCTAAGTTGTAATGAAGTACCTATTGAAAGTAAAAGGAATGACTTGTTTTATATAAGGGCTATTGCTAAACAAACTAAGATTGATACACTAATAGACAGTGGGCCACAAGTTAATCTAATCTCAAAACAAGTTGTTAAGCAATTGGGATTAAAAATAACTCCTCATCCTAGACCCTATCCATTGGGTTAGGTGCATGGTAATGCTCGACTACATGTGTCACCACAGTGTAAACTCTAATTTGCAATCACATCCAAGTTTGTTGATGAGATGGAGTTAGATTTTATTCCGCTTGACATTTGTGGGATGGTTCTAAGCAGTCCTTATTTATATGACAAAGGGAATTTTCTAGAGGGAACATAATAAGTATCTTTTGTTTAAGGATGGAATTGAATATATTGTAAAATCTCATCACATGAAGAATGATAGGTTTGTTGTAAAAATATGGCATATGAAGATGATTGTAAATGCAAGAAATACTTTAACTCTCATGTCTGTAACAACTAGTGATACTAAGCATGATGATTCTAATCACATGTTAAGGTGTCACAAACAACAAAGTGTGAGGACTAGTTGCAAGCAGAGTCAGGCCTTACGCCAAAGGTGGAAAAAGAGGGTTTGAATGATTCATTTTCTAATTATGTTCTTGTTCAGGAGATTCAGAATGTTGATACTATTTCCTTCACATCAGTGTATCCAGTATTGTTGCTTGTTATTTTGCTAGTCATTTCTATGTGGATGATGAATGTGATAGTGAATATTGATGAACATGCAGTTGATTGTATTAGCAAAGCTATCTCATATTTCTTTGTGTTTGTGATGGGTCAAATGTTCAAAATTTCAAAAGAAAGGACAGATGATACTAGGCAAGTGGGGCAACATTTCCCTAGCTCAAAGTGTATATAAAAGAAGAATTTTAGAGGTTCAAAAGCTTCTCAATGGGGAGGAATGATCCAGGTGGATCCATAAAACCCCCCAAAAATCTCACAGTCTTAGAATCTCTTAGAACCGACATCATCATGTAGAGCTCACCAACACAATCCTGACACAACTCGAATCACATCAAAAGGAGGTCGTAGGCAAGAGTTATGCTCAGTCAAAGATAGGTCAAACTAGCGAACCAGGGGGGCCAGAGGAAAAAAAGGCAAAAAATTGATTGTCACAAAAGTGGTCAAAATCAACATCATCATGAATATCTTGTCAAGACCTTTCCAATAGTGTTCGTTTCGTCAAAAATGGAGTATGTATGCCAAAGTTACACCAAGTCAAAGTTTTAGTCAAAATGATGATGTCAGCATGTGGCATGGCAGTTGACTGGATGGTGACATGGAAATTGCAGGTGATGTGGAAAAAATCTCACAAAATTCATGTACACCATGCTTTATTTTAAAAAATAATAATAATAAAGTGGTGGAAGTTTATTCCATAAAATCCATTTGGTGGGATTGGATTTTGTGGGATCCAAATCTCCTAAAAATAAAAAAGATTAACTCATAAAAAAACAAAGAAATAACCCTCCCTTTTAAAGAAAACCAACTTATTAACTTAAAAACAAATAAAAAAAACCAATTGAGCCTGTGAATAGGTGTCAAGGGCTTAAACAAATTAAATTGTTTTTTATGGGGAAGTTATTGTTTTTTCATAAACGGGTTAGTGTTTTTTTTGTAAGGCTTATAATTATAAAAGTCAAAGGGGGGGCTAATTTGTTATTTTATTAAATAAGGTGGTTAAGCCTTATTAAGGCATTTTTTATGTATAAAAGGGGGTGTAGGTGGTGAGTTTTTTCATTGAGATGTTTGAGAGTTTTTATGCTCCTGGAAGGTGGAGAATTACTTAAGGAGAGAAATTACAAGGTGTTGTCACACCAAGAATTGTAAAATTGTAAAGAGAGAGATTGTGAGTGATTAAACCTTGGATATTGTAAGAAGGCTATTGAAGCTTGGCGATGTCAATAAAGAGGTCCAACGTTGAGAAGCGAACTCGAAGACGTAGCTCAAATTGAGCGAACTCTGTTATCAAGCTCGTGATCTCTTATTCTCTTCCAACTCTTAATTCCTTTTCAGTATTTTAATTCTTTGAGTTTTAGCCTATGTTTCATTAAATTTGGATAAAGGATTAACTGAAATCTTTTTGTTGTAATTTCAACGGTTAAGATTCATAATCATGCAATTCTGTGGCAGTTGGGAAAAAATATGTGATTAGGAGTTAAGTGCATATTATTTTGTAGATTTCTAATTTCAGATCACTTCTTTATAGAAGAAAGGGAAGAAATTTGAGTGGACTGAGAAGTGTCAAGTAGCCTTTGACTTACTCAAAGAGAATTTGACCACTACACTAATCTTGAAAGTACCAGATCCCGAGGTTAGATTTACAGTTATCATAGATGCATCTAGGGAAGGCTTAAGGGGTTTGTTAATGCAAGATGGGAAAGTAATTGCTTATGAATCAAGGAAGCTGAAACCTTATGAGAAAAATTATGCATCACATGATTTGGAGTTAGTAGCTGTGGTTCACACATTGCAAATGTGGAGGCACTAGTTGTTGGGGAAACCCTTTGAGATGAAAACTGATCATAATGGGTTAAATTACCTTTTCACTCAACCTAATATGAATGCTAGACAAAGAAGATGGTTAGAGTTAATAGATGATTATGATTTTAATATCAGTTATATAAAAGGGAAAGAAAATAGGGTTTTCGATGCCTCGAGTTGAAGACATCATATTGCTTCAATAGTGATAATTCAAACTGACTTTAAAGGACAAGTGTTGTAGAAATGCAAAGAGGATGAATACTACTTGCAAGTCAAGCAAGCACTCACTAGCAATTCACAAGATTCTAGATATGAGGGTTTTCATTTTGAACCTAATGGGTTACTTAGGTATAAAGGGAGAATCTATGTACCTGGCATAGAAGAGTTAAGGAATCTGGTATGGAAGTAAGTACATGAAGCACTATACTTTGGACACCCTAGAGTAACAAAAATGATGGCAGATGTGAAGGCTCTATATTTTTGGAAAGGGATGAAAGGAGATGCTGCTAGATTTGTGGCTAGGTGTCTTGAATGTCAAAGGGTGAAAGTGGAGCATCATCATCCTGCAGGCTTGTTATATCCACATGACATACCAGAGAGGAAGTGGCAAGTCATAAGTATGGACTTTGTGCAAGGATTGCCTATGTCAAGAAATAAGCACAATGCCGTTCTTGTGGTTGTAGATAAGTTAACCAAAGTCACACATTTTATACTCGGGAATCTAACTAATGGAGCACTTGTCATAGAAAGAAAATTTATGCAAGAAGTGTTTAGGTTGCATGAGATTCCTGAGAATATTATCTTGGATAGGGATGCATGAGTCACTTCTAGGTTTTGGAAAACCTTTTTTTCTGCACTACGGACTCAGTTGAAGATTAGCTCAACATATCATCCAAAAACGGATCGAAAAACTGAAAGGGTGAATCAAGTAATGGAAGACCTACTGAGAATGAATTGTATGGATCAACAGTACAAGTGGGAATACTACTTACCCTTAGTAGAATTTTCCTACAAGAATTATTATCATTCCACGATAAAGATGGCTCCTTTTGAAGCGTTATATGGTCGAAAGTTTCAAATTCCTATAAGTTGGGATAAAATTGAGGATAGAGTGAGTCTTCGGCCAAAGATATTGGCTGAAATGGAAGAGCAAGTAAAAATTGTTAAGCAAAGGTTGGCTGAAGCTAACGATCGACAAAAAATCTATGCTGATGCTAAGAGAGTGCCCCAAAAATTTTCCATAGGTGACAAAGTGTTGTTTAGAGTGAAACCTCACAAGGACTCCATTTTAAATTTGGGAAGTATTCCAAGTTAGCCCCACATTAAGTTGGACCTTTTGAGATTCTAGAGGAAGTGAATCTAGTAGCTTACCAAAAGCATTGCCACTAGCTTTTGCTAGAATACATAATGTATTCCATGTGTCCTACCTAAAGAGGTATATACTAGGTGATAATCATGTGATTGATTGGACTGCTTTATAAATATATGGCCTTGGAGTGGTAACACTTGAGCCCATCAAGGTGCTTAGAACACGTAAGCTTTGCTTATGCACTAGGGAGGTTCTGCAATGCAAAGTCTGGTGGGACAAGTATGCAGAGGACTCGACACTTGGGAGGAATATATTGAGATTCAACAAAAGTTTCCTCATGTTTTAGATGCTTTTGAGAATGCTTAAAACAATATTTTGATTTTTTGCTTTATTTTATGTTGCTACATAAAATCATCAGGGATGATGATTCACAAGGGGGGGAGTATGTTACACCCCAATTATGTAATTACTATTTACTATTACTATTTAGGGTAAATGTGAATTATGAAGATGAATACATTATGCTTGCACTTTGTTATCAATATATTATAAATGAATGTTATCTCATTTAATATCATATGAAGAAATGCATATATGTGATTGGATGGATATTGATTATATATTCTAACTTTGGAGATGTATTATGTGTAATACATATTTTTTTGAATAGCTAACTACCTTGGGCATATGTTAGTGGATGTAGGTACATGTTCAATTCCTCCAGGCAGAGGGGAAGTATCACTCAGGAGAAGATCTTGGTTTGGTAACTAGTAATGTAACCTATCCGAGCTTACACACACCACAGTAGAATAATTGAGTCGAGTTATTATGTGGGAAGTTGATAAGTCATCCTTAGTTGATAAGTCTACATTAGTAGAGTCTTGTTTACTATTGAGTGCATTCTTGGGTGATTTTTATCTATTTGATCTTGTGAGTTCTTCCTTATTACTATGCTTGTATCGATGAGAAGGACGTACACAAAATATGTATATGTACACACATGCATGTCAATAATAGACCATACACATGAAGGAATGCACACATGAGGGTACATAGGTAGACATATCTATGCACACTCATGCACAAGTTGCTTACACACATGGAACTATCCAATGGATTTAATGACATATATGGATACGTATAGATATGAGACAGGTAGGTGCTATCAATACAATAGTAATTTTGTGTGAATTTTGTGTCAATCGAATGTGTGTATATATATATATATATAAAGTGTATATAATATCCATATATATATATATATGTATCAATATACGTGAATGTTGGAAAACGGACATACCCATACAAATATATTGATATATGTATCATACACATACATGTACATAGATGCATATACTTATATATATATATATATATATATATATATATATATATATATATACACACACACACATAATCGATATATGGTTATTACTATGTGAACACCATCTAGTTTGTATTCATTTGTATATCAAGTGTATTCATCCTTTATTGGAAAATGATATATATGAGTATATATTAACATACACACACACACACACACACATATATATACATATGCATGTAATTCGATATGTATATGTAAATATATGTTATATATATTAAATTATTTATAAGCCATGAAGTCGATTATCATTGATAATAATTATAGGCTGATTATTTGGCTAAATCAAAGGCCGAGTATATTAAACTTGTGACTTTATTATAAATTCTGACTATTACTCATGTTGTCCATACATAAATAGCAAGTAATCTACAATTATTTAGTAGTCATGAAGTCGATATAAGTAGAAGACTTAGTCAATGTAAGCTATGTGTTGCATATTTGATATTGATTGATTCAAATATAATGTAAACCCCACCAATTGTTGGAGAGAGCTATTTACCTTGGCACCACCTTATGAATCCTATTTGCTATAAATATTCATTGTGAGGGCAATTTGAGTTAAACCTTTTCAATAATGTGCTGATTTGAAATACTCTTATTGCTGTCATCAAAAGAGGTCGAACTGTAGATTTGTTTAGATGAGTATGTTCTCCTTTATGCGCCACCTTTTAGCTAAGCTGAGTGAGTGGATATGCATGGTATTTTCTGTCAACACTCATGCCTATTCTGTAGGATGTGATGTTTCATTTATTCTATATAAATAGTAGAGAAAACTTACTTCTTTGGGATGCATTCCTCAAGAATTTTGCTCTGCATTGTTTACTTATATTTGAGAGAGATATTTCTATTATATTAGAGAGAAAATAGAATATTGAGTGAAGTATTTTATCAACTTGAGTGTTAGTAATATACTGTGGCATCTCTTGAGAAGTCACGGTCAAGCTAGTTGCTGTTTGGGAAAGTTACTTTGCAGTCAATCAATTAGATAAGTGTTAACATGCATGAAGATAATTATCGTTTACTTATCTTAAATTTTGAATTATTTTTTAACAAATGCTTTGGTTAGTCTTTTGCGAATGTTGCCATGGGAAGGAAATATTATTTCTTTTAAAAGGAAATAGAAGCTATTTATACTATTTGTACAATGCTTGTATGTACTCCATAATAGGAGGACTATGTTTGTCACAGGTATTACATACTAGGTATGATTTAAACATGTGTAGCATAAGAGTTGCTTGTAGCTAAGTTATTTATTTATAATAGTTAGCTAGAGGATTACTACTGGGATTTTGAGTCGAATGAAGGGAGAGAACTTTTAAATTTTCTTAAAATATAACTACCCTAGAGTATGTGGGGTTAATGATAGGGAATCCTAGGGTAAGAGTTTATCCATGGGAGGGATTACCTTTGCATAGAATATAGTGGCCTTAAGTCAAAACAAGCTTTAGAAGTGTAAGTGAATGTTGACCTTCACTCGAAGTACTGAGTGGGAACACTTTGGAAAATGTAGTGTGATTGCCTCTGGCTCCAATCTCAGTTCACAATGTCTATGTAGTGCATGCTAGATGCAAATTGTAGGGAATACAAGTTCTATTCATGTAGGGCACAACACTAAGCTCAGTATGGTCAAGTCGTAGGGGGTTATTCAACCAATCTCTTTGTTGAAGGGTGAGGCCATCTATCAGATGATAGATGTGTGGGGGACCACATATAAGTCTGTGGTTGGTAGAAAAGTGATTGAGTGATGCTTCTCCTCCTCAGCAAGCAACAAAAGACCAAGTTTTGAAAGGCGAATCCTGGACCATCTATATCTTATGCTCCAAAGATTAGTTGAGCTATGTATGTAATTGTGTACATTCTATAATGTAATTTATGAAATTATTATATTGAAATGGAATCCTTTTTGTTATAGCATCTTTGTTCATATATTCTCAATAAAGAAAATAATTTTTTTATTGCAATGGTTGTTACATACCTTATTTACTCACATAGTGAAAACTTAGGAAAAATTTACTTCAATGAACAATTGACATGTTATAGTCAAGTTCAAATCTAAGGTTTATTCCTCATCCAAACATTGGGAAGAATTTATTAAATTTGCTTAAGTCTTAATGTTTACCCATTTGGGATGAATTTCAATTTCTCACCCAAGTGACTTATTAAATACCTTATTAGAGAGATAATCCACCTACTAGTTTCAAAGGATCTTGATTGATTCACTCATTATTCATTGCTAGAAGTTAAATTTCTGAAACTTTTATTTTATCATTTCAAAGGGAAAATAAACTCAAACTTTAATTGTTATTACACATTAAAGAATGATTTTGTTAAAATGTATCAAGGTGCCTTGTTGCAAAATTTATTGATTTAGAATTAACTCAAGTGAATGCACACATTAACGTAATGTTTAATACCCTTACAAAATCTTATTATTAATATTCTTATTAAAAATCAAATGAATGGTTAAATGTTCTCACCTTAATAACTAAATGTTTCCACTTGAAATTCCTACAAGGTTTAATTTAATAATACTAGTTTTCTTACACCTTAATAGTTTCATTTACCAATACACACTAATTTTCTTAATTAGACAAGGCTATAATTCAAGTTCAAGGGTATAAAGTCAAGTACATAATTTGGAAATTAAAGTTCGTTCATAAGAATTTATTTATTATATTTGTGGACATTTCCTATAATCACCTCACTTATAATCTGATATAAATTTAATCTTCCTTTACCATGTGATAGGCTCTTGGATAATTAATCTTGAAGGAAAATAAGTAGATTTTATACTCCACTAAATGCATTTAACTATAATCTACATTTCCTAGTCTTTTCATACCTTTATTATAATCATATGTATAATCCCTTGCTTTAGCTATCAAAATTCTTATGCTAATTATTGACTTATGTGATAAGTTCCTTCCTTCTTGATTCATGTCTTAATTCCTTACTGGATTCGATAAATCTCATTTGCTAACAAGATTATCCACAATGAGATTATCCATCTTTTGCTTTGCATCACCACTACTTATGACAACAATTAAATTTTCCCAAGATTTAAGTAAAGAACAAAGCAACAAAATGCATTTATCTTCTTCTTTTATCTTAACATCTATAAATGCAAGCTAAATTATAACCATACTAAAGAATAAACGTTCTGCAATAGAATTACCATCCTTAATTTTCAAAGAATATAAACATATCTTGAGATACAATTTATTAGTTAGACTTTTAGTTTGGTAAATATCACTTATCCTCTTCCACAACTTATATACGGTAGATTCTTCTGAAACATTCAAGAGGACGAAATTTGCAAGACAAAACCTAATGGTTCCTTGGTTCTTCTTGTCTATTTTTCCAATCTTCATTAGACACACTAGATGGATTTTTCATTTGAAACTCCTAACCACTGATCTCTCTCTTTAAGGAGATCCTTCATCTTCAAATTTTACATATCGTAACCAGTGCCATTGAATTTCTTAATATCTAGACGGGAGGTAGAAACCATGGTTTTCAATCTTCTTCACAAATTTGTAAACCTGTTAGCTCTAATACCAAATATTGGAAATCGAGGAAAAACTTGCAAAAATATGAACTTGAATACGTGGTTGCAAATCTTAAACTATGTACATTCAAGATTACCAATATTATGTATGTGACTAACAATCCCAACAATGAAAGAAAATCAATAATACCAAAAGTTAAGAACAACAAGTGACACAAGATATACATGGATAAAACCTTGAGAGAAAATAATACAAACCCAAAGAGATGAAATGTTTGTATTAATCTTCAAACAAGTACAACAATACAACAATCCTCTCTAAATTTTGGCAGCACTTCGTTACTCTGACAACCTGCAAACAAACTCATGAAACCACCATATCAATGCTCCAATATATATAAGTTTATGGGAGAGAATACCACATATGGTATCCTAAAATGACAAGTAATACCACCTAGAAAAAACCCCGCCCCCTTAGTGGACAACCCAAAAACATGGTGATGTTATTGAGAGGGGGGGGGGGGGGTTGAATCGGTTGTAACAATTTTTAACCTTTAAAACTTTCACCAGATGTTAGATCAATAACCATTCATAAATCCTTTACCCTGCTAATGTGATAAATATTCAAGTGTAGAAGAAGAAACTGAAAGAAGTAAAACCACACACACAATAATACCAAATTTACATGGAAAACCCAATGAGGGAAACACCATAGTGAGGATTAGCTCACAATATAAAGAGTTCCAAAACTGAATACAAAGGCTCATTGTCAAGACATGACTTACTTGTCCAAGGAGGGATTACTATCCAGAGGGTTCACTGCCACAAAATTACAAAGAAGATAGAAGAGAAATGTCATAGAGAGAATACTATCACAATGCAACAAATATTTCCACCACAATTCACTCACACACTTGTAGACATGCTTGAATGATAGAGTACACCTTCAAATCACTACCTCCAAGAACTCAATAATCAAATTTTACATTGGTCTTCCCAAAATCGTATCACACACTCTTTCATATATATCTTGCATAAATATTGCATCAATCTTGTCTTTCATCAACATCTCAACTTATACTTATACCATCTTCAACCTTAAAACCTATTCAAGGTCATCCATACAACATTTATATTTAAAAATTCAAATTAGGTCAACACCAAAACATTCTATGGTGGAATTACAATGAGGGAAACCCAACATTATACTTAATGAGGACCTAAATAAATCTCAACATGCCTCAACATGCTTCCATGAACTTCGTGAGTAGTGTTTAACACAAGGTCAACCAATACTAGTGTAATACACATAGAACAATTGAGCACACACATCCTTAACATGATCCAATATTTTTAGAAAACAAATTTTATTTGAACATGACCTCATCAGCTTACTCTCAGAACTGCAAGTCCTAAAACTAGAATATGAAGAAATCCAGAGCAACTACATTACAACCAGATACACTGAAATGCACAATTCACATACTAGTGAAGGTATCTCACACTGTACAATGATCCAGAGAACTAAAGTTTGGATATAGCAACTATTAATAGTCATGAATTATACCTTAAATTCTCATTAGCATAGTAGCACATCCTAGAGCATACTTGGAGCCATAACATACACTGAAATACTTGCAAACCTTCTTTATTATAATTTTCTCAATATCCTCGACATATATGGCCAAAAACTAGCTACTAATTATTTAGTTGACAACAATAACAACAAAAACCCATTGACATCAATGATAACACCATCATACTTGTAACAATCTCCTCCTTTGTCATTGATTACAACACATGATATGAAAACCATCAAAGACAACACAACAAATCTAAACATATGAATCTTCCACTTTTCCAGAATACTTTCTCCCCCTCACTTTTTCACATGATACTTTCTCTCCCTTTGACATCAATGGAAAAGGCCAAAATAATTTTTTACATTGTTTTCCCCTTTGAAATTAAGAACATTGCTAGTATTGAATGCTCCCCGTTAGGAGTACACCTAATCAATTGGATAATGAAACACAAGACACACTACCTACTCCCCCTGAGAGGTAGCCACCACCATTAGTCCAAAAAGAATGTGGATCCATAGATTCACTAGATTGATGCATTTCTATATGTATCCAGTTCAAGAAAGGAGGGGCAATAACCCCTAACTTCTCCCAGAGATACTCAAAAGTATCTTTAGAAAGATCATTAGTGAATATGCCAACAATCTGATCCTTTGTAAGTACACACTTAAGTTTTATTTCATTCTCCATAACCTTTTCTCTCAGAAAGTGATACCTTATTGATATATGATTTTTTATCAAATGCATCACTGGATTCTTTGAACTGTTAATTGCACTTGTATTATCATAAAAAATAGAGATGGTATCATCATATATTACTCTGATATCCTTCAATGTCTATCTCATCCATAAAACTTGTGTGTTGCAGGATGTTGCAACAATATGTTCATCTTCTACAGTGGATAAGGAAATTAAATCATTCTTTTTACTTAACCATGACACCAATCTACAATCTACAACCAAGAAAGAATGTACCACCACTTTTATTTTTTCTGTCATCAACACAACTTTCCCAATCTGCATCTATATAAGCACTTAGTGTAAAATCAACATCCCTAGGATACCATAATCCATAAGCCAAAGTGCCATTCAAATATCTGAATATCCTCTTAACAACATGTGTTTTTTTAGGATCTTCTTGAAATCTAGCCACAAGACAAATTGCATGCATGATATCTAGTCTAGTAGCAGTTATATACAACATTCCTCCAATCATAGATCTGTATTTTCTCTTATCAGCCTTAGGTGAATCATTATATTTACTCAATTTGCAGCCAGTCACCATAGGAGTGCATACTGGTTTGGAACCATCCATCCCAAACTTCTTCAACATTTATTTTACATACTTTGTCTGTGAAATAAATCTCTTTTTTTGTTTGATTAATTTGTAGCCCAAGAAATAAATTCATCTCACCAAACATAGACATCTCAAACTCTTTTTGTGTTTCTTTAGCAAACATTTTGCATATTGTTTCTATGAGCAGTTAAATTTGTTATCTATTAATGTGCAAGAACTAACTAAAGAATGCAAGATAAGAAACTACACTAAACCACCTCAAGATTAGGCTACGTTAAATACAAATGAAAGGGAGATAAAGCTTTAACAAAACGATTATACCTTCCTTCGTATTGATCCTTGGTTGGACCTTTGATGATTTTTGATATGTGCTCCTTAAAAGATAGCTTGTAATGACGGTGGTAGATGGATGAATGGAGGTAGGTAAGTGCAAGAATGGATTCTAGATGAGAATGCAAATGCTAAGGAATGGAAATAAAGACTAAGATGGCTCAAACAACTTAAAAACATAAGTTTGGTATGCATGCAATGACTCTCTAACTAAAAGATGCAAGATCTTTTAATGAAGGAATGGGGGGGGTATTTATATATGAAGTTGAATTCTCTAAAGAATTCAACAGTCCAGATTGAGCCACCATGGCCATGATGGAGGGCTATGGTGAGTTGAGGACTCACAATCTCTCACATCTTGACATATGGTGGGTGAGTTGTCCAAAGGACAAGGTGAGATGGCAAGGGTACAAATGACATGGAAGAGGCCATTTGGTCCCAAGGTACTTGCAAGTACCTTGGGATGAGAGATAATCTCCATAAAAAGTAATCCCTTGTCCCCAAGTGGGGTTGAAAGTGACAAGTGATGACTTTTAAAAAGTCATCCCTTGTCAACATGGGGATTGGAGATGGCCTTGGAAGAATAAAAGTGAATTTTTAATTCACTTTTTGGAAGAGACCAAAGGGTAAAACAAGATTCCTCTAAAAAAGGTCTTTGTCCTTTGGGTATGATGTGACATATGAGATGTCATGGGGAAGATAAATGCATGTGGGGAATAAGTGTGAATTTTTAATTCACATGGGGAAGAGGTCAACCCAAAAAAGGTAAGTACTAAGAAGGTTGACTTAAGGACATGCCAAAAGGGGCAAGTGATCAGGATTAGGATTGTGCAAAAAGGTGATTAGATTAATTAATGATGATTAGAGGCAAGTGGAAAGTTATGGAGGATGTGACATTAATCCTAATTAAGGATACACACATCTTAACATGGAGGATTAATTAAATTAACTTAGTTTAATGAAGAAGGTTATGGAGGATGTGACAAGGAGAGATAAAAAATGAATTAAAAATGAAAAGGATAATTGACTAAATTAAATAAATTTATTTAATTTAGATAGGAAATGGGCTAATGTATAAAGTATTTAATTGGTTAAATTAAATACCTTAGGAACGTTAGGAAAAAGGGACAATATTAATTAAATATGTCATTTAATGAATATAGATGGATTAATTGAATAAATGATGTGATTGTGACCATATGAAAGTGGTCAAATTTAGGTGTCTACATTTTGCCCCTATTTGAGATGGTGTTACGAAGTAGCATCATTTCAAAGAATATTAAAATATAGCACTTAGAAAAACATGGTTAGATGCCCCAGTCATTTGAGGAGTGACTAGGAGGAAAGATGATGGGAGTGAAGATGAAGATTAGGGATTGATGATGCCCCCTTGAGAGGACATGCAGGTTTAAGAGAACACGAATGTGCTCTTGAAATGGATGAGATGATGCGAGGGGAGATGGGGAAGATGATGAAAAGTGATAGATGAGAGAGGATGACGATATGAAGAGATAAAGGCAAGCACAAATGGATTCTGGGACAAATATGATGTTGCCTCAGTCAAGCTACAAGCCAGGATGGACTGATGGTCGATGGAGAGTTGTTGATAAGGGAATGACACAAGGATAGGGAAGGATACATCCCGATGAAGATGAGGATGAGTGTTGTTGAAGAGGGAAGGATACATCCCAAAACAACACAAAGGATAGGGAAGGATAAATCCCGATGAGAGTGTTGTTGATGAGGGAAGGATACATCCCAGAACAACACAAGGATAGGGAAGGATACATCCCACTAATGATGATGATGATGATGATTGGATCAAGGCTTGTAGCAAGGCTGGGAACAAGACCAAGGGTGTGATTAGATGATTTGTGCTAGATCAAATGGATTAGGATTGGATGGGGATGGGAGATGGTAAAATGAATGAAGAGGATGAAGGCAAAGATGCAATGCAATGGAAGAGCAAGTTGCCATTTTTGGAGCATTGATTTTTGATATAGCATAAGACACCATATACCATGGTATGTAGAACTAAGGAGGATTAGCATATAATGCATACAGAAACACAACAAACAAGAAGGCTATTCCAACAACCCAAAGTCACGAAGACCTTGGTCGGGCCAGGTATTGGAATAAGCACAAGCACAAAATGGAAGATGACAAGATAGATAAAAGATAGAACCTCGGGGGCAGATCAAATGATCGACCTTGCCTACGTGAAAGCCCAAGGGAAACGTAGTTCGACACAAGGTCAAAGATAGATGATAGAAGATGAAAAGATAGAAAAAAGACATAACACAAAGCAAAGCCCCGGGGGAAGATCAAATGATCAAACTTGCCTACGTGAAAGCACAGGGGCAACGTAGTTCGACATAAGACCAACGAAAAACAATGGATAAGGGATGATGAGACGAACATGATAAATGGATAAAAGGATGGAGTAGATATGATAAGCCATGATATGTCATGTGGATGGGATGGTTGATATGCCTAAGATGTGGATGATGCAAAGATCAGGGATGGGATAGTTATCTATATCATTAGAAGATGAATTGGGAGGATGAGACGATGGATAGATGAATGATGAAAAGTGATAAGATATCAGAAAGATGTAGGAAATAGATAGAAGTGAGGATAGTGAGATGGAATGGCATTGGATTGCATGGGGGTAGCCTATAGATAGATACCAATGGCAAGGGATGATGAGATGGAAGGAAAATAGAGGTAAATAGATGGATTGATAAAGACGGGGAAATAGGAAGATGCTAGGATTAGAAGGATGGATGGATAAATGGATGAGGAAATAAAAAGATGTTAGGATGGGTGGACAGAGGGATAAGGATTTGGAAAGATGGATAGGAAGATAAGGATAGGGAGATGGATTGGATGTTTAGATAGATGAATGGGGAGATAAGGATGAAAGAACGAAGAAGGACTAGTGGACAAGAGGATGGAAGATAAGGATTTGGTAGATGGAAGGGAGTACTGGATGGATGGATGGACGATATCTCCAAGGACTCTATCACAAATAAGGAGATGCTCCCACTCTAGATGTGTCATGTGTGATGAGGTAAGAGGGATAGCAAGATGGGTGGATAAAGGAGTGAGATGGACATGGGTAGGAGATGTAGATAAGGAAGGGTGATGGATGGTGGTAGGATGGGATGGATGAGGAAGTTAGATGGATGTAGATAATATGCATGGATAAAAAAATTAGATGGGGAGGATAAGGAAAATGATAGTGGATGAGGGGAAAATATTCCAAGAGATGTAGGAGATGGAGGAAAGGAGTGCGTAGGTGGATGCTGCCCCCAATTGGGGAAGTAGACTAGATGGGGGATTTTACGTATGATGCCTGTTTGTTAGGTTTTCATCATGGTACTTATCCAAGGTGCTTGTTTTCCAAGTTTCACCATTGGAAAAATGATTTTCTCTTTACTATTCTTTTTTTTTCAATTTTTTGATTGATTTTTTTTAAAAATTTTTTTGTTGACTTTTTGGAGTAGGATATGGGTGAAGATGGATAAAGATAGGGATATGAATATACAGATTTAGAGGATAGTTGATAAGGATATGGATGAAAGACTCAAACATCAAGTTCCATATGTTTGAAGCAACTATTTGGATGTTGGTACAACCTTATTAGCAGGGATGGATTATGCAAAAGGATGGATTAAAGGGATTTGATGGGGTAGATATGTGGGATAATGGATGGGATACTGGAAAGGATATGGATGGAATGATGGAGTGGATGTGTGATGGGGGATTGTGTGATAGGGGACTATGTTCAGGACCAATATTGGCGCATGTGATGGTGGATGTGAAAAGATAGGTGGATGAATGGATGGAGAGCATGGCGATAATGGAGGAGTTGGGATAGTGAATTTTGGGACATAGGGACCCAAAATAGATTTAGGAGATGGAGGAGGTGAATGATTTTGTGATGGACTAGTAACTTTGGATGTCATTATGGATTTTTCATTTGAAGGTACGACATCTTTTTTCTTTGGGATCCACATGGTTTTGATTTTTACTTTGGTGGGCCTTTGTGGCCTATGGGTTTGATTTGGCTTTTGGATTTGATTTTTATTTTCTGCAACATGTATTTTGAAGGGGACATGAGGATCTTTAGATTCATGTGGATGTTTGGATTTATGCATTTTCTCTTTGGCATCCAAAGTGCTTTTAGTAGCAATGGGATGGGAATGAGGAGATGGGTGATATGGAGAGGATGTGGATGGAGTGATAGAGGTGGGATTTTGATGATAATGTGTAGACAGAGGATCTGAGATATCATGCATGGAGGGGTGCCATTGTTGATCATGATTAGGAGTTATGAATTGAGGATTTTTGTGATGTGTGTGAGGGATAGGTGATGGATGGATGAGATTTGGATAGGGAGGATGTATTATGGTGGATGGAGGTACATAAGGGCCCAAAATAGATGCAGTAGATGGAGGATGAACGATGGTGTATGGAGGGACATAAGGAACCAAAATGGACTTAGAGGATGAAGGAGGGAGATAGATGGTTGTTTTGAGGTAATATGGCGGAGGAGGGGGGATGACAGAAAATGTTTTGGTAGAACAATGGGAAGTACCTCTTGTTCTTTTAGAAGAGGATCATTTAGGATGTATGGAGGTTATACCAACACTTCTGGAGTGTGAGTCTTGAGAGATATATCTAAGACCGTGTGTAACTGGATGTTCTTTGGCCTAGATGGGTTCTAAAATAACTTGCTCATGAAGGCATAAACCTTTTCCTTGATAGTTCATGTTTTCAAGCATGTGATCTATGGTAGGATGCTTATTATTTTGGAAGCATGATGCAAGTCCGTTAGCAAGTGGAGGAGGAAAGGTGGTGCATAGAATGTGTTTTTCTTCTACAAGAAGACCACCATGGAAGAGCGTAATGTTACCCAGGTGATATAACAATGGCGTTGGGATAGAAGAGCTAAGCAGTGATGGAGGATTATACAATAGAGATGAGGGGATATCAACATCTTGATTTGGAGGAGGAAGTGGTATGATAGGATTTAGACTAGTGGCAGTGGGTGATAAGGGCTCATTGTTGAAAAATGAGGTGTTTTATTAGCTTAGTACTCTGTAAAACTTTAAGATTGCTGATCTAAATAAGATTTTCTTTTTGTTACAAACTATTTATGGGTGATTATCTTGATTAATCCATTTTACTGTTGTAGAATGTAGACAAAAGTTGATAGAAGAAGTAGACAGGATATTAGAAAGATTACACAAGCATATGTCGTGGAGAAAACCCTTTCGGGTAAAAAACTCCACCAAGAATTAATATATTATTCAATCTCTGAAGTAGATTACAATAGCTCCAATTCTTGCTTGAGAATGCCTCTTTTGCCTTCACCAAAACTTCTTCACAACCTGCAATAAAAATTGATCATAACTCTATCCAATTGCTTGAGATAAATAGGCTTTAAATAGCTTTGTAAACTCAACATGAGTTACAATTACAATTCTCAAGCCCTAACCCTTAAAGGTACGCCTATCTCATGCCAATTGAGTTATGTCATGAAGAACAATGTGCAAACCCCATCTTCATGTATTTGGGTGCCCCAAACTGAAGTGATAACTTAACCTTTATTCCAAAGATATCTCCAAAGCTTATCCTCAAATTTGGCACCCAAAAGAGGGCCCACTTAACTCAGCCATTTGAAATATCTTAACATGCAAAGGATTTAATTCCAAGAAGCCAACTTGGGCACCCAAAGTGGGTCCAAGTTAATTCTTGTTAACTGAAACATTTCTCAACACCATTCATGCAAGAATGGTCATCTGCTATTAACTGAAGGTAGTTCCTATTATCTTTCATGCAACTCAAGTTATTAGCCATGCATTCCAAGTTAACTGAAGTCAACTAACATGCAACTAAAACTAACTGAATCTAATCGAACTTGAATTGAATTGAATTGAACTGAACTGAATTGAACTGAACTGAACTGAATTGAATTGAATTGAACTAAATTGAACTCAACTGAGCTGAATTGAACTAAACTTCATTGAACTGAACCTCGTACACATCATCCCCTATTTTATAGGACCTCAACATGCATAAATCAAAATCCCTATTTTGTAGGAACCTAGGATGCATTTCTGAAGTGTACTCAATTTACCAACCAGTTAACTAAACTCAAGGTGAGTTGTCACCTACCATATGTGAGCCCATGTGCTCCTATTTTATAGGAGCTAATTCCAAGGCATCCACACATGCTTTTAACATTTAAAATTAATTTCAAATGTCAATTAACATGATTATTTCATCAAATATTAATCCCTTCCTCATCTTAGTGTTGTTGAACACATTCCAAGGATTTAGGAGACTCATGAAATAACTAATGTTTAGGATTGAAATTAAATGGCATCCTATTTCCAACACTCATGAGATGGATCGGTTGGATCTTGAGTGCAAAGGGGATCCTGGGATGGAGTGGATGAGTTAGTGTGATCTTGAGACAAGGTAGATAGGATGATAGGATCATGATTTGGTTGAGGAAAGGAATCGTGAGATGGGATGGATGGAGGGGTTTGATCTTGAAATAGAGTAGACATGATGGTAGGATCTTGACTTGGGGGAGGGGATATGTCTACAGGCTTTGGATCGAGCTCTTGGCATGGCTCAACTTGTGTAGGAGGCATGGCGAGGGAGGAGTGTTGGAGGGACTCCTCAAGTGTTGGAGATGGAAGGATGGAGGATTCATGAAGGTCATGGGATTGAAGTTCAGTAATATAAGGACTAGGAGGAGTGGATTGGATGTCTCCAAGGGATTGGGTGGTTCTAGCAGTAGAAGATGGGGATTCAATGGATTCGATGGGTTTGATGGGCTCAACTGTTTGGATGGTGTTAGGAATGGTAATGGGAGTGATTTGTGTAGGATGGAGAAGGGCCTTGCCACTAGTGACTGAGCATGATAGAGTGGGAGGGCATGGCTCCACAACATTAAGATGTGGATTTGGGGATGTATTTTCGATCATGAGTCCTTGGACGACATCTGGAAGGGATATAGGATTAGGTGGGGTGATGGAAATAGATGGAGGGTTTGGATGACTAGGAGTAGATAAGGGGATGCAGATGGATGGAGGATTAGGATTAGATGAAGGGATGGAAGTGGATGTAGAACTAGGAGGAGATGGAGGATTAGGGTTTTGGATTGGTGGATCGGGATTAAATGAGCGGGGGGGATTGGATGGAGGACTAGGAGTAGATGAGTGGAGGGGATTGGATGGAGGACTAGGAGTAGATGGAGGATTAGGTTTAGGGATTGGTGGATTAGGATTAGATGAGGGGATTGGTGGATTAGGATTAGGCATGGGGATGGGACTAGATGGAGGACTAGGAGTGGTTGGAGGACTAGGTGGGTTATGATTAGATGGAGGATTAAGATATAATGTGGTGAAGGGGGGAGTGATGCAAGAGGATGTAGATGATGAATTAAGATAGGGGGATGCAAATGTTGGATTAGGTTGGGGAGATTGGGATGGTGGATGATAGTAGGAAGATGTGGATGATGGATTAGGATGGGGAGATGTGGGTGGTAGATTCTCGTAGGAGGACATGGATGGAGGATTAGGACAGTAATATGTGGAGGCTGGATTGAGGCAGGGATATTGAGATGGTGGATTAGGATAAGAGGAATATTGGGATGGTGGATTATGATAGGAATGCATGAGTGTTGGATTGGGATAAGAAGATTGGGATGTGGGATTAAGGTAGAGGTATTGGGATTATTGATGATGATAAGGATAGGAGTATGGGGATGGCAGGTTATTATAAGAGGATGTGGATGTTGGATAGGATAGAGATGGAGAGGGGAGACATGATGAATATGTTGATGGTGAGGATGTTGGATATCCCTTGTCAAGGGTAGCATACAAACTATTATTAGATATGGATGAAGGCATGGTGGGATAGTTCGGAGAAGTGATTGGATTTTGGGGGGCGATTGGAAAAATATTTCTAGAAATGATAGCATCAAGTGAATCCATATTACACTCTTCGCGATCAACAAGACTTTCATTATCGTTATCAACGTAGTTAGGATTCCCCTTGACTACTATTATTGGTCGTGCGAGAGGGGGGTAAGGGTTCATAATGTTATAGGCAACAAATATGGATTGAAAATATGGGAATATATGGTTAGAAGGGAATAATAAATGATGAAAAGATAAATAGGATGGATTGGAGGATGAAGGAAGAAGAGATTGAAAGATGGATGAAAGCTCAAGTTGGGATTCAGGGTAAGCTCAGATGGAGATTAGATTAAAGCTTAGATTAGGACAATGGGATTAAAGCTCAAATTAGAATTGGATTAAAGCTCAGATTGGGATTAGATAGGAGGATATGATAATATTGATTCAAAACCAAGTTCAGGGGTTTCAACTAGAGGACATAAGGTGTTGACAATTATATTTTTTTTTCAGATTTGGCAATTTTCAAAAATTGTCAAATTTTGCCATTTTAGGAAATTGCATAGGCATACCTTTGAGAGTCCAATTTTTTTTCCAAAAAATACCCAAAACTAAGATAGGATGAATTTCCAACTAACATCCCAAATCTGAGACATGCATTCCAAGTTATTAACGAAAATGATTTTTCAAAAACTGAAAAAAAAATACTAAATTACGATTTTGAGGGTCAAGATGAAACTTTGAGAACTCGAAAATGTGTTGAAATGGGGTCCAATTGACTCAAGGATTGTTGGGAATCCACATGCCACCTAATAATGCAACCACCCATAAAATTTTAGCCAAAACTCACATCCGAGTCAAAAGTTATGACCTCCAGAAGTTTCTGTATAAAAATCACAACCCTCAAAACGAGGCCTAGATGATTGGGATGGATGATTTGATGATACATATGGATTGGAATGATGTTCTAAGAAGCACCTATGTGGTTTTGTCTATGAAATTATGACTTTCGGAAAATGTTGATGGATGCTCAAAACGGGGAAATGACCACTCAGAATAGGTAGACAACTTCCTGGAACGGGTGAACAGCTGGTCGAAAAGGAGGAACGATGGTCAGAATGAGCAAATGGATATTCAGAATGGACAAAAAAATGGTTGGGAGGGGTAAATAGGTACCCCAAATGAGGGAACAATACTCAGAATGGGGAAACAGGTTCCGGGGACAGGGTAAACAACCTACAAATGAAGGTTGAAAAAGGTTGTTTGGGGGGCAAGGTCACTCGTTGAGGGCAAGGCCGCCCCTTGGGAACAATCGATCTCCTGTGTTGGGTGTGGCTGCCCCTTGGGCACAATTAGTATTTTGTGTTGGGCATGGCCGCCCCTTGGGCACAGTCGATCTTCTGTGTTGGGAATGGCCGCCCCTTGGGCATAGTCGATCTTTGGGTGTGGCTGCCCCTTGGGCGTAGTCGATCTTTTGTGAACTAGTTTGAACCTAACTTAGTCAAAAGAAAACAATGATGGCAAAGGATGGAAAACAACAAGTAAAAGGCCAAAACTGACTGAGAAGTACTGGTTTGAAACTAACTTAGTCAAAATAAAATAGTGATGGAAAATGATGGAAAACAACAAGTAAAAGGCCAAAACTGACTGACAAGTACTGGTTTTTCATAAAGAAAACACTTCAAGCAACACAATCCTAAGATTAGTAAGAAGGGTATGGCCAACACAATTCTCTAACTAGGATAAACAAGGTGATCTAGGAAGTCCTCGATACATGCACAGTATGTGAGGCCCAAACCATGAACACTAGTTCGTCACAAGCGTGAGTCAGGAACCCCAATGAGATACTGAAAGGCTCAGACCAAGTCTTCACGTCTATCTAGGTATTACCCTAGCTTCAACACTCCACCAATTATGACGCAACTGGATTGGGGTACAACTTTTTTTCTCCCCCCTTTTTATACCCTGCCGATACATGTGGTCGGGATCGTCCCTTGGGGTGATGAAATCCCCAAGAAGGTCCCACTAAAAAGAGAGTGTTAATCATTTTTGGCTACTCCCCAGGCTCACATGAAGTGCAAGGGGAAAGATTGAATTATTTCCACCCCCTTGGGTAACACAAAGAACAAAGTAAGCTACGATTTCTCGTCACCTAGAATCACCAAAAGGCACAAGGGGATTGGATACGTCAATAGGTTACTTTCAAACAAAGCAAACAAGTTATTTAATCCTTCCTACTTAATCTATGTGCCTAATTAGTGTAAAATGAATGAAAGAAAACATCCAATTAAAGGCCCTTTTACCCTAGAGGAAATAGATTAGTAGTTTTTTCTGTGTCCTTGATGAGAAAATTCGGTTTCCGATCATGGCCGTCTCTGTATTTTGGGCGTGGCCACCCCTTGGGCGTAGTCGATCTTCTGCGAAACCTGCAAGAAATCATAAGTCAAAAAACACTAAAAATAGCAGCAAAATAATTTTCTATTTGGGCATGACCGCCCCTTGGGAATAGTCAATCTTCTGTGTTGGGTTTGGTCGCCACTTGGGCGTAGTTGGTATTTTCTGAACTTGCAAGAAATCAGAGGTCAGAAAACACTAAAAATAACAACATAAAAGTTTTATGTTTGGGCGTGGCCATCACTTTGGCGTAGTCGGTCTTCTGTGAAACCTGCAAGAAATTAGAAGTCAAAAATACTAAAAAGCAGTAGAATAGTCCGCTATTTGGGTGTAGTTGGTCTTCTGCATTAGGCATGGCCACCACTTGGGCGTAGTCGGTCTTCTGCGAAACTTACAAGAAATCAAAAGTCAAAAATACTAAAAAGCAGTAGAATAGTTTGTTGTTTGGGCATAGTCGATCTTTCGCGTTGGGCGTGGCTGCCACTTGGGCGTAGTCGGTCTTTTGCGAAACTTGCAAGAAATCAGAAGTCAAAAATGCTAAAAAGCAACAAAATAGTCTGTTGTTTGGGTGTAGTCGATCTTTTGCGTTGGGCATGGCTGCCACTTGGGCGTAGTCGGTCTTCTACGAAATGTTCAAGAAATCAGAAGTCAAAAATACGAAAAAGCAACAGAATAGTCTATTGTTTGGGTGTAGTTGATCTTCTGTATTGGGTGTGGCCGCCACTTGGGCGGAGTCGGTCTTCTATGTCAGAATCTGCAAAACTCTTAAACAACAGAAAAAGTTAAATAAAAGACTCGTGATGTGGGTCCCACCGGGCGTGCTAGAAATGTGAGCAGTGAAATTTGTTATCTATTAATGTGCAAGAACTAACTAAAGAATGCAAGAGAATAAACTACACTAAACCACCTCAAGATTAGGCTACGTTAAACACAAATGAAAGGGAGATAAAGATTTAACAAAATGATTACACCTTCCTTCATGTTGATCCTTGGTTGGCCCTTTGATGATTTTTGATGTGTGCTCCTTAGATGATAGCTTGTAATGACGGTGGTAGATGGATGAATGGAGGTAGGTAAGTGAAATAATGGATTCTAGATGAGAATGCAAATGCTAAGGAATGGAAATAAAAGACTAAGATAACTCAAACAACTTAGAAGCATAAGTTTGGTATGGATGCAATGGCTCTCTAACTAGAAGATGCAAGATCCTTTAATGAAGGAATAAGGGGGGCATTTATATATGAAGTTGAATTCTCTAAAGAATTCAAAGGTCTAGATTGAGCCACCATGGCCAAGATGGAGGGCTATGCTGAGTTGAGGACTCACAAGCCCTCACATTTTGACATGTGGCAGGTGAGTTGTCCAAAGGACAAGGTGAGATGGCAAGGGTACAAATGACATGGAAGAGACCATGTGGTTCCAAGGTACTTGCAAGTACCTTGGGATGAGAGAGAATCTCCACAAAAAGTAATCCCTTGTCCCCAAGTGGGGCTGAAAGTGACAAGTGATGAATTTTAGAAAGTCATCCCTTGTCAACATGGGGATTGGAGATGGCCTTGGAGGAATAAAAGTGAATTTTTAGTTCACTTTTTGGAAGAGACCAAAGGGTAAAACAAGATTCCTCTTAAAGAGGTCTTTGTCCTTTGGGTACGATGTGACATATGAGATGTCATGGGGAAGATAAATGCATGGGGGGAATAAGTGTGAATTTTTAATTCACATGGGGAAGAGGTCAACCCAAAAAAGGTAAGTACCAAGAAGGTTGACTTAAGGACATGCCAAAAGGGGTAAGTGATTAGGATTAGGATTGTGCAAACATGTGATTAGATTAATTAATGATGATTAGAGGCAAGTGGATATTTATGGAGGATGTGACATTAATCCTAATTAAGGATATGCACATCTTAATGGAAGATTAATTAAATTAACCCAGTTTAATGAAGAAGGTTATGGAGGATGTGACAAGGAGAGAGAAATAATGAATTAAAAATGAAAAGGATAATTGACTAAATTAAATAAATTGATTTATTTATTTAATTTATATAAGAAATGGGCTAATGTATAAAGTATTTAATTGATTAAATTAAATACCTTAGGAACGTTAGGGAAAAGGGACAATATTAATTAAATGTGTCATTTAATTAATATAGATGGATTAGATGAATAAATGATGGGATTATGACCATATGAAAGTGGTGAAATTTAGGTGTCTACAGTTTCATTTCGTCCAAAGATAATATCATCAACATATACCACTACTATCAAGATTTTGGACCATTTTCAATTTTGAAATAAAGATTGCTATCTATCGTACCTTTACTAAACCCTTGTTGAATCAAATATATGTCCAATCTTGCATACCAAGCTCTAGGAGCTTGCTTCATTCCATATAAAGCCTTATTTAATTTGCAAACCATATCTAGTGGATTCAAGAATTGAAACCCTTCTAGTTGTTCCATGTAGACTTCTTCTTCCAGTTCACCATTCAAAAATGCAGACTTTACATCCATATGATAAACTTTAGAATCCTTATGAGCAACAAATCCCAAAAACATTCTGATAGCTTCCATTCTAGCCACTAGAGCAAAAGTCTCCTAAAAATATATACTATATAAGAACAAATTTGCATCCCTTTGGAAAATTCCTCTTTTACACCCCCTACTTTAGAAAAATCAAACCTGATTGTGAAATTCCACATCACCTATTTGCAATCCATCCACCTAGCACCTGCATTTTATGTCAATGAGGGAAGTTTGGTCGGGGATGCGAGCACGACACATAACATTTGCATGACGTGCTACCATCCCTAACATATTCCTACCTCTGGTGTCCATGGGAATGTTACACTCTCCATCAGACATGAAGCATAACACCTCTTTGTCGACTAGCCGTCCTAAAAAATGACTCTTTCCCTCCTAATATTCCTTAAAATGCATCCATTGGACATTCATTCCATCTCTCTATGATCTTCTTCACACTTCTAGACATTCACTTGAGATTATTTGCATCCATTGATCATTACACAGTAGCTTGTTGCTCCATCAACTTCACTTAGAATTTGTTGTGCTACCATAGAAGCTGTGAGTTTGGAGTCTTGCAAGACCTCCCTTCATCACCACAATGACCGTGTCAACTTTTCCAAGCTCATTGTCTTGCATTCTCCCTTCATGGGCTTTGAGTGCCTTTGGGTAGAGGTGGTACTACTTCACTATCCTTCTTTTGTTGTGGTTTGATAGAGTAGTAGCATTGTATCTTTTGTAGTGTTCATACTCTTTCTTTCTACTTTCTTTATCGTATTTCCTACTTTGTGGCTTTCTTGGCTGTCCGTGGCAGTGGAAACACCAAAGTGGGGGTTTGAATGAGGCAAACCCCTATAAAAACCCAAAATTTTTACTCTCTTGGCTGTGTGTAGGTGTATGTGGCATGGAATTTGCTGGTGAATTGGATTTTCACTGAGTTGGTCTTCACTACCCTTGTTTTCATCTATCTTCTTTATCATTTCTATAGTCATTTATTATACTTCATTATTTCGTTCATTTCGTTAAACTTCATTAGCTAGACTATCTATAGGTTTTTTGGTATTTTGCACTGTACCTTTTATTTTCTGGCTGTATAGATGCCAGTGTGCTAGAGAGATGCCAGTGTGCCACACTGTCATCCTAGATCTGCACTGTCGTCTTAAGACATAGAGCTGTTTGGGGTATAGTCTAGGATCTGAAAACTTCCTCGTTTAGCCCCATCAAAACATTCGAATTGGTAGAGTGACAAAAGAACCTAAGAGTGGTCTTAATTCTCTATCCTTGAACTAAACACCTACTTAGCTTGAGGTAAGATAGGGCAGGCTTCTACTCTCCCCTCTTTGTGACCTGGAGCCTTGGTGTGGTTGGTCGCCCTTCCTTATATTTTGGTGACTCTGATGTGAATCATTCTGGTTGCATTTAGTGGTGTTGAAAGGTCCTTTCCTTGTATCCTAGGAGCATTGTGGGTGTGAGTGTTGTGAGGTGTTCCACCTTACAATCCAAACTGCATCCCCTAGTGGTGTAGTTGGAAGGTTTTGTAAGCGTTGCAAAATGAAAACTTAACTGGGTCACTGTCTAGTTGCAAAGCCTCTGGGGGCTTTGTGAAAATTTTGTTTGGTATATGTGATGGCATCCTTTTTACATATACCCATCCCATCTGCACAACCTGTGAGTGAATCCTCTGGTATAACATTCACTTCATAGGACCTATTGATGAATTACAATAGGGAACCATCTCCCCTATACATCCTCGTGCGAATCAATGGAAACATTGTAATAGGTGTTCTCGTCGATCCCACCTGTCAGGTGAATGTCACCACTAAGGAGATTATGCTGATTAACTTCTTGCATAAAGATGGTTATGGCGAATCAAGGAGTACTATCTGCATGCATGACGAGCTTTCCATCCCTCCTTTAGGTTGCATCACATTGTTAGTCTTGGTAGGGCCTAAATTAGTAAATGCATATTTTGACATAATCTTGGGGTCTAAGCTCTTTAGAGTGAAATTGGGTATCCCTTGGTTGGTAACCATGAATGCAGTTCCCTTGATGGTACATAAATGCTTGAAATTCATCCATGAGGGTAAAGTGCATGTAGCCCATGACATCGACTACAAACCATTGGTTGCATTTAGTGGCTACTCATTGGATCATTTTTGGCTTTCCCCAGTAGGTTCGCTTCCTCCTAAGATGGATCTCTTGTACCAAACTTATGTAAAGTACAAGAGTGGGGGAATAACGCCTAAAGTAAGGTACCCTCCATCTCCCTATGCTGTCTCGCATAGGGCTTGCCTAAAAGTGGATATCAATGCTACCCTTGCTCAGAGAAGGGAGGAATGAAGGTGTTCTCAATATTCCTCTTTCATTTTTCCACCTACCACTTCCTCTCACCCTACTACAACATCATCAAATTCTTCTCCTAGACGCTTGCTGGAAAATCCTATGGTGCCCGCTTGGAGAAAGCCCAAGCATTCAATGTTTGAACTTCCCTTCTTTCCCACAATGCCTAGGCCCATTTTTTATGGCAAGGGGAAGGGTCCCTATGGGGAGTCCTCTATGTTTTGACCTCTATGGCCTCCTACTACTCCTACCTCCAAGGCAGTGAAGGGGAAGAGGCCTATTGTTGAGGCATTAGAGCCTTCTCCCCCATTGTTGCTCCGACCTCTTATCAGCCTCTCCCTCTTGTTCCTATCCAAGAGTCTCTCCCTCGAATGAAAATGACCATGACGGACACTCTGATGACCAAGCATGAGATTTTTGTTCCACCTCAGCTTCTAGCCTCTAGCTTCTAGAGTCATAGGAACCACCTTGCACGTGAGTGCAAGCATTAATGAAAGGCTCTGGCCACTGAGCATACCGCTTTGTAAAGGAAGGAAGAGGAGTCGATAGCTCCTATTTCAGCATATTCTATTGTATCCTCCTCTTCCATCTCCTCTACTTCAATTCCAATAACTTTTGTGCTATTTTTGGATCCTGCTGCGAGCGTAAATGACCCTCACCCAAAGAGGGTGGAGGTGTTTATTGCTCCATCAGTCAAGCCACCTCTTTTGATGTCCCTCTTAGACATCCCACCATTTTCAAATCCCATGGACATGATGAACACCTCGATGATGTCTGTCATGGTACTCTTCTCCTCTTCTCCTCTTCTGCACCTTCTGCCTCGTTTGTGGGGTTCTCACATCCTCTGATGAAGTGAAAGATGGAAAATGGCCCCACTAGTAATGGTGGTCGAAATAGGAGTTCACCTTCCTCAAAGGGTGGTCCTACATTAGCCTATGCCGTCCTTGTGATGAAGGAAGCTGTGGCATCCCTGAAGTTTGTCACTGCTACCTAGTCTCTCAGTGAGCCTAGCAGTGAATCTCGGTCATCGCTTCCCTCACTCATTGGGTTAACACATGGCATTCTCATGAAGTCCATGTTTAATTCTTTGGATGATTTCCCAACTTTCTAGCAATTTTTGCAGGCTCATCTGCCTTCCCCATATAATGATCTAGATTGGGAGGCCAATGACCTCTTGGCTGATGAGTGTTAGGGGGTCTCTTCTTTATTTGTAGTGTAGATTGTGTGTGTTTTTGTTCCCTAGTGCTTGTGTCAGATGTTACTGAATGACCCTTGTCACCCTCGTAGGTGCTTGGATACAAGAGTGATTATGTGTCATGAAAATTCCTCTATTTGTTCCATCATTCTTCCTTTGTTATGTGTATTGGATTTTGACAATTGGGGACGATGCAAAGTGTTGGGTGCATTTAGGCTTCCCTTCCATGTTGACCCAATTTTTTGATTTTGATTTTTCTTTCTCATGCATTCTTCACATGGTCTGATATAGTAGGGGGCTGATGAAAGTTCATCTATATACTATTATTATACTTATATATATTTACGAACAACTCTAACCTTAAAATAACATACCACCCCTGTGCCCTCTGTTCATGATGTTTTTGTTTCTTTTTGAAGTTTGGTTATATTTATTTTTTCTTTGCTTGATTCATGATGTTGTGGTTCTCATGTGTTGTCCCTCACATGTGCAACAACATTAACATAGTGACATCTTGCTATGTTTCGTGGGCCACAACATCACTTTTTCATTCTTGCTTTTCTCTCCTTAGGATGCCACATGCCTTATGTTCGAAACACACCATCCTAAGGGAAGGATACCATGTTAATTAAATTTTTAGAAAATAAATTTAGTGGCCAATGAATCTTTTCTTGAAAATATTTTCAAAATATTTTTCAAAAATCATATTCTCAACTAGGACCCTTGGTGCAGGAGCACCTAGTTAGTTTCATGCCTCCATGAGGCCATTTTGTAAAATTTTATTTTTTTGAGTCTTTTAATCATGTAATAAGGTCAATTGGAAATTTTTGAATATGTATGAGTCCATTTTGGGGTTTAGGTAGTCATTTTGGAGTCATATTGCAAATAATGTAAAAATTGTCAAAAATTGTCATAGTGCAAAAATGCAAAAAAAAAGAGAACATGAAGAGTCACATGTTATAATGGGGTAGTTGGATAGTTGGAGTCACTTGGGTAGGATTAGTAATAGTTTAAATACACTTGTATATGTTGAGATTGGGTGGTGGATTGAAAAGATGAAGATGAATTGAGTTTTGTGAAGGAAAGTAAATAAAGAACTCTGTTTTTCCTGCATATCTTTCTGTTCTACTTCATGGTATAGGTTGTAAAGACCTAGTGAGGGTCTAAAAATTATGTGGTTGGATAGTGTTAGGAATGTACTTTCTTTTGGAATTATTTTCACACATTTTCATTAAGTATTATGAAAGTTATGCTCGTTTTAATGACTGCAATTTCTAGATTTTTGGGTAATAGTCATGTAGTAGCGAATTGTATGAATTTGTACAGATGTTATATGATCTAAAATTGGTATGGTTGGATAGTGTATTGAATTATATTTATATTTCAATTTGTATCATGTATTTTCATGAAGTTTCAAGTGAGTTATTGCATTTTTACTGTAACAGGGTATGAAACCCTTGCCAATGAGGGTTTGAACACAAAATTAGTGATTTGAGGCACTTCCCACTAGTGAAATTTCCCCTAAATTGGTAGAATGAAACATTTAGTGATGAAAAAAAATAATTTTTAACTTTCAGGGATGTAAAATGGTGTTTGTGGCCAAGGGAGTGATGCTCTAGCCGGTTTTCAAGCATGTTGTAGACAAAGAATGGTGATTATGAGTAAGAGTATGATGAAACAATGTTTGTAAAGGCTGGAAGATAGTTTATTTACCATTTTCAAACCTATTTAAATTTTTTTCAAGCATTGGATAAGTGTATTTGAGTCTGGAGTTAGTTGGAGCAATAACCCCTTGTGGCACCTAGGCAAAATTAGGCCTAATTAGGCACTGTAATTGTCAAAATTGAGCCCTTTGTTATAAAGGAACTTGACCCATTTTTGGATATATTTTAGGAAAGCATAAAGGGTGTCTAAAAAAATTCCCACCCCCTAGATATCAGGCTTATTTTATGAGTTAATGAATTACAGTCATAATGGGAAGGCTACTAGTGTTGGGGCAGCCCATGAAGGAAATGGGAGAAAAAGGAAAAACCTGAGTTCCTAGTTACCATTGTTGGTCTTTAAAAATCATTTTTAACCTATTTAAAGTGTTCCATGAGTTGGGGTAAGGGTTTTTTATGAAAATCCACTTTTGGCACTTTGTAGGCCTTGTTGGGTGTGTGTATGGTATGGTAGAAACCTTGAATTGAAAGAGTGTTTATGGAAATTTGTCTTGCTGAGATGAATCCATGCCTAATGATGTAATTGAGGGAGTGTTGAATATTCCACATTTTTAATCCCATTTTTCTTCCAACACTTGAGAGACAATGTTGTTTCATTGATGACTATGAGTCATAAACCCAAAATTTTCCTTGGAAAACATGAAGGAGTTTTCTTGAACCCATTGTTGTGAAATAAGTTCCCTAATATTCTTTTGAATCATTGCTACCTCTACATTAATCCCTAGCAAAACGTGTTTCCTTCATCATGGGTTCACAAAGAAAGAACTTGAAGAACCTTTCCTTCGAGGGGCGAGCAACTTTTCCTATGGGAAAATCCTTGACCTTCCCCTCGTGAGGGGGAATTTTCTTCCTTTCGAATTCCTTGATGAAATGAACATCTTTCAAAAAGATCCCTTGACGTTGAATTGATTTGCAAAAAACATTTTTGCAATTTCAAACAACACGTCCCTCGAGTGGATCCTGTTGACGCAAGATTTTGCAGGTAGCAGCAGTCTTATGAGAAACTTAGCTATTATGGGACATAGTGCGCTAGCTAAGTGACCTCCGAGATTTTATCGAAGCCGACTCTTTGTTTAGTGGGGAAGGTAAAAGGTTAGAAAGATAGAGAAATATAAAATCTACACTACAGGCGATGAGCCAAAATCACAGACAAAATTACCTGAGCACAGTGCAAGATGCAAAGGCCCGAACCACCAAAATGCTGTTTATCAAATAGACTTTCTTAAAAGAACTTTAAACGTAACAAATACCCTCTAATTTGCATAGCATAATCTAGCATAACCTTAGCCAACACAGAGGAGTCGAGAAAACATGATCTGTATTTATTGAGCTATGAAAGATCACAAAAGCCGAAGAACATGCATTCATACAATATAAGAAGATAACAAAACTGACTAACTGTCTTACTAAATGCATGAAAAAATAGAAATGCCGAATTGATTTAGCACAGTCTAGAGTCTTCAAATTTAATAAAATTATTACAAAGGCTTCTTCCCAGTGCTCAAGAGTTTTTTGCAACTTAACAACAACCTAATAAAAGAGAAACATGGCTGCATAAATAGGCCAGTCCACCGCCTGAAACATCTTAGAGAAAGAAAGCCGTGAGCAAGGATCGATGTTCCAGATCACCCTGAGCCGCTACAGAAAACATCGATTGCCCAAGAGCATGCCAACAAAACCATTGTAGGGAATGTAAAACCACGTACCAGCATAAATGAACACACGATGCCACAAAAGAAAATGCGGCAACAGGTGAGTACAATAGGTGCAACAAATATTCCAAGGTAACCGACACAAAAAAAACTGCCACGTGTCGTGCAGATGGGGCACGACAAAAGAACAAAGGGATGCCCAACGAAAAGCTCCGAGAGGGAGCCACGTGGAGCACATTGAGCGAAAGAAAGTGCAAGGCAGGCCCAGTTCGGAAAGCAACCAGAGAAAGCCACGTGTCGCGTAGACAGAGACTGGCAAGATCGAAGTTATATGAAAAGAAAAAAGCTTCGAGAGGGAGCCACATGGAGCACACCAAGCGATGTGAGCGATTTAATGGTAAGGAACAACCGTGAAGATAAAAGTAAAAACTGCGAAGGTTGGCAATTTTTTGTGAAACAGTTTGGTGACTCACAGGGACATTTCACTTGCGGAATGAAGAACCCCAAAAAACCTCGGTTCAACATCCCAAAAATTGCTCACAACCTTGAGAGGGAAGCCTGCAGACTGGTCCAGACCTCGTTTGATGGCACAAAGAGAGCTCACAGATTTTCATGTGCCAATTTGAGATCAATAATTACCTTGAAAGGCAATCCGCTAGATACTTTCGTCTCTAATTCCAGCTAGAAGAAGAGTTGTGCCAACTGATGCATGATCCCTTCAATCTTCTCAACAGTTGAAGATTGATAAAAATATCGGAAGACAGAGAGGTCCCGCTTCTTCTCTTCGATCTTTGCAACAATATGTTCAACACCAACAATCGCCTGATCCGCAATGAAGGGCGAAGGGAGGCCTTTCTGAGTTAAGGGGGAAAAATTTTTCCGCATATCACTGGTAACTTGGTTCAACCTAGCCCTGCATTCTGCCACCTATTGGAAAACCTCATGCATAGAAATGAGGATGCTTACGCCCATGGCTGCCGTTGTTCGATCTTGAATACCCACACTGCTCAGAGCCTCATCGGAAGCTATGTACAATTTTCCCAACAAAATTCTATCCTCCAAAACCTTATCAGAAGTTAACTCCTGAATCTGTTGGATCATTTCACCTACCGTTCCACATAGGCTAGCTGTCTGCGCCATAAATTCTAGAGTGAGCTATAGAGTAAGGCATAATGCCTTAACTTTATCCCAGTATGATGCATACAACTCCTTGGAAATCTCCAATGAGCTCATTTGTGGTGCAATAGGTTGGGTTCTCAAGATACTCAACTCCGCCTCTCTACTACTCAAGTCCGCCTTTAGCTCCAATAGGCCTCTGTCTAATGCAGGCACTTGTTCTCTTAGAGTGGAGACTTATTTTTTTTTTCCTCCAAGGCCAATTCAGCCCGCTTTGTTTTTTGAATCCCCAACTCTAAAGTGGCATTCATTTCATTTATTTTATTATCCGTGCTCTGTCGGAGCTCCTTCATTCCTTCACTTAGCTGCACGGACTCAGCGCAAAGTTTTTCTTCATTTGCTCGGCTCTGATCGACCTCATGTTGGAGGGTTGGGATGATTTATGTGCTCATAATCTGTAGCTTCTTGATCTAGCTTTCGAAAGCAATCCTCTCCTTCTCTAGGTGACTTATTTCATTTTCTTGGGCCTTGTACTTGTTCACCCAGATATTGACCTTTCCCTTCAGCTCTGAGATTTGCTCCTCTCTTTTCCTGGCCTAACGATTGAGCTTGACATAATCAGTGGTTACAATCTTTTGAGTTTCCTCCATTAGCTCAACCTTGTCTTGTGGACGGGCCTGCTACAAGTCCAGTCCAATAGTGTTGATAGAGTAATCACTCAGTAGCATTTCTCCTACCAGTTTAATCATGTTGGGAGTGATCTTTGCAAACATTAATGAATTCTGGCTCTCATTGAACACAGTTTGCAAGAGAGGCTCTGCTTGCCTGCCCGCATCCTTTTGTCTCCTCTTTTGCATTCGGCTAGCTCGGGCACTTTTGTTTGCTTCCACCTGTGAGAAATATTCCTGGGAAGGGATACCCAGGCCACCAGCAAAAGGAAACTCTCGAGGGACTACTAGCGGGAAAGATAGCGTACTCAGTGCGTCGGTGGTTTTGCTAGGCCTTGTTATAATGGCCGGGGAGAATGGTGGAATGAATTGGCTACTTAGAGGGGTTGATAGTGCAGTATAAGGAAAAGCTGGGGAGGTGCCAACCAAAGGGCTAGGCCTTGGGAATAAGAATTGTTGGCTCATCAGTCCAACACTTGCACCAAATTATTTTCTAGGTAAGGGATGGAAAGCAGAGGATGAAAGTGGGAAACCTGGAGGGGTAAGACTCGACTGCTCGGGATATCCAACGACAAAGAAAACTGGTGCAGATGAAAAAAATGGGGCAGACGAAGAAGAGACTAGAGACATAGTAGAAAGAGAAGAGGGAAGAAATGATACTCGAGGCTCGTGAGGAGCTGCAGATGATACAACCTCTTCCTCCAACTACTGCTCTTCCTCTCCACAGGATTCTCTTGTCTGTGTCTGCTTTCCATCCGAAGAATCCTCAAGTTCTACAATGACCCACCTTCTACTACCGGTAGTCCTTACCCACTTCCTTGTAGATATAGAGGATTTGGATGGCTCTGACGCTTAAGCATGTGATGAATCCTCCTATTGTGTGGGCTGTTTACTGACATCTTCTTTATGCATTGGATTCTCATCAATGACGGGGGGAATTCTGAGTTACTTCTTCTCCGGGCTTCGCTGGATTTTCTTCTGGTCTATATTGTTGCTCTGACGTTGAAGGGTTCAGAGAATTTTTTGCATCTGGGTGGGCGCTCTCCCAGATGTCATCAGAATTTTCATCAAGAGCCACCTCTTTGTGAAGCTTGGTGGTTTCCTTAGTCTCCTGCCGGTAAACCTAGAAGTCTCAAATCTTTTCAGGACACCATTCGAGCTTTTGCAATTGGGTGAACAGGGCCTGGTTGATCTTTTGATTTGGATTGGCCTTCCCCGCTATGTAATAGAAGTTCAACCATGGTGGTCGCATGTTCTCGGTAGGTAGATATTCAAGGCCTACATATAACCTTAAATTCCCCTCTTCAACATTTCTCTGAGGGTCCCAAAATAACCATGGCTGATGTGAAATTCTTATGCCAATCTTTGACAAATCATTTTCGAGATTGTATTGCCAAGTGTCATTTATCAACACCAACCCAAGATGACCTAGCTTTGAAAATAGAATCTCCGAAGTGTCAATATTTAAAGTCCTTTTCTTGATCAGCGACACAGAGCCAAACATAATTGGCAATAACAAATAGGAGGTTAAATGCTTTCCCCCCCAGTAATCATTATCAATATTACATAGCTGCCTCATCACTTCCAGAGCTAGCACTTTGAAAGAAAGAAAGCATGGGAGCCAGAAAGGTTCCCGGGTGAACCCTTGCATGTAGAGCATGGTGAAATATGTGCCAAAGAACCAATCACAGGGTGACACAAGCTTTCCCAACTAGGATTTTTGTCTTGGCGACATACACACAAACATGTTGATCCCGGATCTATCCAAAACCCACAAAGTTGGGGCTAGAAATAAATCTGAAAATGCATAGTAATCAAAAGTCTTTGACATGATAGGAGTCCATGTCGAGATTGGCTTCCTTAGGCCACTTTCGTCAAAAACAACCAGAGACATAAATGTCATGAAATAATCCAAATTCTGCTGTAATATTAAGTAGGCTAGGAAAGAGAGATATCTGAACCTAGAACCAACCTAGAAGTCTTGTAGCTACTGCAAAATTCCATCACTAATAACTCTCACAAAATATAGAAGCGAAGCCACATTGTTCTTCCTCAACATAAAGTTGAGACACATTTGAAACTCAAAAATCTGCTTTTATCTGTATCCAGACAACACACCAACGCCAACATAGAACAGATAGAGGAAGACACACCCTTCAAAGCACCCAGACCAAATGGGAATTTGGGTGGTGCTGAGGCATTTTTGGCTGAGCAGTTTCAGTGTGGTAAAACTGCGGTGCCAACCTGAGGCCTCCCCACTTATCATGCATCCTTTTTGTGTCAAAAATTTCAACATCTGATGTCAAGGGAAGCAAGATGCATAACATATTCTGAATAGCTTCAAGGCTGATGATTACCTTGAAATTAGTACCACTTATTACTCCGATGTTTAGGTCGAAGCCTACTACGCAAGCTGCTACAATTTTTGAGAAATAATGCACCAGGGGAACCACATATTGGGAAAGCCCACAGTCCCATAGAAATTTGTAGAAGGGGTCCGATAATTTATTCATTCTCTCGCATGCAGCTTCCCGGAGGCTCTTAGGATTCTGGGATAACTCAGGATCAAAGACATTATCCCAATCGTCCAAAACCAAGGCCTAGTTTCTTTGAGGAATTGCGTTCAGTATTCTCTGGTCCACCTGACTGGTTAAGGGCCAACATGAATTTTTTGGGATGCCTGGGGTAGCATAAGAATCCAAGCCATAGATTTTTACGCAGGGCGCCTTCTTCATTTGCTCGTTTATACTCGTTGGGGCCACGGCCTATGTTGGATTCTCTGCAATCTCAGCCATTTCTCTATATTCAAAAGAAACTTTCACAAACTTTCACAAATTTTCACAAATGACTTAGCTTCTGAAAAAAATCCTCTCTTGCAAATAACTTAGCAGTTTTATCTTTTGATAACTCTTGCAATAAATGCGCTTTGCATGCTCAACCTATTTTTTGATCTTCGTGAAAAACGACCGAGTGAGTGTATGTGCCAGCCTTTCACATTTAGTTTCTATATGCATCACCAGCCTTTCATGCGTGCGAAAAGATCGCCATCCTACCAAATTGCTCTCCAAAATTAAGAGAAATGTTTTCGCGTGAGGTGGCGCCTGATTTTTTGTGAACAACGGACTAAGACACCCTTACAAAAAACTTTTAGCAAGCCTTTTGCATTTATTGATTTTTCCTGATTATACTTGGGCACATCACCCAACAACCTACTTTCCTTGATTCAGATGGGATGGGGGCTCCTTGTGCTAACACCTAGCCAATTTTTATGAATTGGGAAACATGAACAAAGCAAGTTGCAACTGTACCTGATTATTCCCTTCACTTCACACACCGTAACACTGAAAATCGAGGCTTTGCAACACACTTTGCCTCTGTCATAATTATGGCTTGCCTCATCAGGTGAACCCCGACCAGTCTATAAATAGGGCCATTAGCAACATTGCAAATCACAATTATTCCTAGCATTCTTAGCTTAACAAGCTTTAGTTACTTTAGACATTTTCATTTTCTAGCTCTAGTAACAAGCAGTATGGAGATGCCAATAAGACTTGTCTGCAAAAAGACTCAAGCTGCTTTCTTAGGAAAAATTAGGTGCAGGCGCTTAAAGAGTATGACAGGCGTGAAAAACCTGTTATATGTGAAAGTGATAAAATGGGTTCTTGGCAAGAATTGCGTGCCGTATGAGGAACAGTACCGGGTCAACACTAGCATTTTCTCTCACTTCGTTGCCTCACTGTTGGATATCAGTGTCTCCAAACGCAAGGTCTTGAAGCTGATGAAGCGAGTGTTCCTGCGATGCTACCTCGAAGGGCTAGAGCAAATAGTGCATGTTCTTGAATTTGATCGCGGGGTCCCCTTGGTTCACAACCTTCGTCTGCTGCAGTTGCATGGAGCACCCATGCCAACCTGGCCCTTCCTCTTTGGTTTTGAGTTGGAGACTCATGAGGAGCATTGTGCCAAGGTGCGTGCTAACTACTACTTCCTCATGTGGGTGCATTACATTGAACCATTCCGAAACCTCTAGTGGTACGAGGACTTTGAAAGAATGGTGTTCCCTGATCTCGCACCGCCGGTTGCTACCATCGCTGGTCCATCAAATGCCTGATAATCTGAGAACAAAAATAGTCCCCAATTTTTTTTTCTCTTTTTCCAGCCTCCGCTCCATAGCGGATATATGTATATCTCGATACAAGACCACCGGCCTCTATCTTATATAATGTAAATCTTTTGGCCAAAAAATATAATATATGTTTTTTCACAAATCTTGGCTCATTTACAATGTTTTATCAATTTCTTGCACTTATTGTTGTTATTTCATAAAGCACTAAGAAGACCTAAAACTTAAAAAATAGGGAATTTTTTTTTACATATTTACAATTTACACAGCCATCACATAGGCTGAATTAGTTGAATTTCTTAAGATGTATTCCATCAACTGGAATACTTAAGGCATTACCTTCCATGTCTTCCAACTCGAAGGAGTTGAACTGCTTACACTAGACAATTTTGAAAGGCCCTTCCCAGAGACTGTTGAATTTTTCGTGCTGAATGGGCTTTGCTCCGCCCTCGTTGAACTTGAGCACTAAGTCCCCACATTGTAGCTCTTGATTTGATGCCTTTTTATCAAACCATTTCTTTACCACCTGCTGGCAGCTATTCATCGCCTCTAGGGCGTGCTCTCTCTTCTCTTGAACCTCAAGTAGTCTAGAAAAACGTACCTCCATTGCTCCATTTTGTTCAATCTCCAAAGATTTAAGCAACTGTAGGGCAGGAATTTCCATAGCGATAGGCAATAATGCCTCCTTCTCGTACACCATCTCATAGGGAGATGTCTTTAGTATATCCTTGGGCATGATTTGGTCTTCCCATAGCGCTGTCCGGAGGTTCTTACTCCATTCTCTCTGGTGCTCTGAGCCTATCCTTTTTATTAACTCGATGAGGTTTTTATTTGTAGACTCCATGAGGCCATTCCCTTGGGGATAATAGTTGGAAGAGGTTTTTAAAAAAACTCCATACTTTAGTGCAAAATGGCTCATCTTAGAGCCAAGGAAAGCTTTGGCATTGTCGGAGATGATATTTTTTGGTGGGCCAAATCTGGCCACCAACTCCTCCAGGAAGTTAACAATCTCTACTTCCGTTGCATTCTTCAATGGCACCGCCTCTGCCCATCTAGTGAAGTAGTTCATTGCGGTCAATATCCACCTATGTTAAGCTGAGGAGAAAGGGTTAATCATTCCAATGAATTCTAGACCCCATTGAGCAAAAGGTTCCTCTACTACTATAGGCCTTAATGGCATAAAAACATTCTTTCTCCTTCCAACATATAACTGACATTCATTGCAAGATTTAATTAATGAAAATGCATCATTGAAAAGTGTTGGCCAAAAATAACCAGCACATATAATTTTAATTGCTGTAGTCCTTGTAGAAAAATGTCCTCTAGCTAGGCCACTGTGGTATTGATCCAATATTCTCTTCGCCTGTTCTTCATTTACACACCTTAGCAGGATGCCATTAAAATTTCTTTTGAACAGGACACCCTCCAAAAAAACATAATTGCTATTTTGTAAGCGATAGAAACACCTTTTAAAAGAAGGGAGATTGATCGGATACCTTCCTGTCTGCATGAAGTTCATTCTATCCTTCAACCAATCACCGTGAGAGCTTTCTTCGTTCAGTAATACAGTTTCTAAAACTTCAAACTCTGTCGGTAGTTCACTGTTTTCAGCGAGGTACTCGCACAGTCCCTTTCCTTTTTCAATCTTGATAGGCCCGACTTCAATATCATACTCTAGGATCTTAGTGATCCAATTAGCTCTTTTCTCCGTGATTTCTCCTTCCATGATAAACTCCCGCACACTAGGATGTGGTACACAAACAATCACCTTATTATATGATATCAAGTGCCAGAACTTCTTAAGTCCTTTCACAATGGCAAAGGCCTGCTTTCCTACAAAATTATACTTCACCTCATACTCTTTTAAGGTTCATGAGTAGAAAGCAACAGGAGAATCCCTTCTATCTTCATCATCTTTTTGCATAAGTACAGTGGCAATACTATTTCCGCCACCAAAAACATACATATTAAAATCTTTTGATAGGTCTGGGTTTACCAATACAGAGGTAGAAGAAATAGCCTCCTTTATAAGCTCAAAAGCTTTTCTGGCTTCTGCCGTCCATGTAAAAGTTTGGTCCATTTTAAGCATCAAGGTAATAGGCCAAACAATCCCTACGAAATCTGCAATGAACCGGCTAATGAAGTTGACCTTACCTAGAAATGATTGCACTCCCATCTTGTTTACAGGTAACGGAAACTCCCGGATCACATCAATTCTTTCAGGATCAATGGAAATGCCCTCCTTCGAGATGAAATACCCCAATAGGTTCCCTTGGGGTACTCCAAACACACACTTCTTCGGGTTTAAAGAAATCCTGAATTCTTGGCACTTCTAGAAGACAAGCTCTAAATGATCGAAGTGATCATCGACAGATTTTGAAAAAACTGTCAAATCATCCAGATAGATGAGTATAATTTTATGGATTAAATCGTTAAAAGCAATATCCATGGCTCTCTGAAAGGTGGCTTTGACATTCGAGAGTCCAAAAGGCATCTTGGCATATGCATATGTTCCCCACTTGGTGGTGAACGCTGTTTTGTGTTGGTCTTCTTATTTTACCCGAATCTGATTGTATCTCGAAAAGCCATCCAATATTGAAAACATTTCTGAACAAGCTACAGTCTGTAGAATTACCTCCATTGAAGACAGGGGGTAATGATCCTTTAAGGACGCTCTATTCAAGTCTCAGAAGTCTACACACAGTCGTATGTCTCCATTCTTCTTCCGGACTGGTACCAGGTTTGACACCCAAGTGCTGTGTTTGATCGGAAACACTATTTGGGATGCGAGCAATTTATTCAGTTCCTATGACATGAGAGATTCTATCTTTGGATTCATAGGCCTCTATCTTTGGAAAACTGGCTTCGCCCCTTCTGATAGCTCAATTGTATGCTCAATGATCCCGGGATCGTATCCTTTAAGATCATCATATGACCAGACTACTACACTTGGATACTCTTCAAAAAAGTTCCTTAGTCTATCCTTATTCTTTTGAGAAACCTCCTTTCCGACCTTGAGCTTTCTTTCTTTTCCGATATACAAATCGGTATAATCACCCTTGTCAGCTACGAGCCTTCTTTTGTCTCTTGTCGCATCATAAAAATCAAACAGGCTCTCTAGAGTGACTAGGCCTCTTAGAAGCTTGTTGGATTTCAGCTGGATAACTTGATCCCCATAAGCTTCAGTGATCTTTGGTTGTAGCTGATCAACGAATTCTCCAGATGATTGGAGAAATGATGCAATATGGGCATCGCTATCAAACACTTGCCAATCTTGATTGTTGTTTGGAACATCATGCCTTACAATTAATCTCACTGCATGCTTATTTTTCAATAACTCGGAGGCCGGCTCAAACTGAGCTCCAATAGTCGCCATTCGGTCAGCTTCGGAGTTCTTCTCTCTTTGTATAGCCTGAATATTAAATTCTTCAAAGTTGTCAATAAGATCCCAGACTCTATGTCAGTAGGATCGCATACAGACATTTTTTGCAGCAGAAATTCCTCAGATTTGGTTGGCCACCAACTCTGAATCTCTGAATACACTTATCTACTTTGTGCCCATTTGTTCTGCAAGGCTCAAATCATGGATAAGGCCTTCATACTCTCCTTCGTTGTTTGAGCACACGAACTGGAAACGGTAAGACCTCAGGTTCTTTTTCCTCAGATGGGGATGTCAAACATATGCCTGCTCCTAGTCCGGCTCTGCACCTCACTCCATCAAAATGTAAAGTCCATAACTCTGAGGGTGCTTCTCCTCTAGACTCTTTAGTAACTCTAGGTATAGACTGCCCTTCCTCATGTATGACATAAGTACTGAGTCCAGTTGCGTGATAATTCCCAAAAGGGTTTGTATCAATAAACTCCTTCAACAAATTTTCTTCATCCTTCGTCTAGGAGCTAGTAGCCTCTTCTTCTTCTAGAAATTCCACATTGAACCTCTCTTCCCAAGTAATTGAAGTATGTGCTACTTCAAAGTTGAGCAAAGCCTCATCAACAACATGCTCGAAATGTAAAGTTTTTGATAGTAGTTTCATCTTGGCTCCATGTTTGGTCCTCAAAACCAAGTGTGACCAGTCCAGCGCTAGATATCCTCTGACATTTGCTATAAATTCTTGGGACAAGCAAATCCCAAATAGAGGAGGAATATTAATGAGTACGGTATCTTGATTTACAGTGATATTGGGGCAGGCAAACAATGTCATAGGCAATCCTTTGATTACCCCGACAGTATCAACTTTATTTCCATCTAGCTGCATGACTCCCTTATTGAGGGGCTCATATTTCAGACCCAAAGCATCAACTACTTGTTTAGGCATGATAGTGGTGCTGGCACCAGAGTCAATCATACAATTATGCAACAGTTTGTCACCAATGATAAGTGTTAGAAAGAAAGGCTTGGGTTTAGGCTTAATCTCTTTTCTGACTTCTTTCTTTTCCTCGAGTTGATTTGTTAGTACTTTGTCCAGGTCCGGCCTGGATGTCTTTTCTTCATTGGACTGAACAGGCCCCTTTGTATCTTCCTCTCCTTACAATGCCTTTTGTAATAGAACTTTCTGCTCCAGAATAGCTAGGGCATCCCACAAAGAAGTGTTGGCAGAAGACTTCTTCAGTTGTTCCACAACATTGAACTATGCTCGTGACTGATGAGTCACAATTGCTTGCTCTTTAGGTTTCGTAGTCGGTGTTAGCCTTGCAGCTGGTGCATCTGGCTATTTGGCAACAACTGGGACGATCATAAGAGCCTTTTCCTTCAGAGGAGGTGGATTCAGAGAACTAGGAGGAACCACGCTAGTCTGTTGTGGGACTGATGATGCACCTGCCAATAGACAAGGTGTCGGTTGAGATGAAGCATTAGTGGGCGGAGATGTGAACTCTCCGGTAAATCTTCGCTTAGAACGCGTGTTGTAATCAGACTGTACTCCTAGAATTTGAGTTATAGGAAAATCATTTGGAAATGCTAACTCCTCTCCTTTCATCCATGAAAAAGGCGCTTGGTCTGGAACTATATTTGACTCTTGCTGAATGGACATCCCTTGCATTTGAGCAACGAGGACAACATTGTCCATCTACTGAGAGGCGTATGATTGGTTTCTGGGATTAGGTGTGCCACCTTGGCCATGTTGGTCTGTGATATTTTGTTTCAAATTTCCCCATGGACAATTTCTCGGCATGTGCGCATCGTTACAAGGAAAACACCATGAATTGGCGTCTTCGTCTAAGTTGTTTTGTCTAGCCACCAACACTTTATTTGAAATAGGATGAATGGTCTGCATCGGTAGAGTTACCAGAACCATCTGGTTACTCGGCTGAGCTTGAGTATTTCCACGCAATCTGTCTTGCCACTGGTTTTGTTGGTACAAAGCTTTTCTGCCTTGGTAATTTTGGTATGCCAGCTTTTGATAGCTATATTGCTGCCGCTTCATGGTATTCAACTCATCAGTCATGGCTCGCATTTGTTTTCTCATCTCGTTCATCTCAGCAGCCAAGGGATTAGGCACTGGAGCCACAACTGGAGCTGCACTCGAGGCTATTCCGAGATATACGTACATAGATTGGGGAGGAGTTGTAGGCGCGCTAGTCGAAGGATAGCCAAGGCATAAGCATCAGGAAGAGTTTCTCTGCCAAGAGCTTGTAACATCATGGAAATATCGGGGTTGATGGACTTTAAGTAGAACATAAATGCCAAGTGCAAGGGCAGATGACTACCAACAGGCACTCTCTGCTAGGTCAAATGGAACCTCACATTGAAATCAGACAGAATGTCATGAGGAGCTTGCTTTATGTTGGCCAGTTGATGATATAGCGAAGATTTGTCACCAGCGTTCGAAAAATGCTCATAAAACGGGGTTCCAAGCTGGTCCCAAGTAGCAATAGTATTAGCCTCAAGAGTCCTATACCAGTTCAGCACCTTTCCTCAGAAGGAGGCAACAAGCAATCTAAGGGCTACATTTTCATTTGATACGCCATGTACTAGACATACATCTGCCACATCTTGCAAGTGTTCTGTTGGTGTCTTCGACTCATCCCCAGAATACTTAGGGATAACTTGTAGAGCGGAAGCAAGGATTGGGGCCCATACTGCAGGAGGCACAGGTGCTACTAGAGGATTGCCAACGTCCCAAGCTATGTAGTTTCTAGCGGCCATAGGTGCAGGAGAAACAGGCGACTGCGGAGATGGAGGAGAAGGAGGAGGTGAAGGACTACCTCGGTGGCCACTTGGATGCACAAAAACTAATGGTGGTACGAGCTGGCCAGGGAATCATGCAGTCTACGACCTAGTTATAGGCCGATGGATCATACACATGTATAAGATTAGGTGAACGTGTTAGTTCGTGTCCCACTGGGCGTGCCAGAAAAAGAACTGTTGACAAAATATTTGGTAGGTAGCAGCAGTCTTATGGGAAACTTAGCTATTGTGGGACATAGTGCGCTAGCTAAGTGGCCTCTGAGATTTTATCGAAGCCAACTCTTCGTTTAGTGGGGAAGGTAAAAGGTTAGAAAGATAGCGAAATATAAAATCTACACTACAGGCGATGCGCCAAAATCATAGATAAAATTTTTTGAGCATAACGCAGGATGCAAAGGCCTGAACCACCAAAATGCTATTTATCAAATAAACTTTCTCAAAAGCACTTTAAACGTAACAAATACCCTCTAATTTGCATAGCATAATCTAGCATAACCTTAGCCAATAGAGAGGAGTCGAGAAAACATGATCTGTATTTATTGAGCTATGAAAGATCATAAAAGCTGAAGAACATGCATTCATACAATATAAGAAGATAAAAACACAGACTAACAGTCTTATTAAATGCATGAAAAAATAGAAAGACCGAATTGATTTAGCACAGTCTGGAGTCTTCAAATTTAATAAAATTATTACAAAGGCTTCTTCCCAATGCTCGGGAGTTTTTTGCAACTTAACAACAACCTAATAAAAGAGAAACATGGCCGCATAAATAGGCCAGTCCACCGCCTGAAACATCTTAGAGAAAGAAAGCTGCGAGCAAGGATCGACGCCCCAGATCACCCCGAGCCACCACAGAAAACATCGATCACCCAAGAGCATGCCAACAAAGCCATTGTAGGGAACGAAAAGCCATGTAACAACATAAATGAACACGCGGCACCACAGAAGAAAACACGACAACAGGTGAGTACAAAAGGTGCAACAACAATTCCAAGATAACCGGCGCAGCAACAACTGGCACGTGTTGCGCAGATGGGGCCTAGCAAAAGAACGAAGGGACGCCTAGTGAAAAGATCCAAGAGGGAGCCACATGGAGCATGCCGAACGAAAGAAAGTGAAAGGTGGGCCTAGTTCAAAAAGCAGCCAGAGAAGGCCACGTGTCGCGCAGATGGAGACTAGCAAGAGCGAAGCGATATGAAAAGCAAAAAGCTTCAAGAGGGAGCCATGTGGAGCACGCCGAGCGATGTGAGCGATTTAACGGTAAGGCACAACTGTGAAGATAAAAGTAAAAACCACGAAGGTTGGTGGTTTTTTGTGAAATAGATCCCTCTTCTTTTGAAGGATTCTCGAGGGACCCCTTTGAAAGCTTCTCCTTCAATTTTTGACTATTTGCATGACTTTCTGTCTACTTTCTTGCTTGTGTGGTTGATTTTTTATTTTCTAACATGTTTTATCTATGGATTAACATGTTTCTTTGCAAGTGTACCTATGAATTTGCTTTCTAATCCCCAAGGAACCACCAAAATTAGGGCTAAAATAAAAGGATGGAGTGAAGAAATCTCCATATTGCGGTGAAGAAAGAAAGATGGGGAGGGAATAAAACCAAGAAATGAGGACTTTAGATGGGGATGCAAAGGTTCAGATAAATATCTCTTGTTTACTAAGATTAGGGAAGGGGATATCCCTTCCTAGGGAGCCATGGAAATCATCCCCTAACAAATAACGCCCGGTTAACCACAATATGGAGTCATCTAAGGAAGATATCTTTTTGAGTCAAGAATCAAATTTGAGCAATGGGGAGGTGGAAGCATTCAAAAGGAAGTGCAAGCACTGGAGTGTATAGGTTGTAGAGGTTGAGGGTGCATCGAGTGGTATAGTCACATTCTGGAGGTAATAGTCAATATACCTTGAAAGGGAAACAACAAGTTGACACTGGTTGGTGTGTAAGGTAAGGAGCCTAACATCAAACCTACATTTCATTTTAGTAAACATCTATGGTCCAAATTCCTAAAATAAGAAAAAAGAGACCTATGATGAGTTGGGAAACTTCATTGCATTGGCTCCAAACAAAACATATGTACTAGGTGAGGACTTTAATGTGATCTTACTCAACTGTGACGAAAGGGGGATGTCCAATGAAAATATAAGTATCAGTTAGATTTTGAGGAATTTGTAGGGGATAACCAACTACTAGAAATTCCAATAGAAAATGGAAACCACACATGGAAAAATAGGAGGTTAGGCTTCAACAAGATCAATGAAAAAACTGGATATGTTCCTATTTAAGGGTGACTAGGGAGACTTATATACTCTAGCTCATATCATTATCCAGTACAACTAGATATTCTAGGGGAAACAAACCAATTATATGTCCCTTTAATTTTGAAAACATGTGGATGAGGAACAATTTTGATCTGATAAAACAATGGTGGGGAGAAGCAAATCCAACAGGAACCAAAAAAATTTGCGTAGCTACAAAACTAAAATTGACTAAGAAATAGTTGAAAGACTAGAATAAGAGGTATTTCAAAGACATTTTTGCAACTGACAAGGAGTTGGAAGAATAATTGAGGACCTTGAACGAAGAAGTGTTCATAACAGGGATGGACAATGAAAAATCATGAAGAAAAAAGGAATTATTGAGGGACTATGAGGATGTGTTATCCAAAGAGATCTATTGGAGGAAAAAATCTAGGGAAACCTAGATCAATGTAGGAGAAAAAAACACCAAATACTTCCACAACACAATAAAAGTGTGTAGAGGCATCAATAGAATCAAAAGTATTAGGAGAGTTGGTGGAACAATCCTCGATAACCCAGAGGAGGTAGCTAAGGAAGTAGTGAATTATTTTAGTAACCTACTAAATAAATGGGAAGGATATTACTTGTATGTCCAACAATAGTTGATTCAATGTATTCATTGCTTTGTCATAGAAGAGAAAAACAAGTTACTTATGGAAAATTTCTTTAAGGATGAAAGAAAAATGGTTGTGAACTAACTACACTCAGACAATGTTAGGATTTAGGTGCCATCAACCTTGTAAATCCTTTAATTAATTATTCTCCTAAAGTGTTTTGTGCATTTACCCATAAGAGGTGAAACCGTTTGACCAACGGTGGTGAAAGAGACAATGTAAATGTAGTGTTATCGTTACCGTTTGTGCCTTTGGAAAAGGACAAAATAGCTAGGCATCCCACTCTAGAATCTTCTAGAATGAGGTCGTTGGGTCAAAATAGGGTGTTGTAAGAGCATATATAATATGTATGACAGTTGTCATAAGATGCTATGACAATATGATAGATTCCCTATGACAAAATATGTTATTTTTAGACATGAGAGATGCCTTATGACAACTGTAAGAGCATCTATAAGAGGCTATTTTTTAACTATTTCAAGGATGGAGGCATGGGTTTTTCTAGGTGGTATTTCTGCCTATTGTTTGGTGAAACCATGGTGGTTTTCATCCTCACAAATCTCTTTAAATTGGGGCCTTGAGCTAGAGTTATTCAATTCAATTTTGCAGGTTTGCAGGGTAACAAGGTGTTGCTGGATTTTACAGAGATTGATAAGAGAAGTCTATTGTTGCATGTAATATCTCAAATTATTATTAATATACTTTCCTCTCTTTCAATGGTGGAGTTTTTTCCCTACGGGGTTTCTCCACGTAAATTTGTCGTTGCATGTGTTATGATTCTTCTATCTCTCTCTCTCTCTCATTCTTTCTTCACACTAAGGCTAAAGGTTAATCTACTTATTTCATATTTGCATACACTTATTTAAGTTCATATTGCAAGCTTTCTTCACCTTGATAATCAACAGACAAAGCACTTGGCCTAGATAGTTTCCCAACCAGTTTCTTTTAAAAGTGTTGGGGGGTAGTAGGAAAGGATGTTGCTACAACCATAGAAGATTCGAGGAATACCAGTAAAGTATTAAAAGAAATCAACAACAGGTTCATCTTCCTCATACCTAAGAAAGAGAAATCAATCTCTTTAGATGAATTCCAACCAATTTCACTATGCAATACTCTATATAAAATATTGGGTAAAGTTGTAGCAAATGGAATAAAGTGCTTCCTTCCAAACATAATATCAAAAGAACAAACTGGGTTTGTCCTTAGGAGTTTGATATTGGAAGGGGTGATAATTTCTCAAGAGGTAATACACTCTATTCAAAGAACTAGAAAATAATGTATGTTGGTCAAACTGGACATCAAAAACCATACGACCGTGTAGACTAGAGATTTCATTGTAATTTTTTAGATGCATTTAGCTTCAACAAAAGATGAGTGGACTGGATGTTCAATTGCATGGCTACCCCCAAGATTTTAGTCCTATTAAATGGATCCCCTAAAGGCTATTTTGAGATTTCTAGAGGGATAAAGCAAGGGGATCCACTCTCTCCCTTCATCTTTATCATTATGGTAGAAGCATTAGGCAAGTCAATCACGAGGGCAGCTATAAATGCCAACTTAGAGGGATTTTAGGTCACTTGTAATATGGGGGCCATTACACATCAGCAATTCGTTAATGACATTATGCTATTTGGAGCAGCAAAAAGGAGGGAGGAAATTCAACTATAAGTAACTTTGGAAAAGCTTGTTGTTGCATTGGCTCAAGAGGTAAATGATGCCAAATCATAGATATATTTCTTCAACACATGTCCTTGGAAGGAAAAAGAAATAATCAGAGATCTCAACTACAAGAAAGGCTACCTACCAAGCACCTACCTTGGTCTCCCTCTAGCAAAGGGATTAAAAGGAAACAAATTTTGGGATCCCCTTGAAGATAATGTCAACAACATAATTACACCATGGAAAGATAGGTGGTTGTCCCAGGTAGGATGAATAACCATATTGAAAGTGAAGTCATCTTTACAATACCAATGTATTTAATGTCATGCCAATCCATCCCATCAGGGGTGAACCAAAAACTAAACCAAAATATGAGGAAATTATTTTGGCAAGGGACAACAAAAAAATAAGTTTTCCCTTATAGATTAGGATAAAGTCTATAAAGAAAAAGCTAAAGGGGTGTCGATTTGAGAGATTTTCTCAAAAAATAAGGCCCTAGGAGCCAAACTCAATTGGAAGATGTATACGAAGCCTAATGCTAAATGGGTGAAGATCCTTAAAGAACAAATATCAAAATAATATTGATGAAATAGGTATCCTAACCACTAGGAATTTTCCCCAAGGCTTGAGAACCTGGAACTTCATCAAGGAATGTCACTCTCTAATCACATACTACCTAACATGGGACGTGCATGACGGAAAAAAACCTTATTTTAGGAATATTTGTGGGGGGCTTCCTTAGTTTGGATGGTATCATGGCAATGGATCAAACATGTAGGTGTCTCTCATAAGCTTGGGGGACATATGTTAGAGATTACATCTAAGTCAATGAAAAATATGGGGTCCAATCTTGGTAGTGGAAAGAATTGATCTCGATGGGGCTGCCACCTGATGAAGAAGAGAAGTTGTGTGGCACATTGGGAAAATAATTCAATAGTAATCAAGGGAGGTAGGGACAAAATTTTATGGACAGCCTCGAAGTCTAGCAACTACAGTGCAAAAGAAGGTTATGGGGTATTAGAAAATATTGACGGAACCACTACATTACCAACACACATTTGTTGGCATAGACTCTGTCTTCTCAAGGCTAGCGCTTTCACCTAGGCACCCCTTCAAAATAATATTTTAACTTCGGATAGATTCTCCAAAATGGGATATTATGGCCCATCAAGATGTGTCCTATGAAAAAACAATGAAAAGAACACAAATCATTTGCTTCTTGGCTATCCCTTTGCTCAATACTGTTGGAGATGGCTATGTGTGAACCTTGGTTGGGTAAGTGTTCTTCCCAATGACATACTCAGTTGGCTCAAAGTGTGGCCATGTCTAAGGAGGAATGCTATTTTTTCAAGTCTATGGGTGATTAACCCCTCAACCCTCTTATGGGAGTTGAAGGAAAGGAATAGAAGGATATTCCAAGAGAAAGAATTAAATCTACCATTTTTTCTTTATTAAGTTAGAGGTTGCAATCATTGAAATAACAAATAGTAGGGTAGCGAGTCAAAACAACAACAATCTTCTTTCACAAATTGGGATTCTAGAATGAGGTAGGTGTGGTTTGGCCTCTACAATTCATCCTTGTTAGGTGTGGGAGGTCAAACTTCACAGTCTCTTTGGAAGGAGGCAAAATGGATACCTCCCAAATCTAGTTGGTATAAGTTGCATTAGCGACTAGGGGCAATCCAAGAGTGTCAAGAATTGGTTGTATATTAAGGGACTTGAACGGATAGGTGGTTAAAAATCTTTCAAAATCCATCCCAAAGGGAACAAACAATGAAGCGGAATCCCAAGCACTTTTGTGTGGCCTCCAACTCTACCAATAAATCAAGATCAGAGATGTAGATATAGAAGGAGATTCAATGTTGGTGGTAAATGTTATGAGGGAAAATAAAATTGGAAATTGGAAATTGCACGAATATCTAGATATTGTTGTTAAGAAATAGATAGATTGAACAGTTTCACCATAAGTCACATCTACAAAGAGGCAAATAAAGAAGCAGATGCTCTAGCAAATGTTGAGGCTAATGGGCTGAATCAGAAGGTAGTAGGTGAGACCTTCACATAAATATTCAAATACTCCTAATTGTGTTTGCTCAGTTAAAGCTCAAATGGTTAAGTCAGAGGCTACATAAAAGCATTGCCAAAGCAAAAACAACATTCAAAGCGAAGCAAAAAAAATCTTGGAATTTCACTGATTATAAATAGAGGAATGTCTAGATTTGGACATTACATCCTCCTTTGGACAGTATAATCGTTTTCTTTTATTGCTTCCTCATTTTCATTCTCAGTCAATAATGTTGCTTCAACCTGTAAGTGGTGAATTAGGTGTAAAGCACAAAACACACTTCTTAATAAGACATTATATCAAAGACAAAGCTGAATGAATCAAATCAAAGCAATAATCAATTGAAAGCGTCATATTGTTCTCTATCCTCAAAGATTTATTAAACCACTATTGCTCTCAAATCGTGAGGACACTATGATTGTTAAAATGACAATTCAAAGAACGAGATGGATGCTAATGCAATGATATGGAGCTAAATATGATAATACTAGATGATAAATGAATTAAACTAGCATGAATTGATATGAAATGGATAATTGCAGCTACAGGAAGCAGCCATGATATGAAAGCTTGATTGCTGGATTTTGGATGCTTGAATGCTTGATGCTTGATGCTTGATGTTTGAATTCCTGCAGAGTAAGAGTGCATAAGTTAGATTCTCTGGATCTTTTTCTTGGTTCAATGAGGCTTTATTTATAGATTTCCTGGCTGTTGAAATGCACAGGGAAGACATTGAGAGGCTTGGATTCAATCTGGAGGATTGAATGGTGAAAGATGGAGGAGATTGAGAGAATTTTGGCGATTGTCTCTACCCATGAAAATACCAGGCAAGAGAAGAGGAAGGATTGATGGAGGAGGATTGAGAGAAGAATTTGGAATTTGTCTCCAATTTGTCTCCAAAACTTCCCGTGAAGTTTCAAAGCATTAATTGTGACATATTTTAGACAAAAATTAGACATAGGATATCTAATTCATTTTTGAGGAAATGTAGATGGATATTCCTTATGCTTTAATTCAAATATTTTTGATTTATTTAAATTAGCAATAAGAGGGATAAATAATTTAATAAAACGAACTATAGAAGTTGTTTAATAAATTAAACAGAAGAATAATGGTAATTAATTAATAAAGGGTTTGATCTTTATTTAATTAATGTAAGATTAATGTGATAGAATAAAGTAGGGATTTGATAATTAAATAAAACAAAGTATTTAATTTTTTTTATTTAATTAAGATGAATTTAAATGTGAACTATATAAATAAATATTTCTATTTATTCAATAGTAGAGGAAATTAGGATAATTAATCAAATATTTTGTATTTAATTAATCGGATACTCCAGACCAATTTTAGGTGTATACATTTTGCCCCTCTTCGAAGTGATGTGTTTACGCATTGCTTCGAAGAAAATTTTGCTGCTACTACCAGGATCAATGATAAAGAAAATAATTTTGTATGCCCCAAACATGCCCCAGACATTGATTTTCAGATGATTGCCGATAATATGCCCCCTCGGGAGATAAATTAATGATTTGATGATTTTTTTTTTTTTTTATTTTATGATTTTATGATTTGATGATGATTCGATGATGAAATAATTTATCTCCTGATATATGAAGAATATACTGCAGATGATAAAATGTTGCCCTGCTTTGCCTCCTTGTGTTTGATGATTTTTGATCGTGTCAGCCTTTGATTTGATATTGATTGTTGATCCTAATAGATTAGAAGATTATTGATCTCATGATAGGTGAGATTCAATGATTGATTGATTGATTGACTTCATGATAGGTGAGGATCAATGATAGATTGATGATTGACCTCATGATAGGTGAGGATCAATGATAGATTGATTGATTGACCTCATGATAGGCGAGGATCAATGATAAATTGATGATTAACCTCATGATAGGTGAGGATCAATGATAGATTGATTGATTGACCTCATGATATGTGAGTTTTAATGATATTCGCTCATGAGATTTGATCAAAGTCTCATCAGAGCCGATGAGATTGATAGGCTGCTTGATTTTTTATTGATTATAGGAGGATTTTAGAGTTTTTCCCAAAGATGTGGGACATGATTCCGCATCTAGCACAGGCTGATATATATATCATTAGTCGGTGTGAAAAATCTATAATGCAGATGCAAAACTAATATGAATGCAGTCTAATTTTATCATGCAATTATATGCAAACTATTGTCATTTTAATAGTACTTTTATGCTTTGTGTCATCATAGAGCTTTATTGTATGTTGAAAGTGAATACAAGCGTCAAAGGTATGTATTAGACCAATGACGACCTGAGTACTACTTTCATGATTTTTGATATTGCAAGCGAACACAAGCATCGAGGTATAATTAAATCGAGATGACCTAAGCATTCATTGCGTAAACAGGCAATGATTAATCATTTCAATGTGTGAATTCTGAATGTCATCGGTGATAGATTTGCATAGCACATCCCCCGAAAATTCATACATTCATATGATTAACTTATGGATAGCAGACAATAAAAATATCATTCTCCTTCCTTGCTTCTCTAGTCCAATACATCATCGAGTTGCTCCAAAGAAATGATAACAATGATCAAAATGCAACATGTTCAACCTTTTCTTAAAGTATTTCAATCATTATTCAAATTAGATCATCCATCCTGATTTTGTGATGTTTTTGAGATCTTTGACTGAATCTTTGACATGTTTTTGGATTTTTGATTGATTTTTGACATGTTTTTGGATTTTTTGACTGATTTTTGACATGTTTTTGGATTTTTGACTAATTTTTGACATGTTTTTGGAGTTTTGATATGATATGAATGTTTGAAGTGTTTTGATGGTGATTGATGTTTGCACTTCGATCATTATTTTTTGTTGTGTTTTTGCATTGCTCATTTTTTTATTGTCCCCAATGATTTCAAGATTTTTCCCCCAAGCTAGGGTGAGATATGACCACATTGCAATGATATGTTCTTGAGATTTTATTGCACCTTTTTCAAATTTTATGATGATTTTTTTTTTTTCGGTATTTTTTAGGGTATTTTAAGATGAAATGAGATGATACGCCTGATTGAAGGAACAAGATGCCCCAAAATAGGGTTAATGAAACCATGTATAATTGATAGATCAAAAGGAAAGTTTCACTACAAAACATGTCACACAAGCAACATATCTCTTGTCAAAAGATGATAATGGTATGATTGATTAAGATGCTAGGAATGATCAATTCCATAAGACATGATGATCATAAGATTGATGATTGTTGATGATTGATTGACAAAAGATATGAGGATTGAATAATGTTGTGTAGCTAGGCTTTAAATATGATTTGTATGATAAGATTCGAGGTTGAAAATGTACATGATGACATGAATTTTGATAAGCTAGAAGATATGGAATGGAAGAAAGTGAGGATAAAAATGATGAATGGAGATGATCAAGATTAACTAGATAAGATACAGACACAAGGCCCAAGTATTTTTCCCCTATTCCTCATCAAGACCAAGGAAAGGAAGAAAGGATGTATTTAGTAAGAATGATGGAATATGGATAAGATGAAAAATATGGTATGGAAGATATGGATAAAGCATATAGGATAAGATATATGATGTTCAAGAAGATCCTTAACCTTGTCAAGATCAAAGGTGGATATGTAAGGAATAAGCATAGAAAGGATAATGACTATGAATGATAAGATGGATGAAACTTGTTCCTAAGTGTAGAGTGCAAGAGGAATATGGAAGATAGGATATGGATGATAGGGAAATGGAGGAAGGACTTAAGCATCAAATTTCACAACAAAATATCCCTCTAATAAACCATGGGAATGGGAATTAGACTCCTAAATTTTGGTAGATTAATGATATGATGGAAGAATCTAAGGACTTATCCAAAGGTTTGGATTAAAGGAGAATGATGGGGGATGAATGTTGGATAATGGATAGGAGGTTGGAAGGCTTGTTGATGGATAGATGGAATGGATGGAAAGATCAACATTGGCACACACCTTGAAGGGTGGTGGAGTGATGGAGGAAAAATGGATTTGGAAGGTGATAGGTTATTAGATGGAAAATTGGATGAAGCTTTTGGATTAGCAAATTTGGGTGCCAATTT
>CM021108.1:8704672-8809127 GCA_007115665.2 Sequoiadendron giganteum
AGGAAATTTCTAAAAATGGAAAAAAGGGAGCTTCATTTGAAGGTCTCTTTTCATTCTTTTTTTGGTAATTTCCATAAAAGGAATAAAAAGGGACCTTTGAATGAAGGTCCATTTTTTCCATTTTTACAAATTACTTTATTTTTAAGGATTTTTACATTTTTAACTTTCGAATGAAGGTACTTTTGACATAAATTCAAATGAATGTATATGTGTTTAAAGAAATACCTTCGAAAAAAGGTGTTTTTAGGTTTTCACTTCCATCTGAGTTCAAAAAATTGATCTCCCACAAGTAGGACTCACTATTGCAAGTTCACCTCGTAAAAATGAAAGATTTCCAATTCGTTCATGCACTAAGTTGAAGATGATGAAATTTATTCCTTATAGGATTGTCAAGATATTTGATTTAGGAAATGCATATCAAATTGAGTTACTAGAAGGACCAGGAATATCTCAAGTATTTAATATTTAATATTTATTTTAGTATCAAGAAAAAGAGGTAAAGGGTAATAATGTGATATTTCCCTAGAAAATTCAAATGTCGCCATAGAAAAGGAGATCTATGAAATATTGGATTGGAGGATTGGAAGAAGTACCAAAAATAGGTTGTATGATGATTATTTGGTGAAGTGGAAAGGTAAGCTAGAAGAATATTCAAGTTGGATTTCTAAGGCTAAGGTAAATTATCTTGGTTTTCATCTAGCCATAGGAAATTAAGGGACTCAATTTTCAAACAACCCAAGGTGTAAGAGAAATATTGCATCAACCAAAAATGTTTTTCTTTCAATTTTCATGTTTTTTTGTAGGTTCCTAATCATTAGTCAAACACCATAGATCCTATCACATTTCACCAGGGTTATATATCTCACCTTGCAATTTTGAATTTATAGGTTTTACTATGATCCTTCAATATCATATTAACATTTCAAAAGTATGTAATCATTGTAAAGGTGTAACTTGGATTATAAAACCTTACCATCCTTGGTAACTAACACTTAGTTACACTATTCAAGGCTTGCAATAACTTTCCAAATTTTTCTACAACAAAGAATCACATCACATGATACATTTGACCCAAGAGTGATTTTTGTATTTTTCACATCATTTTTTACATCACCTTATTCAGTCTAGGAGTTTTAACTTCACATTTGGAGAACTACACACTTTATCAAGATATTGTATTTTGCACTCCCTTGAGACTAACTAAGTTCATTCACAAGGATACAAATGATGTATATAAATACTACTCACTATAATTTGAAAAGAGGCTATGGGCATGTGATGGGGAGTCCTATCCCTCAAGAGCACTCTTTCCCTTCCCAAGACCTATTCTCTAGTCTTCCTAGGGTATTCCTCTCTACCTTACTCAGGGATCACTCCCAAACCCCTCTCACCACATAAGACTCTCCACCAATTTCAAATTCTTCACCATTACTCCCATTCCACCACTAAGCTTCCTTGGGCTCCATTTTGCCACAACATTCCCAAACCTTTCTTGGGACTTGGAATAGGTCTTCCTACTGTTCCTAGGGTGATCTTGCTCCACCCTGATCCTTCTTGTAGGATTCTTTCCTCATCTACCCATTGCTTCCTTGAAACATTCAATTTTAGGCCTTGTAGCCTTTTGCCCCAATTAGGCCTCCTAGAACCCGTTTTCTTGACTTTTCTGAAAAACTATCTTAACAACCCCCAAATTTTTGTGTGGATTCTTCCTATTGACCATCAAGGCTCCAATATTTACTAGGTCTTAGGTCCTAATAGGGTTCGTACATATGACTGTCCTCAAACCCCCTATTTTCAAGGGTTTCTAGGGTTTCTCGGCACCTTTTCTTTCTTTCAGGGCTTCAACAACCTCCTCAACTCTCCTCCTTACACACACATTCCTAAGATACATGTGCTCAAACTTCCACACTTCTGATTGGCACAAGCCAATCCATTTAGAAACATTCTTTACTGCTGTCCTCTTCAAGCCACTTTCCAGAATGCACTTGCACTCGCCTAGTGCTTAATGAATTTGTCACCTTCCCTAAAAACCAAGACTCCTAACTCTATATTTACACTATAAAAATAGTCCCCTACTTTATTTCAAGTGGCCATGGTAGTCTTGCCATGGGAATTCAAGTGGGGATCATTATATGCAAAAACTGGCCTGAACCGGTAGTGAGACCAAGAACACCCAAAAAATCACAAAACTACTAACCAGTCGAATTAAATGACTAAACTAACGCTACTAAAAGAAATAAAAAATCACAAATGAAGACTCAAAGCATTAGTAAATCCATTTCAATTCATTCTTTACTGGATGAAGGTTCAAACACAGAAAATCAACCAAATTTGCACTCTTCCAAGTCACAAAATCTCCTTCTCAAATCTCAATTCATACAATCAATACTCTAACTCAGGTATTAGGGTTTTTTTGACCTTATATACGTTCCTCCCATGTGCTAGGACCCTTAGGTCGGGCTTAGAACATCATTAATTCCTTTTTTAAAAACTTTTAGGACTAATTTCTAAGATAACATTGTCTAGTTTTTCCTAATCTCCTCACTAATACTTTCCCAAACCTCAAAGCTCTAAACCAACCTAAGTTTTCCATAACACACACATCAAAAACACTCTTGGGACTTTTCATCGTAGTCCTTATTCCCTTGGTGGTTGGCTAGAACCACCTACAAGCCAAAACAACAAGATCTTCCAAAAGACCTTTGAGGTGCTCCTACACCATTCTCCCCCTGCAACAAAGAAGTTAAGGAACCTCTGGTGTCAAGAGCTCCTCACTAATTCCATGCTTCTTAAATTCACTTGCTGGTATCCAAGTAGCCTCTGACTCTTCTTGATGTCTCCACTTCACTAGGTTCTCCATGTATATCTTGTGTCTAGTCTTCTTCTTCACCCTTGAGTTTAAAATCTTGTCCACTTGTGGTCTGTTCTGATCAGGTACCTTGATTCCTTCCACATCCTTACTGACCTCAGCACTATACTGTTCCTCATCCATTTTTGGTCCTTTATACTTCACCAAGTCTTTCACATTGAAGATAGGTGAAATAGACATCTCCTTGGGTAGCTCCACCTTGTATGTATTGGATCCATACTTAGCCAACACTTTACATGGCCCTATCATTTTCATATGCAACTTACTTGGTATGCCTTTCCGTAGTCTTGCCTTGTTCAAGTATACCATCACCATATCACCTATCTCAAATTTTAGTTCTCTCTTCCCTTCATCTATTTTTTCCTTCAACACCTGGTTAGCTTCTAACAATGTCTTCTTTACCTGCTCATGAACCTCTCTCATTGATTGAGTGAAATCATCAGCATGTCCACTAATTCCTTCATATCCTTGTAGGTATCTAAGCTCAAGTACACCCCTAGGATGTAAGCCATATACTATCTCAAATGGACTCTTACCCGTAGTCCTATTTGTGCTATCATTGTAAGCAAATTCTTCTTGTGGAATCACTTGCTCTCATCCTTATCCATACTCCTTAGTTAAGCATCTCAACAAGTTACCAAGTACTCTATTGATCACCTTTGTCTGTCCATCCATTTGAGGATGATATTTTGAGCTATGAGACAAGTTGGTTCCTAACCTTTTCCAAAGAGTTTTCCAAAAATTCCCTATAAACTTCACATCTCTATTTGCAACTATGCTCTTTGGCAATCCATGTATCCTCACTACTTCCTTAAAGAATAGGTGTACAATCTGACTTGCATCATGTGTTGTTTTGCATGGGATAAAATGGCTCATCTTGTTGAATTTTTCCACTACCACACACACTGTCAAAACGAGTCGGTGTCCTAGGTAGTCCTACTATGAATTCAATGCTTATGCATTCCCATGGTCTACTTGGGATGGGTAATGGCTGATAAAGACCTGCATTTGAAGAAGTTCCCTTTGTCTTTTGACATACTCCACATTGTTCAACATATCTTCTTACATCTCTTTGCATCTTAGGCCACCAATAGAACCTTTCCACTAAGTCTAGTGTCTTTTTCAAACCAAAGTGACCACTCAAACTGCCATTATGATTTTATTGGATTAGATTCTCCCTCATGGAACCTCTCGAAACACATAATTGCTTCCCCCTAAACAATAGACCATTCTGCAAAGTATAATCTGCATATTCACTGTGAAAATGGTTCTCAAAATCAGTACATACCTTGTAGATCAATGAGAAATCAGAATCTCCTTCATATAGATCTTTGAATCCTTCAACCCCTATGCTTTGTAGTTGTATCTCTTGGACAGTAAGCAACCTCCTGCTAAGAGCATCAACAACCTTTTTGTTAACCCCCTTCTTATGCTTGATGGTAAAGGCGTATGAATGCAAAACCTCCATCCATTTGATGTGCTTCAAACTGAGCTTCTCTTGAGTATTGATGTAACTTAAGGCCTGATTGTTAGTGTATACCACAAATTCTTTGGGAAATAGGTAGTGCCTCCACTTCTTGAGATCTTTTACCAAAGCATATAGCTCTAATTCATAGGATGAGTACCTAGAATTTGCTCCATTCAACCTTTCACTAAAGAATTTCACTAGCCCGCCTTCTTGGCTTAGGACAGCACCCACTGCTATGTTACTTGTATCACATTCCACTATGAATGGTTTGTTAAAACTTGGTAAAACTAGGATAGGTTGGGTAGCTATCTCCCTCTTCAATCTTTCAAATCCTTCATTGGCTTCTTTAGTCCACACAAACTTAGTTTTCAGTCCTCCTTTGATGGTGTCAAGGACTGGTGCACATATTTCACTAAACCTTCTCACAAACTTCCTATAAAATTGAGCTAATCCATGGAAACTCCTAACTTTAGTCCCTGTCTTGGGAGTAGGCCAACTGAGAAAGGCTTCAACCTTGCTCTTGTCCATCTTCAAGTTCCCTTGGGGTACTACAAATCTTAGGTAAACTAACTCTTGCTTCATGAACTCACTTTTCTCAAGATTTATGGTGAGCTTCTCCTCTTGAAGTTTCTTCAACACAAGTTCTAGGTGCTTCATATGTTCTTCCTTTGTTTTGCTAAAGATGAGAATATCATCTAGGTAGACAACCAAAAAGACTCCAATATAGTCCTTTAAGACCTCATTCATCACCCTCATAAAATTTCTTGGTGCATTTGTAAGCCGGAATGGCATCACTAACCATTCATACAACCCTTCAGTGGTTTTAAATGTTGACTTCCATTCATCACCCTCTTTCATCCTAATCTGATAATAGCCACTTTTCAAATCAATTTTGGAGTAGTACTTAGCACCCCTAAACAATCCATTAAGTCTTCTATCCTAGGAATAGGAAACCTATACCTAATAGTTATCCTATTTATTGCCCTAGAATTAGTACACATTCTCCACTTATCTCCCTTTTTAGGTGCCAACACCACTAGAATAGCACATGGGCTTATGCTTTTTCTAATCAGCCCTTGATCCAAAAGTTCTTGAACCTGCCTTGCTATCTCTTTGTTCTACTCTAGTGTCATCTTATATGCAGCCTTGTTAGGCAATTTTTCTCTTGGTACAAAGTCTATTTGATGAATGATTGCTCTCTTAGGTGGTAGTGTAGTTGGTGTGCCTTCACAAATAATATCCCTAAACTGATCCAATAGTTGTTTCACTTCTGCTGACATAGGTAGCCGGCTAGGTGACTCCTCTTCCTTTGGTTTCAACATGATTGCATAGACCACTCCTTCTTCCTCCTTCATGTCTCTTAGAAATTTTTTTCCACTCATCAAAAGTACATTGGTTTTTTCCTTTTCCACCGTGCTTTCTTCCAACAAAGACTGAATTTTATGTCACTCCATCCTTCTTGAATGAGTACTTTTTCTCCTTGCCATGGTGTACTACCTCCCTTTCATATTTCCATGGTCTTCCAAGCAATAGATGGCAAGCATCCATTGGTAACACGTCACATAGTATCCTATCATGATACTTTCCTATAGCAAACTCAACCCACACTTGTTCATTGACCAATATATTTTTCCCCTTGTTCAACCAAGTAACCTTGTAAGGGCACACATGGGGTATCTTGATGAGGTTTAACTTTTGTACTGCCTCCTCTGATATGACATTATCATTAGATCCTGAGTCAATGATGACCTTGCAAACATTACCTAGTATCTTGCACTTGACTCTAAAAAGAGCTCTCCTTTGTTTGTGTTCATCCTTGGTAGGTGCTTTGATCAAGATCCTTCTTAACATGAGATTCTCACCTTTCTCTGAATCTAAACTCACCTCTGAATATTTGGAACAGTCCTCTTCTTGAACATAGTTGATCTTCCTCTCACCTTTTGAAGATGTTGGCTTGTCAGGACACCTATAAGCCGGATGACCCAACTGTCCACAATTGTAACACTTCATGGAAGCAAAATGTGAACTTCTTCCAAATCCTCCTGATCTACCTCTTCCTCCATTGTTAGAGCTTCTATCTCTGTATCCCCCTCTACTATTTTACTCATGGGATTGTTCACCAACCTTAGTATCACCTTGGCTTCTATTCTCATTGCTCCTTCCACCAAAACTACCTCTATGTCCACCTCTAGAGTCTCTACCTTTCCCTTTACCCCTGGTATTGGAATCTTGTTTCTTTTACAGTTTCTCTTCCACTTTAATAGCCATCTGATAGAAGCTATGGAGGGTAGTAAGTGTGAAGAGACTCAACTCCTCTTGTATGTTCCATCTAAGGCTGTTCAAATACCTAGCAACCTTAATACTTTCAATTTCTTGCACTCTAGACCTAAGGCTTAGCTTTTGGAACTCCTTTGTATAGGCAGCTACATCTAGGTCTCTTTGTCTAAGATTTTTCCTCTTCTTATGCAATTGGATGTCATAATCCTTAGGTAGATAGTTCTCCTTCACTTTATCCACCATTGTTTTCCAATTACCTATTGGATTCTTTCCTTCCATCTCTCTTTATTCTTGTAAGAACTTCCACCAAGTTAATGCTTGTCCTCTTAACCTTGATTTGGCTATCTTCACCTTTTGTGCCTCTGTAATCCCATCACATTCAAAGTAACTCTCCATTCCCTCTATCCATTCCATAACTAACTCTGCATCCATTCTTCCAGTGAAAATGGGGGACACCTTCTAGTGTCTTGCCACTCAATTCCTTCAATGCTTTGAGGAAGGATTCCTCTGCCAATGGAGGGTCAGGTTCTGGTTCTATTTCTTCCTCAATGTAGTCCTTACCCTTGTCTTTGTCCTCTGATAACTGTACTTTCATCTTGCCTAAAGTCTCTACAACCTCTTCTAGTTTTTGTTTCATTTCTTCCACAACTACTTCAAGATTTCTATTCTTTTCTTGTTTCTCTATCAAATATCTTGATAGCTCTGCATTGGTCACCATGGTGCTTTCTCCTATGATTCCCTTCTTTCTGAAATTAACTTCTCAATTCCCAAGCCTTTCAATGACTCTGATACCAATTTGATGGGGAGTCCTCTCCCTCAAGAGCACTCTTGCCCTTCCCAAGACCTATTCTCTAGTATTTCTAGGGTATTCCTCTCTACCCTGCTCAAGGATCACTCCTAAACCCCTCTCACCACATAAGACTCTCCACCAATTTCAAATTCTTCACCATTACTCCCATTCCACCACTAAGCTTCCTTGGGCTCCATTTTGCCACAACGTTCCCAAACCTTTCTTGGGACTTGGAATAGGTCTTCCTACTATTCCTAGGGTGATCTTTCTCCACCCTGATCCTTCTTGTAGGATTCTTTCCTCATCTACCCATCGCTTCCTTGAAACATTCAATTTTAGGCCTTGTAGCCTTTTGCCCCAATTAGGCCTCCTAGAACCCATTTTATTGGATTTTCTCACAAACTGTCTTAACAACCCCCAAATTTTTGTGTGGATTCTTCCTATTTACCATCAAGGCTCCAATATTTACTAGGTCTTAGGTCCTAATAGGGTCCGTACATATGACTATCCTCAAACCCCCTATTTTCAAGGGTTTCTAGGGTTTTTCAGCACCTTTTCTTTCTTTGAGGGCTTCAACGACCTCCTCAACTCTCCTCCTTGCTCACACATGTATGAGATACATGTTCCCACACTTCCACACTATTAATTGGCACAAGACAATCCATTTAGCAAATTTCTTTACTACTGTCCTCTTCAAGCCACTAGCTAGAATGCACTTGCACTCGCCTAGTGCTTGATGAATTCATCACCTTCCCTGCAAACCAAGACTCCTAACTCTATATTTACACTATAAAAATATTCCCCTACTTTATTCCAAGTGGCCATGGTATCCTTGCCATGATAATTCAAGTCGAGATCATTATTTGCAAAAACTGGCCTAAACCGGCAGTGAGACCAGAACACCCAAAAACTCACAAAACTACTAACTAGTCAAATTAAATGACTAAACTAATGCTACTAAAAGCAATAATAAATCAAAAATTAAGACTCAAAGCATCAGTAAATCCATTTCAATCCATTCTTGACTGGATGAAGGTTCACACACAAAAAATCAACCAAATTTGTACTCTTCCAAGTCACAAAATCTCCTTCTCAAATCTCAATTCGTACAATCAATCCTCTAACTCAGGTATTAGGGTTTTTTTGACCTTATATACCTTCCTCCCACATTCTAGGACCCTTAGGTTGGGCTTAGAACATCATTAATGCCTTTTTTTATAACTTTTAGGACTAATTTCTAAGACAACATTGTCTAGTTTTTCCTAATCTCCTCACTAAGACTTTCCCAAACCTCAAAGCTCTAAACCAACCTAATTTTTCCATAACACACACATAAAAAACACTCTTGGGACTTTACATCATAGTCCTTATTCCCTTGGTGGTTGGCTAGAACCACCTACAAGCCAAAACAACAAGATCTTCCAAAAGACCTTTGAGGTGCTCCTGCACCAGCATGAGAGTATGAGAGCATGAAAGTGTGTGAGAGAGTTAGAATTGTATTATAATATCATTCCAATTCTACAATTATAAATTGCATGTTTGTATTCAAATGATTGAGGCCTAGCATGTTGAAAGTTCACTATGGTAGATTGTAATTCATTCTTGACTATGAATAAAAAATATCATATCATTTTTATTTTTTTCTTTGATTTTTCAATAATGTAATTGTGAGTTTTTAATTTTATTGCATGGTTAGATAGTTCTTAATTGGATCATATGTCATGGTTGTATCAATGTTGGATATTTCAACAATAATTTTGGCATCTTATTATAATGGGTATTTGTAATATATTTATGAATGTTTTAAAAGTAAATATTTGTAACTTTTTTAAAATGAAATATAGCTATAATTTTTAATGCTACACCACTAATAGACATGATAACAATATTTATTTTATTTATCGGATGAGCTTAGACAAATTTAGAAGTGCAAACATGAGGTCAATGCTATATTTTTTATAAATAAATGAAATAATTTGTTGTGATTAATAGTAATTAATTATTTGTTATTTCCTTCATATCTTTTTTTTGTGTGTATTTTATGTATAACAAAATAACTAGTTTCAACAAGTTTTATTTATGTAAATCTATTTTATATTTTATTGGCACTTCATATTTTAGCATTTTAGGTGAGTATGTGTAGTGGATATTCTATATTTGTGTTTTTAAATAATATTTTGGCTCAAGGTCATCATAGTGGTATTAGAGAATTGATATTGCTAGCTAGTAAAGTATTTTTTTGATGTTAATAATGGAAGGTTTCTTTATATTCCTCGAAAGAAGCACAACATATCATTTTATAAATACAAAGAAAAAATAAAAAAGATCAAAGATAAAATAAAAAGGTCATTGTGAAAATTCTAGCCTAAGAGTAGTGGATGAAATCTTGTTTCAACAAAAATGTACATTAAGAGGAAATTAAAAAAAAATGAATATTAATCAAAAGAAAAATGATTATTCAAGTCCAAGGTAATTTTTGATAATTACTTGGAGATACTTGGAAGGAACAATTGAAGTAAAATAGGAGGGAAAGATGAAAAAAACTAGTTGAAATAGAAAGAAGCATAAATATAATCAAATCCATAATAGACACTTAAGGAATGAGTTAGTGAGGATAAGTTTGATAAACCTATCTAAAACATAGAAAAGAGGAGGGGTCCTAAATGCAATAGAACACTAGGACCAAGCCTTCCTTTTTCTAGGGTTTCATTAGGATGCAAATCAACAAGGTGATTAGATTAGATTTCAAACATGAAGGTGAGTCAATCAGACCTAGATCTACATCTTTATGGGCCTTATGGGGTTAATTGGAATTGATTTGTATTTATTAACCTAATTAGACTATGTGACCTAATATGAAAATGCTAAATTTTAATAATTGAAAGACTGTAACAAAAATTTACAAGAATATTTGGGAAAGGTAGATCTTTGTGCACCCATCTTGTAAATTCAAAGATGAGATGAATAGGAGGATAGAGTCTCCCAAGGGCGTCTATGTCCTTGTAGGGGTATTATAGATCTATTTTTATATCCCTATGATGTTGGATCTAAGTTTCTCGATTTTTCCTACAAATTTATTGAATCATTGTTGGATAATTTTGTAGGTGAGTTTTTGTGTCTTGTCAAGGTGTAGATATTTGAGTGCAACAATAGAAAATAGATCTTCAAGATTCCTTCAATATCCTTTGAACCTAAAATCTACAAATCCAAAGAGAGAAAAAATATTGTGCCATTTAGGGGCTTGACTTAGTTAAACCCCGTGTTAGTGTTTCCACTTCCACAATGGTAATGTCAATGATAGGAAACATAAAAGATAAGAAGGAATGATGAATCAACAAAGTTTTGCAACTCACCACCCTTAAATGGCTTCCTTGAAGGATTGAAGTCATGCACATCACCTCAAGGTCATGGATCTTTCTTGAATTACTTGAATTGCTTGGAGACCTACAAAAGGGTAGGCCTTCACAAACAATGATAACATGAGCATGCATAAACTCACACAATGTTTGGATCTTGAATTGTTGCAATAAAGATTTAAAATGTTTCTCTTGACTTGCTCTCAATGTTCACTTTTTGCTAGATAGTTCTAGATCTTTTGTATTAATGCTAGCAAGATTTTAAATGATGTAATAACTAGGTATTTATAGGCATTTATTCAATTTCTCGTAAATTAGATCTCGATAGCCGATATTTGCAACTTGAATTGGAAATGGTAAAATGTTGACACCAACATATAGGGGGACACTATCACCATAGGGCATCTCTTTCCTTTCCCTATTTTCTATGAAATAAGTTGTCAAGGGAAAAGTACCAGATAAAAGTATTTGTTTTCCACTTGCAACATTTTAGAAATTGTTTAAAATAGGCCATAGAATGCATAATTTAGGAAATTGGGTCTTAATCAAGTCCAATAATTTAAGGGGGAGTAAAACATAGTGTGGTTTTCAAGGGTGACATTGTTTTATGCTATATTTATCCCCCACTTTAGCGAGAGTATGAACTTACGCTTAGACTCATACTAATGTTAGAAATATATGTCAAGAGGGGTCCAATTGTCCAAATATTACAAGGATAGGATGAAAAAGGATCAAGGGGGAGCATGAAAGCCCCCAAGATCCAAGATCCTATGGAAAACCAACATAAGTACAAAGGAACACACACATGTATGAAAGGCAGCAAGACAACATACATGTCAAAAAACATGAAGCATACACAATGAAAACACATGATATAAAATAACATATAGACAAAAACAAAATGACATAAACACGATGTAAACACAATGAAAACATGAAGAAAACACACAAAAGACACACCAAAAAATATAAAGTTAATACTAAAAGGCTTCAAGTCGGTAAGATAAAGAGACCTCAGTCTTAAATTGTCTCAAATACCAAATTTGATCCATCAAATAAAGGAGTGCTCCCATGAGAACTAGTAAGTTGTGCTATGCCAAATCACTCGTGAGCCACATGGATCCACTAGATAGAAATTTTTGTTATGCTAGGTGTACATGCAATATGATGGGTTCCACAAAGCTAGCAAGCTACATTATGTTATACACTCATGAAACACATAGCTCTACTATCAAACAAGTTGTGTTATGCTTGGTGGCCATGTTAAGGTGTTCATGACACACAATAGAAAAGTTTGATATTTGCTAGGTGAATCACAAACTGAAGGCAACACGGGCTAGTGAATTATGATATTCTCTATGTGAGCCCCCAATACAAAGTAGCAAAATGAGAAACACACAATGTCTAGTGAAGTCCAATATTCACTAGGTGTGCACCCATTGAAAATCATACCAAGATTTATACTCCCTAATAACTCTAATAAGGTGCTACAAATGATCAAGATGTTATGCCAACACAACACTAAGTTCAATGTTTGTGAACAAAGTGAAGCAAATATTCTAATGTCAATGCACCAATAAGTCCAATGTGTGAACAAAGTAAAGAAAAATTCCAAACTCACCTAAAAAGGTGAAAAAACTCATCTAAGGAGGTGCAAAAATGATGACAAGATAAGGCCAAACCTCTAGGGGTGTCACAAATAACACAACCCTAAAAGGTTATTTCAAAAATAATAAAGGGGCATTTCTCAATATATGAAAGGTCACACCTTAGGGAACATCACACTCGGCATTGCCACCAAGAGAGGACAAGTCATGGAATAGAAACTCACACCTTAGTGTTAGGGTTAGAAGGAAAATATCTAACAAGTTAAATGCAGGTTTGATCAATAAAATAGAGAAATACTACACATAGGAAAATTAGAGCAGAAACAAGACAACACAGAGAATTTAACGTGGTTCACTCAATCTGGGCTACATCCACAAAACCGCAACCATCCAATGATTTTATTATCCAGTTCAAAACATATTACAATATCATGAATAATGTAATGCTACAACTCTCCATCCCAACCACTTATAACAAGATTTTAGAAGCTTCCAGAAATTAGGGTTTACAAAGTCAACCTTTTTATTTTTTGGTGACGAAGCAAAAAAAGGAAAGGATACATGAAGAGTGTACAGTATAGCATGATTAGTCACCATATTCCAACACTTAGGGCATACTAACCATAGTATTATCACCAAGGGGAGCATCATATTCCAAGAAATTTCACACTCTTAGGGGATATCAAACCCAATATCACCACTAAAGAGACACTAACATAGGTTGAGAAGGTCACACTTTTATTATCAAGGTCACACTTCCTAGGATATGTATGCTATCATCACTAAAAGGAACTATTTCCCATGCAAACAATGAGTGAGGGAACATATTTTACCTTAAAATGTAAGTGTACTTGCTACACTAAAATTTTAAGGAGACACAAAGGGATCCCTCTCTAGAAGAAATGCACCTAACATAAGGCTACCTAACCCATTGTCCCCAAGTGTAGGGACAAAGATGAGCCCAAAATGGATGATGAAATGTTCCTCACAAGATGATATATTATTGTATAAATCTTAGTTTATACCTCCATGCATGGCAGTGAGTATTGTTTGATACTACAACTACCATATGGCAAGGAGCAAAGCAAATGAATTTTAATCTATCATATTTTCAATTTGATCCGCAAAGGATCAAATTCTTTCAATTGATTACTTAAAGCATAACATTCATTTGTAGTATGTCCAAATATTCTATGATATGCATAGTAATATGTATTTGTATTCTTTTATTTATTTTCTTTTCATTCACACACTTGTGGTAGTGTAATTAATACCAAGTTTAAAAGTGTAGCTAGACTACTCTCGGTCTTTCATAAAAGACGTGGAGAAGGTAACACACCTTTCTTAATAGGACCATGGACTTTTTATTGCTTGGTTGGTGGCAAAAATGTTTGATATAAAGGCAGTGGAACTTGGTAACCTATTCTTTTTGTGTCTTCAAATGATTTTTGTTCCAAAAGGGAATGGATCTTATGTTCATTATTTATGTCACATCCTTGTTTTTTCTATACGGAAAAGCAATAGTGCAGAAACGCTTTCCTAACGCTAAAACCACATAGGAGAAGTGCAAAGACCACTTTTAAAACTTTAAAACACTTAAGATGAACACATACAGGATAACAAGAGTAACAAAAATAAATGATCTCAGAGATAACACCAAATTCGCATGCGAAAACCCTTATGGGAGAAAAACCCACCACACCAAGCTAAATCACTTTGTATTATAGTAAAAATAGTTTACATACAAAGTTACAGACTTTACTTGAAGATGTTAGCTCTCAGCAGCATTCAATCAACCTCTTTACTATTCCAAAGCTATTACTGCATACAATGAATCACGGTCAACATCACCTTAGTGTTTATTCCTATGTATCCGACTATTATAAGTCTTACATCACATTCATTTCTTACCAACCAACCAGATGTCTTAATTATATACCTCTTTCAGACATGCAAAACCGATCTCTGACCAACCGCCCTGCAATCACGCATCGGGCCACCCAACAATTACTTTTATTTGCCATAATCGGATTCTATCAACCGTCGAATCAAACTTTGCAATTAATGCACATAGCATTTTCACAGATTTAAACATTTGACCAAAGATAGTTGATTTTAAAAAGTGATGTAAAATCAATGAATGAGATCGTGCCACATGTTGTCATGCCATTCGTCCATCGCTTTTACTATCAAAGCGGTCAACTATGCCCTGAGCAACACCTACTGAGCTATCGCGATATGGAAATAATTATTCGATTGCTCGATCGTCGTCATAGCTGAGGCCCACCATGACACACATCCACCATCCTCACACTCCACTTAGAACACACTTGAGTCCCACCGAGCTATGTGTAAGCCGCTTGAGAACTTTTGCAGCATCTCAAAAGGCATCCGTAATATTCCACTGCCTTTCTCAAAAAATTTGACAAGTGTCCACGGTCCAGCAACACTCTGCATAAAGCAGCCCAAGACCCACCATCCTTCCTTTTCAAACACCGCTTAGCTCACTACTACACGTCAAATGCACAAGCAATTCCACTCGGCTAAAAAGTTCCCAGTGGTACTTGCCTTAGGATGGCACGGAATGAAACTAGCACCGTTGGATGAAACCGATCACACTCGTTGATGAAAGTCATCGGCACATCGGTGAGGCACATCATTGTCTCTCGTTGATGAGCGACTGATCTATTGATGAAGCCAAGGCCAACTAACATAACATTCTGCCAACTCCAAGCCCGTCAGCCCATCGTTGTAAAACTTTTTAGAGTCTCGTCGACTTGAAAAAGTCTCGGTGACCAGAGAGCAAAGTGACCACATGAGAACTTTGTGGTGTAGTGATAAAGGCATAAACTCATCAAGCCTTTAACAGAGGTCCAATCTAGTAAACTGAGGCACATTTTCCAACAAGCTCCCACTTGACGAAGACTTATTGGCTTCCTCCAGACTTCGAATTTATTGATGATCATAGGCCCCAAGGCCCATCAAATTTGCACACCATTTGAACTTGATCGTGCTTACTGGCTTTGTCAATGCATCAGCAACATTCTTCAGAGTATCCACCTTTTATAAACTGACCTTTCCATCCTCCACCATATCTCGAACAAAGTGATACTGCACATTGATATGTTTCATCCTGGCATGGAAAGTAGGATTCTTTGCCAAACAAATGGCACTCTGATTGTCACAAAAAATTGTAATCTACCCTGGATTGAAGCCAATATCAGAACACAAATGACTAAGCCAAACAACTTCTTTGTAGGCATGTTTTGCTTCCATTTATTTTGCCTGCATAGTGGACAAAGCAACTACAACCTGTCACTTTCTCATCCAACTAACAGCACCACCATTTAACATGAAATTATATCCAATGGTGGATCTCCTACTATTAATGTCCCCTACCCAGTCAGAATCCACATATCCATGAATTTTGAGTGTTCTCTATGATGCAACTAAATTTCCATGGTAACACGGAGCATATTCTAAAGTCCCCTTTAAATATCTAAACACTCTCTTCATAGCATCCCAATGCGTCCTTGTATTTTCCATAAAACGGCTAAGAACTCCCATTGCTTGGGCAATGTTTGGCATTGTACAGACCATTACATACATCAGAATGTCAACAACACTTGAATAAGGCACCCTGGTCATGTCCTCCATCTCAGTAGCAGATTTTTGAAAATCTTCAACAAATAGCTTCATTCCCTGCAAAACTGGAACAACTAGCTGCTTGCAATCATTCATACCAAATCTCTCCAGAATAGTGTTAACATACTTACTCTGGTTAACCCAAAGCTTTCTACTTGTTTTGTCCCTAGTTATTTCCATCCCCATAATATACCTTGTTGCACCCAAATCTTTCATTTTGAACTTTGCAAACAATTGAGATTTAAGATCAGAAATCATAGTCTTACTATTTCCTATGAACAAAATATCATCCACATACAGGGTAATAATAAGCACGTGATCATTTTCAGATTTATAATACACACAATGATCAGATTTTTATCTCACAAATCCCATAGACAACACAAAAGTGTCAAAATTTTGGTACCACATTCTAGGAGACTGCTTCAAACCATACAGAGATTTCTTTAATTTGTAGACCAAATTTTCTTTACCTTTTTCAATGGAGTGCTCAAGCTAGGACATATAAATTTCTTCTTCCAACTCTCCATGGAGAAACATTGTCTTCATATCCATCTGCTCGATCTCTAAGTCATACGCTGCTACCAATGACAAAATAAATCTGATAGATGTCATCTTTGCTACTAGGGAAACTATTTCTCCATAATCAATTCCCTCTATCTGGGAAAATCCCTTTGCAACCAATCTTACCTTATATTTTTCAACACTGCCATTTAGACCCGTCTTCTTCTTAAATACCCATTTACAGCCAACAGGATTTTCCCCTTTAGAAAAAGGTACCAAATCCCAGGTTTCACTTTTTTGCAATGATTCCATTTCTTCATTCATGGCTTCCAACTAGGAATTTGAATTAGACATACTAATAGCCTCTCTTACAATCCTAGGCTCATCAATGCTAGTAATCAAGGCATAGGCATAGTTTGAATCTAACATAGAGAAACCATACCTATTAGGTTGTCATTTTTCATGTGTAGACCTTCTTACTGGTTGAGGTTGTGGCTCTTCATCTTTAGAACTTTCAGAGCTATTTGAACTCTCCTTAGTTTCAAGTACACCATGTAGTTCCTCTTTTTCTAAAGTCTAGGGAATTTCAACTACATCATTCTTCTTTTCTCTTTTATCTGTCTCCAACTGTGGGTCAGCTACTAAAGGTTTCAACTCATGAAATATTACCCTTTTGTTGTACAAAACCTTCTTAGTATCAGGATTCCAAAGCATGTATCCCTTCACACTAATGCCATAGCCGATGAAGATACATTTAACAACCTTGTTCTCCAACTTAGATCTTTTCTCATTTGGCACATATGCATATGCCTCACAACCAAATACATGAATATGTCTCAGAGAGGACTTCTTACCAGACCAAGCTTCCAAAGGTGTTTTTTCAACAAGAGAAAAATAAGGTGAGCAATTTACCAGGTAACATGTTGTAGCCATAGCCTCAGCCCAGAACTTCTGCTCCAGACCAGAACTGCTCAACATACTTCTTGCTCTCTCCAGTAATGTTCTATTCAACCTTTCAGAAAATCCATTTTGTTGTGGAGTATAAGGTGTAGTTTTATGCCTTTTAATCCCATGGTCTTTACAGTACTTTTCAAAATCTGCAGAACAAAACTCACTGCCATTATCTGTCCTCAAACATTTTATTTTATTTCTAGCTAGATTCTCTACCAAATTTTTAAATTCTTTAAACTGACTGAACACTTCTTGTTTACTTTTAAGGAAGTATACAAATTCCCTTCTCAAATAGTCATCAATAAAAGAAACATAATATCTAGACTTCGATAATGAAGGAACATTAACTGGACCAAACACAACAGAATGAACATAATCCAGTACACCAGAAGATTTATGAGGACTCGAATAAAATGAAACATGGTGTTTCTTTCCATATATGCAATGTTCACAAAAATCAAACTCAAGGTTACAATCAACAAGCCCTTCAACAAGATTTTTATTTTTCAAGGTTTTTAAACCTTTCTCACCTATGTGATAGAGTCTATGATGCCATAGCATGGTTTTCTCAGCTGGGAGTTTCACCTCCAAGGCATTGGCACCCAGAAGAGCTTCATCATCCTTCTCTATAGGAGCAGCTTTGCTTGAGTTTACAAAGACATTGTTACATTGAATAGGACGTGCATCCAGCTTGTACAGATTGTCAGTACATACACCCTTAGCCAGGACCATCGCGCCTCTAGCCATCTTATATCCTTTACTTGAGAAAGAAATTTCCACACCGACATCATTAAGCTTACTGACATAAATTAAGTTACGAGCCAAACCTGGTATGTGTAGTACATCACCAATCCGTTTGATTCTTTCGTCAGGGAATTGTATTTTGACTCTTCCACAACCAACAATCTCCAATGTTGAATCACTTGCCAGGTACACCTTTCCACCATCATACTTTTCATACTTTGTGAACCACTCTCTATGAGACGCCATGTGAAAAGATGCACCTAATTCAACCAGTCAGACATCATCTAATGCCTGAGTTGCCAAGGCTGCAATGAAGGCATCTACATCACTCTAAGAAGAGTCATTGTCAGAAGATTTATTCTTCTTCTTCTCCTCCTTACAATCCTTTCAGATATGACCAGATTGCCCATAGTTCCATCATTTCACCTTGGAATTTTTACTAGGAGACTTTGATCTCCCTACATATTTGGATTTAGACTTCTTGTCCTTCTTCTTGCCTTTCTCCTTCGATCTACCTCAAATAGCAAGGACCTCTTTGGCCATCTCTGAAGACTTCCTTTGCATCTCTTCTGATAGAAACAAAGCAACCACATCTTCCATATTGAAAGTAGTGGTCATACTTCCAATAGCCATTACAAGATGATCCCAAGTGTCAGGTAATGAACATAACAGGAGCATGCAACGATCCTCCTCCTCTATCTTCACACCCACATATGCTAACTGAGAAATACCCATATTAAATATGTTCAGATGCACCTTCTTCCATCTTCAAGGAGTACAACTTCTTCCTCAAGAATAACTTATTTACCAAAGACTTTCCCTGATAAATATCACCAAGCTTCTTCCATAACAAAGTTGCAAACTTCTCCTCGTGGACAGTCAGGAGTATAGAATCGGCCAAACTAAGTCTTATCAGTCCTCTTGCTTTTCTATTTGCAAGATCCCAATCTTCTTATTTCATGGTTTGTGGCATAGTTCTAGACACAACAATCCAGAGGTCTCTATCCACTAACATGTCTTCCATTTTGAGTTTCCACAACTCAAAGTTGTCGCCATTGAATTTTTCAATTTCTACTCTACCTGATGTACTCGCCATCTCAAATAGAACTAGGTTCTAAATTTACAAGACTCCCACTGGAACAGTATTAGCACAAAAAACCAGCCTTACAAACAAGGATAACACAACTGGTCAGGCTCTAATACATCTTGTTGGGAAAAGAAACAATGCAGAAATGCTTTCCTAATGCTAAAACCATAGAGGAGAAGTGAAAAGACCAGTTTTAAAACTTTAAAACACTTAAGACGAACACATACAAGATAACAAGAGTAATAGAAATACACGATCTCAAAGATAACACCAAATTTAAGTGGGAAAACCCTTATGAGAGAAAAACCCACCACACCAAGCTAAATCACTTTGTATTACAGTGAAAATAGTTTACATGCAAAGTTATAGACTTTACTTGAAGATGTTAGCTCTCAACAGCATTCAATCGACATCTTTACTCTTCCAATGCTATTACTGCATACAATGAATCACGCTCAACATCACCTTAGTCTTTATGCCTATGTATCTAATTGTTACAATTCTTACAACACATTCATTTCTTACCAACCAACCAGGTGTCTTAATTATACACCTCTGTCAGACACGCAAAACCGATATCTGACCAACTGCCCTGCAATCACACATCGGGCCACTCAGCAATTACTTATGTTTCCCATAATTGGATTATGTCAACTGTCGAACAAAACTTTGCAATTAATGCACATAGCACTTTCAAAGATTTAAACATTCGACCAAAGATAGTTGATTTACAACAGCGATGTAAAATCAATGAATGATATTGCGCTATGTGTTGTCACGCCATTTGTCCATCGCTTTGATTATTGAAGCAGTCAACTATGCCCCAAGCAACACCTACCGAGCTACCATGGTATGGTCTAATGACCACCGCGGCATGGAAATAATTATCTGATTGCCCAACCATTGTCATAGTCGAGGCCCACTATGACACATGTCCACCATCCTCGTGCTCTGCTTAGAACACACTTGGGTCCCACCGAGCTACGTGTAAACCGCTTGAGCACTTTCGAGGCATCTGCAATATTCCATTGCCTTTCTCTAAAATTTCGACAAGTGTCCACGGTCCGAAAACACTATGCATAAAGCAACCTGGTACCCACCATCCTTTCGTTGTGAACACCACTTAACTCAGTGCCATGTGTCAAACGCACAAGTAATTCCGCTCAGCTAAAAATTTCTCAATGGTACTTACCTTAGGATGGCGTGGAATGCAACCAGCATTGTTGAATGAAACCAATCACAATCATTGATGCAAGTCATCGGCACATCAGTGAGGCACAACATTGCCTCTTGTCAATGAGTGATCGATCTGTCGATGAAGCCAAGGCCAACTAACATAACATTCCACCAACTCCAATCTTGTCATCCCATCGCTGTAACACCCGTTGGAGTCTCGTCGACCAGACAAAGTCTCGAAAACTAGAGATAACCACATGAGAACTCCGCAGTGTAGCGATAAAGGCTTAAACTCATCAAGCCTTTAGCAGAGGTCCAAGCCAGTAAATTGAGGCACATTTTCCAACATTGTTGTGATCTCAAATCCTTGTACATAGCTTTGCTTCAAGTTAATGGGTGTGTTTGTAACTTTACGCTCATCTGATGGGATATTGGTTGATGTGCTTTCCTTATTGATAGGTGTTTCCATGTGCATTGGTTAAGGTATTAATTGCAAGTCACTTTTCTTATGCAATGTGGAGAACATTTCAAGTGGGGGAATGATAGGTGGTGTTGGTCATTGGTATGTGTGATTAGGAAATTTCATGGAAGGATAAAAGGTTGCGTTATTCTCAAGGTTAAACAAAAAATTGTGTATGAATTCATTCATTCTCCCCTTATCTTTTCCCAAAGATATATTCATTAGGAGGACATGCATTGGGAGGTGAAGGATCATGAATATTCTTAGTTGAATTAGGGTCATCACCAAACACACAACTTGAAACATCAACCAAGGATTTCAAAGAATTCAACATCTTACCAAAACATTGAGCCATCATGATGATATGATGATTTTACTAAGGTTTAGGTTGTTATGCAAAATGTAAGAAAACAAAAAAAATAGATAGAGGATCTTGAGAGAGCTCTGTCACAAAAAATTTGACCCAAAAAGAGCAGGGGGACAAAGCCACCCAAGGGTGTCCCTGTCCTAGGTAGAGTTTCAAGAAATTCAAATTTTGACTATGTGTGATATTACTTAAGGTTTATGGGTCTATTTGTAAACAAGTCTAAAAGTGAATATTTTATTAGAATTTACTCAATTTATGTCAATGCAAGTGTATAATAATGTTGAACAATAAATAAAAAATTTGATTATATTTTTTTATCTAAAAATGCAATAATTGGCTAATTCTAAGATGCCAAAATCTAAAAATGATGATATTGACACAATTTTGAAACAAAATAATATATTTTTTTAACTTTTTGAGCTATATGAAAGATGCCTAAATGAATGCAATCATGAATTCCAAATCCACAATCATCCAGTAGAAATAGACTGAGGACACAAACATAGAGATCTAGGAAAAAGTTGGTTGAGCAAAGAGTAGAAGGACTAAGTCACCCAAGGGCATCCCCATCTAGGATAAGATTTTTGGAAACTGAAAACTTGATTATTTTTTACACTATTTAAGGATTCTGAATATTGTTAGGTTTTGAAGGCAGATATCTAAAAGCTAAATGTATATTTTATCAAATAAACTAGGAAATAAAAACACACAGAAAAATAACACAGAGAATTTAACATGGTTCACCCAATGTGGGCTACATCCACCAAACCGCAGCCATCCAATGATTTCATTAACCAGTGTAAAACCCTATTACAATATCGCGAATAATTGCATTTTCTTGTTCTATAGTAACTCTATTACAAACCCCTTATAACCAGCTTTTTAGAAGCTTCCGGATTAGGGTTATACAAAGTTGGGGTTTTTCCCCTTTTCGATGATTTTTCCCAAACCCCGGTGAGGATACATGAAGAGTGTATAGTATACAATGATCAGTCGCCACATACCAACAAATATGTGTGCACACAAGTCTGAAACTAAGTATTTTTCTATAATTTTCTCAATTTAAGACAATGTAACTCAAATGCAAATGTTTAGCAATGCTTGAACAACAAATGACAATTGTGAGTGCAATTTTGAATGTAGATCCAATCTAAATGATTGAAACTAATCCTATTACAACATATGATGCAATATGATATGAATTTTGTTTTTATGTCTTTTTATGATGTAAAAGATGAAACCCTAAGTGAACAATGCAGAATAATACAATGCAAAACTTAGATCTAGGTGAAATTTCAAAAGGTATATGATGTTAACAAGTCAAGTTCACCAAAATTAAGCATAGAAAAAAAGGGGAGGGAGGTCCTAAATGCAATAGAATACTAGGACCAAGCCTTCCTTTTTATAGGGTTTCATTAGGATGCAAATCAACAAGGTGATTAGATTGGCTTTCAGCCATGAAGGTGAGTCAATCAGACCTAGATCTACATATTTGTGGGCCTTAGGGATGAATTGGAATTGGTTTTTCTTTATTAACCTAATTAGACTATGTGACCTAATATGAAAATTCCAAATTCAGACAATTCAAAGACTCTAATAGAAAATTACAAGTAGATCTAGGAAAGGCGGATATTTGTGCACCTATCCTGGAAATTTGGATACTATCTAAATAGGAGTATAAAGTTTCCCAAGGGAATCTATGTCCTTTTAGGGGTATTCTAGATCTATTTTCATAGTCCTTTGATGTTGGATATGTGTTTCTCGATTCTACCTACTAATTTGTCGAATCACTGTTGGATAATTTTGTAGGTGATTTTTTGTGTCTTGTCAAGGTGCAGGTCTTTGAGTGAAACAATGATCTTCAAGCTTCCTTCAATCTCCTCCAAACCTAAAATCTGCACATTCAAAGAGATAAGAAAGGTTGTGTCATTTAGAGGCTTTCCTTAGTCAAAACCAGTGTTAGTATTTCCACTTCTACAATGAAAATGCCAATGATAGGAAAGATAAATGATAAAGAGTAATGATGAATCAACAAAGTGTTGCAACTCACAATCCTTCAATGGCTTCCTTGAAGGATTGAAGCGATGCACATAACCTCAAGGTCTCAAAGCTTGCTTGAATTTCTTAGAGACCTACGAAAGGGTTAGCCTTCACAAACAATGATAACATGAACATGCATAAAATCACATGATGTTTGGATCTTAAATTGCTGCAGTAAAGCTCTGAAATGTTTCTCTTTACTTTCTCTTAATTTTCACTTGTTGCTAGATAGTGTTAGATATTTCTTGTTAATGCTAGAAAGATTTTAAATGATGCAATAACTAGGTATTTGTAGGCATTTATTCAATTTCCCACAAATTAGATCCTGATAGTCAATATTTGCAACTTGAATTGGAAATGATAAAATGTCGACACCGACATATTCAAATTTGGGACCAAGTAAAATAGGGGGACACTGTCACCATAGGGCGTCTCTATCCTTGCCTTATTTTTTGAAAAATAATGATGTAGGGGATAACCAACCCTCATTTACAAATTCACTACAACATACATGCAACTCAATAATTTCTTGAAATGACGCCAAAAATATGCAAGAAGTGTCTTAGTTTCTCATACAAAATCTCATGAAATTACATAATAACAAGGAAAATCTGAAATAATATTATTTTGTAGCCATGAGGATTGGTCAAATAAATTTCAAAACTAATATAGAACTTATTTATGCCAGAAAGAATCAATCACAAGAATGGTCCCCTTCAACCAATCTTCTTTCACAAGCGTTTTCTCTTACAACCTACAACCTTCAATGGGAAAACTTGACTACAATAGACCTCTAATTATTAAAACCTTTTTCTACTGCAACAACATCTTCAAACTTGAAAACATCGAGTTTCAGACTCCTCTCCAAGAATTATGCCTCAATATCCTTCTCCACAAATTTGGAAAAAGATCCTCTTATAAATTTAAAACTCACAATCACAACAACAAATTACACAATAAAATGCAAGATGGAAAAAATATTTTTATTATCTCTAAAATTAAATCAGGTTACAACATTACAATGGGATATTTTATTACATAAACTATAAATATTTGGAGTCGCAATCCTCTAAAAAATTCAACAACATCCTATTATGTAAAACACAACTCCTCCTAGCCAACTTCTCCAAATGAAAAAGCATCAATATATAGAAGAGTTGGTGATAGGAAAACCATTGTTGGTTTCCAAAACAACCTACCAAAACCTCCAAGAAATCCCACTCCCAACTTGAGGAGATTAAAAATATAAAATATAAAACTTAATTGTTTACATGGTCCTAACATTGATGCCTCTCTTTTGGCCAATCATCTTTGGTCAAGAATGATACCTCCATTGATTCTAGACAACTCTGATGGCTCCAAATATGAACATGCACCAACATTAAAATTTGGTGACCCCAACATGCAAATGCATGCCAAGTATGAAAATGATCATGCAAGAACATGCATGCAAAGTGGTCCCCACCTAAAATTGGACGCCCCAAATGGAATATTCCAATTTAAATAGCTTTTAAAATTTTACTGAAGCATATTTCCTCCAAAAATTACATTTTTAAATCACCACAAGGGAAAATTACAATGTTGCAAATTAAAATATTTATTTTTCCACACACCCTAGCCCTTATTGAAAATAACAAAATAAAATAGAAATATTTTTGGTGATGCAAGATTGCCTTACACCCTGGATGCTCTTGCATCAAGCACCCAAGGTAGAAAAATTTTGTGAATATGGATTCACAAAATGGATTTGAGTGGTAGTACCACACTTTTAGATTTTGAGAAATCCTCACCAAACTCCATCATTGAAATTGGTACCTCTGATAATTTATTCTTTCTCATCTTCCAACATCTCGTTGAAACATTCACCATCCTTCTCCAATAACCCTGCATTCCATTCTTCTCTCCTTACATGGACTTGTATCTAACATGTACCATCCTCCTCCTCCTAATACCATATATTCTCCTCACAAAATTTGTAGGCTACATGGTTTAATAGGATACTTTTAAGTGTCAAGGATACTATATCTCTTAGGATTTTCTATCAATATTTTTTCTACTTTACTAGTATGGAGATCACTTCCAATTACAATTATCCCATACAAAAAATAGGATGCATAAAGACAATGAGTATGTAGAGGAAACAAATCTTGAGAAACTATATCATGGGTCAACAAAAAATATGGGTCAAATGGTTTCCCTTGGGATATTGCTACTAAAACACTACCCATCATATGATCCTTGGTATGTTTCCACTTATGGAATTATAAATTCATTGTTTACTACCTCTCATTTATCTAGGGTTCACAACTATCAATACATTAAGTAGATGCTATTAGTGTCAAAGGATAAAAGAAATGGAAAATAAAGCCATGTTCAATAGAACCATCACAAATAATCTTTCATGGGAAGAATGTGCCTACAAAGGAGACAAGTTTGGAAGAATAAGGGATTTGAAATAACCAAATTAGCATTGATTGAGGGAAAAAAAATAGTAAGTGATATATTTTAATCTTCACTTTTCTAGATCTTGTTATCCCCTTTTCTGAAATTATAATTTTTTCTCTTTCCCTACACTCAAACCCCATATTTGTCAAAGTTTTTAAGTATGAAGGTTTGGGATGGTTTCTAGCCTTAGGTAGGTTTCTCGGTTTTCCTTTATCTTGGTCATGTTTCATTAATTCCCTTAAGATCTTATTTCCCTATGCTTTATACCTCTAGGATTTCTCTTACTTATGCATTTCCTCCATCCACCACTTCCTTACTTGTCTAATCATTTTCATTATATGGGTTTCTAGAACTTCCCTTACCTTGGTACCTTGTCAATTGAATCCTCATTCCCCAAAATCACCCCCACTTTGTCCTAATCAAATTCGGAATTTATACTTCCCCATGTTAGTTTCACTTTCCCTTCATTTCCCTTGAGTATTTAATTCCCCGCATCTCAGACCTTCAAAAAAACCCTATTGGCATGCCTTGCCTTTGTTCCCACCACTCCCTATCCCATGATTTTTCAAATTTTATTCCCTACACTTAATCCAAAATAATTGATAACCCATTTCCAAAATTATTGAGGTATCAATTATCCTCGAGTCCTATCCCTCATCATATTGTGGACTTAAATAATTTCCTTACTTTCATGCCTAAGAGGTAAGAGGTATCTAAGAACCTTGATCCTTTTTCTATCACTCTTGAGTGTGTGGAATTATAAGTATTCCCATTTCATCATTATGCTAGTAATGGGTAAGTCATATCCTTGATCCCTAATCCCTACCAATATCATTTATACTAAAAATTTGATCATTATTTCTACTTGTGTTGGGTATGGCCAACCCTCAATCCCCACTCTTTTTACCATTTGGCATGTTTAAAGAATGGTCCCCACTCCCCATCAATATTCACCCATTGGAACTTTATATTTCTCTTTACTATCATATTACTTGTGAAAATGGTTAGAAATTATTTTGGTATCTTGATCCCTTTTGTTCCACTACCTTTTCATACCCTTATTTCTTGGCATATTGGTATCCCATTCCCAGAATCTTGGATGTTGGGCCTTCAAAACATTAAATGGAAATATACCTAGTGGAATCCCCACTAAATGGTATCCCAATCCTAAAACCCTTGATCCCTCATTCATGTTCACCTATAGGAATGTGAATCCTTGGACCCATGAACCCTCTAGTATATGCGCCCTCTAGGATGTGAAACCCTAAAAACCAAGTTACTCACTTATTTGCACCGTCTGGCATGTGAATCCCCAAAACCATGACCCCTCTTACAAATGTGCCCTCTAGCACATTGATCCCTAATCACTAGCTCTAGTCATGCCTTTTCATAGGCTTTCACCACTTGAACATGAGTCTTCACCTACCACATTGCATGAATTGGAACACTATTAATAGCCTCATTTGAATATGATAAATGGGAAGGAAAATATCAAATTACTACCAATGCATGTGGGCTCCATGCTAGGTCTACCAACCTATATCTAAGGTAGGTAACTTGACCAATGTTTTTACCCTTTTTTAATCATATCAAACCCTAACTTATAGAGTTGAACACCTGCATGTTCACCTAAAAAATCTAAGGATGAAACCCCTTAGGTTCTAGAGATTAGTGGATAAAATCCCATTGGTTTCCTTGGAGATTGGATGATGAAAATCCTTTCAAATTCTATGAACAACTTCATCTAAATGTTTTTGATAATATAAGAAGAATTTACAGGGTGTTGTACCCTATACACAGAGCCCTTAGGGCCAAAAAGAAACTAATTCAAACTAGGACATGAACTAGGAAAAGAAGCTAGATCAAAAGGTTTTCGATCCCTTTACAAACAAGAGCCACTAGGGCCCAGAAGAATAGACCCCACAAAGAAGAACAATTGACAAATAGTTGTCAAACAATAGATGAGGACTAGAGAACCCCAAAATTTGAGGGGAATAATCTGACTCCCTTAACCCTAGGCCGTGAAGTAGTGAAAAAATTGGGGATTCCCTTCTTCTTTCTCTGCACAACAGACCATGAAGACTCGGAATTGAAGTCCACTAAGCGATCTGAGAGGGCCAGATCCTCAACAACCACCATAGGCAATAAGACACCAAGCAGTGAGGGAGCCGAAAGCACAAAAGAGGAGTCAGGATCATTCGAAGGACCAGGAAAGGTGTTCATCGTGGATCGAGCAGGCTTTGCCTGAACAACAACTACAGTTCAAGGCATCAATGATTCCACAAAAGGGATAGTCGGTAGAGAATCCTGGGGAGACACACTCTCCTTAGATGAATCAGCCAAGGAAGGGTCTTCCTCCGTGGAGGAACCATCCAAAGATGGAGTTCCTACCATGAGATGGTCCATGAGAGAATCCTTCCACCATGTAGAGATATTGCAACTACATTTCAAGAATATATTTCAACAACAATTTAGGCATCTCAATATTTTGGGTATATTTTTAATATATTTACAATTGTTATAAAATAAAATATTTGTGACCCTTTCGGGATGAAATGTATTTTAATGAAATTACTAGTTTCAACAGGTTTTATTTGCTACAAATTTATTTCATATTTTATGGGTATTTCAAATCTTAACTTTTTGTGAATATTTATAGTGGGTATTTTAGATATAAGTGTTTTTAGATAAAAATTTGGCTAAGTGTCACCACACATACCTTATGTGCCTTCATTTTTACATATTACTAAATATGCCTATGTTGACATGTTCAATCTTAGCTTCACATGTTTCCCCATGCTTGCATGATCTACTTATATAGTTTTTTTGTTGCATGTACTCAACATTGGTGACTACACTAGGGGAATCTTATAACCCTTGTTTATTTGTACTTAGACAATAACATATTAATATGTTTATTGATTTTCACACAATTTTACTACTAACACATATATTGTTTGATTATTGGGTTTTACACAATCACATATTTTTCCTCTCCTCCAAAATTCCTTGCATTCTTTGTATGCATTCAATTGTAAGAGGCATTAATGATCATTGACGCTCTTTAATGACCATGAAAGTATAGTAATTGGCTAATGATTATTATGATTATTTTTGTTTCCAAACAAATCCTTACTTTTATTCCAAATAGATATATTTTTGTACCAAGCAATTCCCTATTACTTTTGTTTGAGATAAAATTCTTCTTTTTACTCTAGGTGAACCCACTTTACCTTACTCTTTTTTACTTTAATTTTTTTATTCATATATAGTTTAACATTTGTGTTTATGTCTATTTTAAATACTTGACATATGTTCCTCATTGGAAATTTTTTAATTTTTGTCTACAAGTTTTGAGATGGAGCACTCATTGCAAGGAAGTGTGTTAAATTGTTATTATTATTTATATAAGTGTTAAAATTTAATTTCATGAGTAATATTTGATTTAGTTTGACATGCATATTTATATCAATTCATATGCAAGTCAAAGTGGGAGGAAAATGTAATGATGAAAATTGTTCACCTTGCACTTTTCCTCTTTATTTTTTACTTACTTTGACCCATTTGTCCCTAATGCAATGACTAATGTTCAAAATGATGCATTCTTCCTTGGAGGTTGAAAATAACCTAATTAGAACTTTATTCCATGTTCACATATTTCTAGGCACTGGGTCTAATTCTCTTTTTTATCCATTCATTATTTTAGGTCATTTATGTGGGTGCAAAACTAACTTAGGTTAGATTTTGAGGTACACAAATGAATCCTAAACATTTAAAATCAGCATTCCCCTTTCCAACTATATGTTATGAACAAACTAAAGCACGTAATTTTTCAAACTATGCATTGACATGTTGTATAGAAGCACAAATCTTAATTCATTATGATTATTGAGTACATATTTAGAGAATCATTGAGAGACATCTATAACATAGATACTAGGTTCTATAAGTTGGCATTGAATTGCATACAAAACTCATGTGACATCGACATTAAATTATTGCTCTAGACATATTGTGTGACAACTTGTTGTCTTCAAATAAATACAAACAATCCTAACCTATCAAACTCTTAAATGTTGTCTATCCACTCCTTTTCAGTGACAAATTGGATGAATCAAAATAGACAAGTTTCTAACTCCATAACTAACACAATTCAAATTTATAGACTAGGTTTATATATGCATGCAAAGTTTAGATCCACATGCATGAAGATTAGCTCCATAATCATGAAAATTAATATTACAACAATAATAAAATTTTCAATCTTAAGATATTATTTTGATATGTCCTAATTTTCTAACATAATGATGGATCACTTTGTAACATCTCACATAATGAAATTTTCATCAAACTTATAACCTAAATAACTTTATTTTATTAATTTAAAAATACAATATTTATTTTTAAAATATTCTTACTTATTTATCCTAAATTAAATTGTTATTTAGGTATTTCATTTTCATAAAATAAATCAACTATAGAAATATTTCAATTAAATAAATTAAATAGGTATTGTTAATTTTAATATAGCTTTGCAATTTTTTTATAAGATATTATTAAAAAACGTTATATTCATATCTATTTTTTTAATGAAATGATTAATTAAATATATAATTATAATTTATTTACTAGAAATTCTAAATTTTAAATTTACATGATTTTATAAATTATGAAATGCAATTTAAAAAATTATAATTTTTTAATATAATAATTTTGATTAATTTATATAATATGAATTATTAGAATTTAAAACGAAATTAATGTTAAAAATGTGTTTTATATTAATTATGTTTTTTATTTATTTGGATTATACATATATGATGAGGGAGAACATTTTTAAAATAATGTAGAATAATTATTTTAGGTTTATTTATGTGTTGACTTTTCAGTTCATAATTTTAGAATTCATGATATTGTAGAAACATTTAGATGTCGATGAACTTTTGATCTACTAGTGAAGTTAAATGGTTTTTAATGAGCCCACCAAAGATAAGTTGAGTGAAAGACCCCAACATAAGAAATGAGGTCGAGATCATGCCCTAAGTGAATTTAACATAATGGATATCCATTGAAAGCATCAAGTTTCCACAATCCATGATAAATATCAAGTGAGCTATATCTGGATTTGTTACTTGTAAAGGGACCCTTACTTCTTTTTGGTAACTATCTTTTCTTTCCACTTAAGTCTGATACTTAAAGTTATGATTGAGTGGCCTTTTGTTGTTTTCCCGAACTCGAGTGGGTTTTCGCTTGTTCATCGAACCTCGCATTCTATTGCCTGTGTTGTTTGTGTCTTAGACCCAGGCAATGTTTTCTTCCCATTTTTGAACTCATCCTTTTTTGGGGTGGGCGTACGAACATTAATAACCCGATTGATGAAGTTGTCATGTGTTAGAACCATGGAAACTTCACCCACAAGTTATACCTTGGGTTATATTCTTTAGGTTGCCTCAAACCTAGGTGGGGTTTTATCAAGCTATACGAACCATTCATTTTGCTGCCTAGGAGGTTTTGCAGTGATTAATGCAGTAACAGTAAGCTTATTTATTTTAACTTGTGCATTATATAGAAAAGAAACCAGCATTTCCAAGCATAATATGAACATAAAACCAAAGAAGTCATGCATGCAAAGACACGGTGGTATCAAAAGAGATATTTTATTTATATATAAAAATGTTTTTACATTGCATCGGCACTACCAAAAAAAACCGTCTGGTTAGACTACAAAAATTCAATTCATGTACAAAAAGGGTATTTCTTCTTAGGCACATAGAGTGAACATCAAGATGTGAATGCCTTCAGTAAAAGCCTGCAGGTGTTCGACTTGAGCTGGTGATAGCAAATTCTCATGTGAATTTGTACAAAAATTCCCATATCATTTCTTACCACTCTTGTGCACAAAAGAGCCACGGCCTCCTCTAAAGTCTCATCTTGAAGAGTTGAAACAATGCAGATGGCATCAACGATCACTCCATTTCAAGGATAGTGGTTGAGCCCGTTGATTGCCACCTTGACACGATGATGAAAATTGGGCTTTACCAGGCGCTCCAGTGCTCTCACACCCCAGTCATGACAACCAAAATTCTTAACGACTGTATAGATGAAGTGCTCTAGCATAGTTGTTTTGTGCACATGATCCTAGCTCAAGAACGCCTCTCCAAGGATGCTGCGAAGCACTTCCTCCTCCACTTCGCTTTGCACTATGAAGACTTCTTTTAGTTGGTATGAGATGTGCCTAAATAGAGGATTGCATTCGATCTCCTCTAGAATAATGTAGTCATTGGAAGAATTACCATCACTCTGAGAGTTTGTCATATTGGATGCAACTGATTGCGGAGGAAAGGTGACGCTAGTTGAATTTATAGATTTTTGGTTGGGCATGGGTGCATTCTCCTAAGCTTGATAAGATGTCATTTTGGTTCCCATTTATGGTTGGCTTGTGTTGCTCTAAATTATAACCTCCCATCAGGCAACACACACATGCCATTGCTTGATATCCATATACGCTGCATTAATAGTTGGTTGTATGATTGGTCCTTTGGCGACTATTGGTGGGATCATAATTAGTTTTCTTTGCCGATATTTATTCCTTTGCCGAATTCAAATGATTTTGACTATTTCCCCAAAGAATAATTTGGAAGACAAGAATTTGTTGGTTTAGTAATGGATTTGGCACACGTCCAATGGAATTGGCTATGTTATAAATTTGAAATTGTAAAGGATGGAGAGGACCTTTTTTTTTGGATACACCTGGGGGTCTTATCAAGAAGGGATGAGCATTTATTAGAGACTGTAATGATTTATAATTTGTGTGTTATAAATTTAATGATTTTTGGTATGTTGATCTAGGAATTATGCGTACAATATAGTTGTATCTTCTCTGAAAAATAAGCTATATGTCTTCATTTATTACAGTCTGATTTATCTCTTGAGTTGGATTATCATAAATTTCCAATCTTTGCATTGACAGTTTGTGGTTTGGTTTATGTCATTTGTGCTAGCCCCATATTTATAGACTAGCATTCGTCACCTTTCTTGCTTTTTGGTTAAAAGCATACCCTTTGTGTTAGAATAGGAAAATTCATTGAAGATCTAATGAGGGAGTTGTACCTCAAAAAAATTCAGAGAAAAGTCAGAAATACAATTGTGATATTTTCGGAGCTGTTAGCGGAATCCAATTGGTGCTAAATCTAGCCATGGAGTCATAGTTTAAATATTTTTGTCAAGAGCCATTCAATTCGCTAACATATTTTTTGGCGACTCCATTGGGGATTGTAAAGATATCTTGAATTGACTAAAACCTGACATTCCTATCACATCATGCAACAAGATGGTACTTCCTCACCATAATGTATTCCCTATTTTGTAGCTAGATTTAGATTGGATCGGAGATGAAGAACAAGATATCATATCCCAATTAAATACACTTGCCTGGAGATATAGGAGGAACACGACAGACTATATCCGAACAAATCTTTCCTTGGAAGAAGAAGAAGAATTGGCCCAATGCCCACCTACACATGTGATTGAACATCCTCCAAGGTTGATATTTGAATACTATGATGACCCTCCTTGTCATCGTGATCGTCAGCCTAATCAGCCATTACGTCAACCAAGGGATCCACATGTACCTCAGCTTCAAAATCCACCTTCGGCTCATCTATCACAGTAATTTTATCTTCCTAACATTTACTCCTGTGTGAGTTGGTGACTCCATTTATGGCTTCAAATCTTTGGTGCAGCCAAGTTGGCCCTCTCACCCTATCACAATATCATGACCTACCCCAAGGTTCCTGGAAAAGGTTTTCCAAATTTTTCGATCAAAATGAACAAGATCCTGAGGAACATATTTCGGCTATAACTATTGTAAGTGCAATTTTAGGAATTCAAGAAGAAGATGTTTTCATAAGAATTTTTATTGACAATCTGCTCGAGAAAGTGAAAAAATGGTACAGGGGACTTGAAAATGGAAGCATCACTAGATGGCATGTTCTCAAAAAAAAAAATCTCTGCAATGGAATTCCAATCAATATTGTAGCTACCCTATGTCTTTTCTTTCAAATCATGAAAAATAGAGCTGAAACGATGAGGGATTTCATTTACTGGCTCAATCGATTTCTTCTAAAGATTCTCACTCTAGAAAGAACTAGTCCAGAGATCCAGTATCATATATTCATTTCTGCTCTGGAACCAATCATACAATTAATCCTCAAAAGAGACAAAGTGCATGGGATCGAGCAAGCTCAACTGGAAGTAGTGAAGGTTGAGGACAATTTTATTGCCATGGGAAAATGGAAATTAGACTCAAAGGTGAGGCTTGAAGCCAATTGCAAGACATCTCCTGAATTCCTGGTTGGAATTCACAAAGAGGTAGAGTTACCTTGCCTGACTGTCGAAAACGTTAATTTAACAATTTTAGATAACATGCACCAGCCTAGTGAGGGACAAGATCAGCATTGTAGTGATCCGACCTTCAATTTATATACCTCTATTGAAGTCGAATCTGATTGCAGTTCATCCAGTGATGATGAAGATGATGAGCTATAGGAAAAGTCATCGTTAGCTTCCCCTCTTCCTTCTGACAGTTTTTCCCTTTCTAAGACTAATTTGAGTAATTTGGTATCGAATTCTCTTCTTACTCCAGAATATGGAATTTTCTTTTTCGAAGAAGTGGAGAATAAGGACCTATGCTTAAATTTGGAAAGAAATGATGATTCTAGGAATGATGATTTTAGGGAGGAAGAAAAATGGTCGACTCATTCTAATCCTCTTTTTAGTTTTGATGGATTTGGAATATGTGATAATCTTCTTTTCATAAATCCAATTGTTGATCGATCCATGTATGGGAATGAATGTTGTTTGTTAAGGGTTGAGGTCGATCACAAGAAAAGGAATGATGGGGAAAACACTAGCCTCTTGCGAGAGGAAGATGAAATCAACACCTAGCCAAAAATAAAGAACAAATCACCCCTTGATTTGCACCAGCCTATCAGAAGCAATTGCCCTCCATGAAAGTAGTTAGACTGAAAGACAGTGTGATGAGGTCAAACATAATATTGTTTCTTGTGGTAATTTTTCAGGAACTCGAGAAACTTTTGCGGAAGATAAGGTCAAGGAAAAATTTGGAGCTTATAATTTTATATCAGAATTGGATATGCTCAGATTGATAGCTTTTTATTGTGAGAGTTGGTTAGCAAAGAATGATTTAGCCCTGAAAAAATGGCAGCAAGAGGAATTTTTTGATGAAAAGTGGATTTTTGGGAGACTGGTGGACTATGGATACATCCTCGTCTGTGTTAACACTGGGATGTCAAGGTTCCTAAATGTGTTCCACAGACTGTACGGGAAGGCGGGCCTTTTCAGGAAAGGATTATTCTTATCCCAACTAGTTAATGGGTTTGTGTGATCATGCTTTCCCGTTCCTTTCTCTGGTAGGTTAGTCCTAACTTGTAAACAATGCAATTTCGGTGTGTTCAGTTTTGGCTTTCTACTTGGTGTCCTTATTGCTGACTTTGTGCCGAATGGATAAGGACTGGTCCTATATGTCAGGTTCTCTACGTCCTTTGCATTCCTTGTCCCCAGTCAGAGCCATTGTTACTTGGAAAAGGGACCCTTACTTCTTTTTGGTAACTATTTTTTCTTTCCGCCTAAGTGTGATACTTAAAGTTATGATTGGATAGCCTTTTGTTGTTTTTCCCAAACTTGGGCGAGGTTTTCTCTTGTATGTCAAACCTCTCATTCTACCACCTGTGTTGTTTGTGTCTTAGACCCAGGTGGTGTTTTCTTCCCATTTTTGAACTCATCCTTTTTTGGGGGTGGGCATACAAACATTAATAACCCAATTGATGAAGTCGTCATGTGTTAGAACCATGGAAACTTCACCCACAAGTTATACCTTGGGTGGTATTCTTTAGGTTGCCTCAAACCTAGGCGGGGTTTTATCAAGTTATATGAACCATTCATTTTGTTGCCTAGGAGGTTTTGCAGGATTAATGCAGTAACAATAAGCTTATTTATTTTAACTTGTGCATTATACAGAAAAGAAACCAGCATTTCCAAGCATAATATAAACAAAAAACCAAAGAAGCCATGCATGCAAAGACACGGTGATATCAAAAGAGATATTTTATTTATATATAAAAATGTTTTTACATTGCACCGATACTACAAGAAAAAAACCACCTAGTTCGACTACAAAAAATCAGTTCATGGACAATAGGACAAAAAGGGTATTTCTTCTTAGGCACATAGAGCGAACATCGAGACGTGAATTCCTTCAGTAACAACCTGTACATGTTTGAATTGAGATGGCGATAGCATATTCTCGTGTGACTAGGGAAATTGTGCAAAAAGTCCCATATCATTTCTTACCACTCCTATGCATAGAAGAGCCATGACCTCCTCTAAATTCTCATCCTGAAGAGCTGACGCAATGCAGATGGCGTCAACGATCACTCCATTTTGAGGACAGTGGTTGAGCCCGTTGATTTCCACCTTGACGCGATGATGAAACTCGGGCTTTACCAAGCACTCTCGTGCTTTCACGCCCCAATCACAAAGGCCAGAAGTCATGACGATTATATAGATGAAATGATCTAGCATAGTTGTGTTGTGCACATGAGTTTGGCTCAGGAGCGCCTCGCCAAGGATGTTGCGGAACACTTCCTCCTCCACTTCACTCTGCACTATGAAGACTTCTTTCAGTTGGTCTGAGATGTGCCTAAACAGTGGATTGAATTCGATCTCCTCCATAACAATGTAGTCATTGGTGGCTTTACCATCACTCTGAGAGCTCACCATATTGGATGCAATCGATTATAGAGGAAAGGTGACGTTGGTTGAATTTATAGAGTTTTGGTTGGACATAGGTGCATTCTCCTAAGCTTGATAAGATGTTAATTTGGTTCCCATTTATGGCTAGCTTGCATTGCTCTAAATTACAATTTCCCATCAGGCAACACACACATGCCACCGCTTGATATCCCTATACGCTACACTAATAGTTGGTTGTATGATTGGTCCTTTGGCGACTGTTGGTGGGATCATAATCAGTTTTCTTTGCCGATATTTATTCCTCTGCCAAATTCAAATGATTTTGACTATTTCCCCAAAGAAACGTTTGGAAGACAAGAAGTTGTTGGTTTAGTAACGGCTTTGGCACCCATCTAGTGGCATTGGCTATGTTATAAATTTGAAATTGTAAAGGATGGAGAGGACCTTTTTTTTTAGATACACCTCGGGGTGTTATCGAGAAGGGGTGAGCATTTATTATAGACTATAATGATTTATAATATGTATGTTATGAATTTAATGATTTTTGGTATGTTGATCTAGGAATTATGCATACAATATAGTTGTATCTTCTTTGAAAAATAAGTTATATGTCTTCATTTATTACAGCCTGATTTATCTCTTGAGTTGGATGATCATAAATTTTTAATCTTTGCATTGATAGTTTGTGGTTTGGTTTGTGTCATTTGTGCTAGCCCCATATTTATGGACTAGCGTTCATCACCTTTCCTGCTTTCTGATTGAAAACATACCCTTTGTGTTAAAATAGGACAATTCATTGAAGATCTAATGAGGGAGTTGTACCTCGACAAAATTCAGAGAAAAGTCACAAATACAATTGTGATCTTTTCGGAGTTGTTAGTGGAACCCAATTGGTGTTAAATCTAGGCTTGGAGTCATAGTTTAAATATTTTTGTAAAGACCAATTCCATTCACTAACAGGATTGAAACTGTGTCAATTTTTTTATATCAATGTTTCGGATCATACTCTCTCTGAGTATGATCCAAAAAGTTGATATAAAAAATTTGACACAACTTCAATCCAAAAATAGCTCACTTGATATAATGGATACCCTTTATCTTTGATTCTCAGTCAAAAAAATTTCAACCTAAATACTCATGCTCCCATACTAAATAACTAAAAAAATTAGATGATATAAAATCTTCCATTAAAAAAAATAAAAAATATTTTTTTTTGGATGGTTACCTATTAATATGTCTATCTATTCACCAATATTTTAGGTAAAACAAAATTAAAATAATTTTTCTTTTATAATAATTTTTTTTTTTTCAACTCAATATGAAAAGATTTTATCCAACAAAAATGTTCCAATTTGCACAAAAAAGATTGTACACCCTCTTTCAAATTTGATATTATTTGTGTATATCTCATTGAAAAGACTCGCCACCTACCTTCTTTTTCATTGATTGACACGTAATTCACTTTTTAAAATGTAGTTGGGAAATTTATTTCCTTCATTGTCATTATGAGACGACAATTTGTCGGTAAGAAGGTATCCAATGATTTGTGATAAAGTATTTACAAAATTAAATAAGGTAAAGTGGAAAAAGATAAGGTTGAATATGTGGAAGGGTGTAAGTTGATTCATTTCAGATATTTATGGGATGGAGATATTTAGTTTTACTGGTTAGTATTAATTGTATTTTATACTTAATTAAATATTTTGAATATGATATTTTTTTTAATATATATATTTTGAATATATCATGAATTGTATTTGTTCTAATTATATTAGACTTTTCATCTTGATATATTTAAAGAAAATATTATAAAATAATTATATTTCTATTCTTGTCACTTGTTCATAATGATTTGAGAAATATTTTTATGTTGTCCAAATAATATATGTTTTTACATTAGGAAGAAAATAATTTAAATTGAAAAAGATGAGTGCATAGAAAGGTATGTCAAATTCAATGTGCTTTTTAAAACTTTATAAGAAAGAACCATAAATTACGGGAAATATCTTTATAACTTTGACAAAGAAAGTTTTAATGAGGAAAAACAAATCTCTTAACAAGGTAAATATAGTGCAATCCTAAACATGTGGTGAATATAAGATTGGTGGTATAAACAAAAGATTTATTAAGTCTTTGTATTTTAGTAAATAGTCTTTTCAGATCTAAGATTTAATGGTGGAATTTGTATCTTTCATTATTTTTATTTAATTTTGGATTTTTTTAATGGAATGTTTTAATAAAAGTATATAGTAGTATTTTTGTGTAAATTTGAAATTATTTTTCAATCTTTCATTTATTTTCATCTATACATAATTTTTTAGATATTTCATCATATTATATTTCTATTTATGTTTATCTCTACACATTCACCATCATTAGTTTTTTTATTATATCCATGTTCACAAATATTTGTATAGACCCAATCCCCACCTTGAAATCTACACTTCCTTGTCTTGGGTTAGTCTTGTAGCATACAGCATTGATCTTGCACCACATATCATTGACTACTAAAATAAAAAATAAAAAATAAAAAATTTCCCAACTCCCAACTATTTCACTAGTCACTATGAGTCAAATTGGTGTGGACATTTGCGTGATTGATTGCATCAAAGACATTCCCTATGTGAAGCAAAATGACCTATTTTTCGTAGATCTACGATTGTCCCAACATTTGTATCAATGCAAAACAATTGAACGGATATCATCCATTCATCGCTTTTCGTCGATTTTGTTATTTTTCTCGTTATTTTCACTATCAATTTTTCAAGATTGCCTTCTTTGTTGCATTATTTCCACTTGCATCATTCTCACTCTCGAAAATAATGATATCGCAAAGAGAGGTCGTATCATATTTTTGTATCCTCAACTTCCGTCGACACTGCCATCTTTAAATGTTTTCCCATTATTAGACCACTTTTATAAATCAATGCTATTAGATTTCCATAATCCATAAGAATATCGATAGTTATTTTTGGATTCGATTGTGTGTAAGCTTTTGAATCAACATTTCGGATCACACTCCATGATCCATCATCAAGATAGAGAGCTCAAGGATATGAACAAATAGTTTGTTGCAGACCCAACTGGTATAAGAAGAGGTAAAGATGGTTAGAGGGGTATGAGGAGGAGGCACAAGGCTCAAGGGATGACCAAAAAAAGAAATATTAAAATTGAAATGGAAAGACCAATTGACCATTAAAAGAACAAATGACCACTAAAAGAAAAGCCAACATAAGAGAAAGAGGAACATAAGAGAAAGAGGAAGAAAGATCTAAAATTAATTAAATCCAGAAAAGAAAAACTTTTAAAAACTATTCTTTAAAATAAAACAATGTAAATAATTAGAATAATAATATAATCAAAGCAAAAAACCCCTCACGAATATAGACAAAAAGAAAGATAAAATAAACAATGCTAAATATTAAAATAATAAACATATATTGAAGTATATAATTAAAAAGAAAGAAAAATAAAAGAATAAAAATAAAATGGAAAGAAGAAGAAATGAAACAAAAAAGGTATCACTATATACTATAAAAATTGCCCAAAAAATAAATTAATATTGAGAGAAAATTAAAGGGGGATAAAAGGCTATCACAATTAAAACAATAAGGACCTTAAAGCTAGAAAAAAAATCAAAAAATGGGAAACACTAAAAGAACCAAGCGAATAAGGAAAAGAAATAAGAACACCCAAGAGAATAACTAAAAACTAAAAACAAGAGAGAACAAGAGAAAGGAAATTACACAACGATCAACAAAATTGAAGTAAAGAAATAAGATAAAAATAAAATATTAAAACATAATAAAACAAAACAAAATATAAAAACCAAAAAATAAATATGAAATTTTCATCAGTACACATTTAGTATTTAGTACATTGACGATATTATATATATTAATATATTAAATATACTAATATATTAATATATTTAATATCAAAATGAATGTAATATACTAATATCTTAAAATATTAGTGTGTTGAGGAATTTAAAAATAATACTATATTTGAATAAGTTGAATATATTTAAATATATTAGTGTATTTAATAAATTAAAATATTTTGATATATTTAAAAGAATTGGGGAATTAATATATTAAATATACTAATATGATAAAATATTTAATATAAAAAAAATATGAAATATACTAATATCATAAAATATTAGTGTATTAAGAAATTTAAAAAAAATAAAAAATAAAAAATACTATATTTGAATAAATTGAATATATTTAAATATATTAAATATATTAGTGTATTTAATAAATTAAAATATTTTGATATATTTAAAATTGTATATATTTAAAAGTATTGAGAAATTAATATATTTAAATGAAATTAAAAATTAAGAAAAACAATATATTAAAAATAGAATATTTAAAAATATTAATATATTAGATATATCGAAATAACAATTTGTTAATTTTTATTGTATTAGCTAGTGATAGCTTATTTTAATATTAATATATCTTTTGTTAATTTTAAATGTAGTCAATTATTTAATATATTTAAATATATGACAATAATTTTTAAAAGTATTGAATTTTTAAAAAAATAACAATATATTAAAAAAATATTAATAAATTGTTATAACTAAAAATTGTTTATATTATATTTCTTTTTGTCTATATTCGTGAGGGGTTTTTTGCTTTGATTATATTATTATTCTAATTATTTACTTTGTTTTATTTTTAAGAATAGTTTTTTAAAGTTTTTCTTTTCTGGATTTAATTAATCTTAGATCTTTCTTCCTCTTTCTCTTATGTTGGCTTTTCTTTTAGCGGCCATTTGTTCTTTTAATGGTCAATTGGTCTTTCCATTTCAATTTTAATATTTCTTTTTTTGGTCATCACTTGGGCCTTGTGCCTCCTTCTCATCCCCCTCTAACCATCTTTACCTCTTCTTATACCAGCTGGGTCTGCAACAAACCATTTGTTCATATCCTTGAGCTCTCTATCCTGATGATGGATCATGGAGTGTGATACAAAACATTGATTCAAAATCTTACACACAATCAAATCCAGAAATAACTACCGATACACTTTTATAAATTTATAGTCAGTATTCTAATTCTAATTTTTATTACTTCTATAATTTTATAATTAAAGTTATCGTTTATATTTACGTCAAAGGCATTCCCATGAAATGGACAATCTAATTATAGAAATCAATGATTGAGAATTGAGAAGGATGCAAGACGATGCAATTAATCTCAACAGTCCACATTTTTCTTGTCATTCTCTATTTTTATTTTTATAATGATTTAACAATTTAAATGTAAGCTTTTTGTTTTAAAAAAAAAGAAAAGAAAAGAAGTTGATAAGATTGAAATGAAAAATACAATTATATTTTATTAATATTTCAATTCTCTTATATTTCTCTATTTTTATTTTTTAAATGATTTAACAATTTAAAAGTAGGCTTTTTGTTTTAAAAACAATGAAAAGAAAAGAAGTTGATAAGATTGAAATGAAAAATAGAATTATATTTTATTAATATTTCAATTGTAATATCTTTCTCTATTTTTATTTTTTAAATGACCTACAATTTAAAAGTAGGTTTTTTATTTTAAAAACAAAGAAAAGAAAAAAAGTTGATAAGATTGAAACGAAAAAATATAATTATATTTTCGCCGAAGGTGTTCCCTATATGAACATTACCGGCTAACTTTAATGATCGACGATTGAGAATGTGGTAGAATGATGGTTGACCATTGAAAAAGATCTGACCATTCAATGAACTCAATATAAAATAAATAAAAATAATATTAAGAAAATAACACTTTATACAAAGAAAGAAAGCAAAGAATCATATATTATTTATACATTTCCACTAAAAAATGTCTTGCATTCATATTATAAAGGTTAAAAACAAAAAACAAAGAAAGAAAGAAAAGAATTAGATATTATAGTTTCTAATTTTCCACTAATATTCAAAGTGTATAAATTATACTATTATTATTTTATATAATATTTTATATGATATAAGTTGTTATAATTTATATTTTGTATTTTTCTTAAATAAAAGGGGTAAAAACTTTATTAAGCCAGAAAATCAATACAAAGCAAAGGAGTGCAATAGACCCACCAGAGGTCAAGAAACCAAACCAAAATTATCAAGTTACTGCCAAGAAACATCTCATATTTTTCATAACAAGATCTTCCAGAACCTGGGAAAGATCCTCAGGAAGGCTTCCCCAATCTTCCACATTCCAAGTCCCCATCCACTCAGACGCCAATTTAGCCAATCCATCAGCCAGCTTATTCCATTCTCGAGGTATATTTCAAAAGGTGATAGAATCTAACACCTCACCCAAAGAAATGATTTGCTTAACCGCAACAACCAACTACCAATTTGCATCATCTAATTGACACTTATTCAGCATATCAATCACCTCCTAGGAATCTGACTAACAAATTATCCTTCTCTAGCCAAGGGCACAAGCCCATTTCAGTGTCAAAAGAATAGATAAGGCCTCCCTAAAGTTGTTAGTTTGTTGAGCTCTATACATCGAAAAGAAGAACTCCACTACTCTTGAGCTATCCTTGCCAATACCACCAACCCCAACATGCCCAAGAGTGCCTCTAGAGACCCATCAGTGTTAATTTCCAACACCCCAAGCAAAGGGGGTTTCCAATGACCACCTCTCAGGATCTTCCCTTTCCACACTGGCCCTACCTAGATAGAGAGCCACTCCTATCACAGACAGGAAGCCCCAAAGTCTGAACCACACCCAAATCACTAGGGTCCACAGGAACAAACAAATCACATTTAACCAATGTTCCACGAGGATGCGTCCCCCCCCAAAAAAAAACCTCGTGTTTCCTAGACGGTGACGTTTCAGAGACTTGGGGACTTGGGGGGGACGTCCCCCCACCAGCCCACCACCAGCACCACCATCCCACCACTAGTGTTGATGTCTCCAAGACGTTGCTAGGACTTCAAGGACTCTAGGGTGTCCTCAAGATGTCTAGGTGACTCCTAGTTGTCTCCAAGATGTATAATTTTTATACTTATACATCTTTTTATAGCTATTTTTTTAAGTACTATATGTATTTCAGCACCCTACTGCCCCCTTGCCACTGTCCCCCCACCATCCCCCTGCCACCCCCAAACTTAGACCCCTTGTCCCCCCTCCTCAAAATGTGCCCCTACCATCCCCCCATCCCCGTCCTCGAAACCTTGTGGAACACTGCATTTAACTGCCAAAGTTTCTTGGATAGCCCCCACAATTCTCAACCATAGTTGTCTCACCAGAAGCTTCTTATCCAAAAAGATCACGTGGTTGCGTTCCAACCAAATATGCCAGATAATCAAGCTAGAGCCATAATTTATATTTCCTATTGTTTATATATATATAAAAAAAATAGATTATAAAATATAATTTTTTAGAATATTCTTAATTTAAATTACATTTTATATATTTAAATATTTTTTAGTATAATATTATAATATTTAGATATTATATATTTAATATTTATATACACTATAAGTTATTAAATATAAATATCATATAACTTTCTACATATATTATTAGTTAAAATATGAAATATATTATAACTTTAATATTTATTTTTTATGGTATATTTGTAGTTGACTTTAATGATCTACGGTTGAGAATGTGGTAGAATGATGGTTGACCATTGAAAACGGTCTATGTATTCCTCTCTACCTCTCTATATCACTTTTTATATATTTATCTTTCTATCTCTCCATCTCCCCCTCTCATCGTCTCTCTCTTTTTATCTTTATTTCTCCATCTCCCTCTTTCTCTCTCCTTCCATCGCTCCCTCTCTATATGTTTATCTATCTTTCTCACACCGCTTCTATATTTCTCAAGTTATAGCTATCTCTATCCCTATCTATCCCTCTCTCCTTATCACTCCCTCTTTCTATTTCTCTCTACTTCTCTCTCCTCTCTCTATTTCTCTTCCCCCTTTCCCTCCCTCTCTATCTATTTAAATATATATATATATTTCACTCTATATATATATCACTCATACACACTATATATATATATTTCAATCTATATATATCACTCATACACACACTTCCTCTTTCTCCTTCCCTACCTCTATCTCTATCTCTCTATATTTTCGCCTATCTATACATCTCTCTATTACTCATCTATATCGCCTTATTTCTCTCTCACTTGTGCCCCCTCTATCTCTATCTCCCTATCTCTCCCTCCCCCTCTCTATCTATATCACATTATGTCTACCTCTATCTCTTTCTCTCTCTCACTCCTCTCTCTATCTCTCTCTACATCTATCTTTGTATCTCTTACCCTATACATATATCATTTCCCTCTCCTCCTCTCTCTATCTTATTCACTCCATATCTCTCTCAATCTCTTCTACTCTATATCTTTATCTTTATTTATCACTCGATCTCCCTCTCACTTATCTCTCTATCTCTTTCTATCCATATCCTTCTCTATTTATATCTCCCTATCTATCTCCCTATCTCTTTATCTATTTTCCTATCCCTCTCTATCACCCTCTATCTATATCTCTCCCTCTCTACATATATCCCCCTCTTCCCAATCTTTTGTCTCTCCCTCCTCTATATATATCTCTCTCCCTTTCTCTCTCCCTCTCTCTATCTCTCCCCATCTCTCCCATTCTCGCTCCCTCCCTATCCCCTATCTATCTTTATATCTCAACCCCTCTCTTCCTTTATCTTCCCATATATCTCTATATCTATTTTTCTCTTTCCATTTATCTATCTCTCCCTCTGTCTCTCTCTATCTCCCCTTATTTCTATCTCCCTCTCCATATCTATATGTCTTTCTCTACTCTCTATTTTTCTCTCTTTATCTCTCCCTCTCCCCCTCTCTCTATATCTCCTTATATCTCTAGCTTTATATCACACTATCTCATCATATATCTCTCTATCTCTCCCTCTTCCTCTTGCTTTATCTCTTCCTCTCTATTTCTTCCTGCCCCCCCCACCTCTCTCTCTCTCTCTCTCTCTCTCTCTCTCTATATATATATATATATATATATATTTGTCGCCCTCCTCTCTCGTTCTATATTCATCTCTACCTCTATCTATGTGTCTCTCTTCCTCTCTAACTCTATATTCCTCTCTCGCCCTCCATCTCTAAAAATGTCTCCCTCTCTCTACCCATCCATATCTCCCTATTTCTCCCCCTCCCTCTTCATAGATCTTCATTATCTTCTTGATTTAGAGGTTTTCTTTCACTCATTTTTAGAGACCTTTGTTGCACAAAGAATATCATTTTCTAAATGGCCAACCAATTGAACTCATGTAATACACAAACTTATGAAAAAAATAGGCATAAATTTTCCCTAATTGACATTCCACACCTCTTCAGTGTACTCATTGCACACCAAGGTGTGATTGCTAGTTTAAAAATATTTCAATTCTAAAATTTAAAATTATTTTTTATTTTTTGTTTAATTATTTATTAACTTAATAAGTTTGTTATTTATTATTAATTTTTTAATTTATTGTTTTTATTAATATTTACATTTTGATTTATTTTGACTTTTTTAATTGAAAAAAATGCAAAATGATATCACAAAAGGAAGACTGCCAATAACAGTCCATAATCAGCATTTACCCATTGCATACACGGAATTTTAAAACCCATGAACATAATAACATAGATACCAACCCATAAACAACATATAACCATTGCACACCCCTTGTCTTAGAGCCCATGAACATGACAAATGAATGTCAGCCATAACAAAAGTAGAGACCATCAACATAAACAAAAGAATCATAATAGAAGAACAATCAATTTTGTAAGAAGGGCCTTAACCCTTGAGCCATACAAAATTTTTGAGTTTTGAGTAGTTGATCCACTTGGCATTTGATGCATTGAATTTTAGAGGTCATCTTTAAGTTGTTGTAATCTCTTAGTAGAGTAAGAGAGAAGCAAGACAATAAAATATGTTAGAATAAAGCTTTAGAACTGCAAATTCCTGGTGATCATTACTATTATTAAACACTGCTTTACATATGTTTCTCTATAAATGCAAGAAAATAACATGATGAACTTCATCAACAATAATATTATTATAAAGCCCAACTCCAAGCAAGGCCTCTTTCCAATTAAGTTTATGTTGAAAAATAGTAGGCAAGACCTAAAACACAGAGTTCCTTTATTTTTTGACAACCTGGCATCCCCAAAAACTGTGCTTCATATCTTCATGTTTCTAGCAAAAAGGACAATTAAGGGGTTGGACCATAATACACTTCAACCTACCCCCTATGGACAGTTTGCAATGCAAAATCTTCCAAGCCATTAATTGAGCTTTTGAATTGATATTTGACTTCCAAATTTGAGTAGAAAGTTTTTCCTAGAATCTTTCACTAAAGTTTACTAGTTTACCTGATTTTGTTGAGAAATCTTTGGAGACTCTTGATGCATCTTCACAGATTTAATTCATGAGGCTTCTTCCCTCTCGCTTCTTCATGAAGATGAGGTTTCTTCAACATCAACCATTGGACTTCTTTCTTCCCAAGCGAAGACATATTGTTTCTAAGCATTGGATTCTCTTTTGTCTTTAGACATTCTTCAATGGTTTTGGAGCTACTTCATTAAATGGGAACTATGTGGTCTCTTTTTTTCCCTCTTATGGGGGGGCATTTGTAATGTATATATGTGATGAATGGTGTACTTGGGGGGCATCATGGAGTCCTCCATCTTTCATCACTTGATTGTATCTTTTCTCTCTTTTGAATAGGGGTTTTTCTCATGTGATTTTTCTTTGTTTTCTTCATTTGTGAGAGATTTTTTTTGCATTTGTACATGGGTACTTAAAATGGCCTTGTAGTCGGTACCCATCTTTGCATTTTTTGCGTCATTTGCATAATAATCTCTCCCTAAGTTGCACTTAAGTGGGGGTGTTGGTGTGAATATATGTCTTGTAGCTAATAATTTTTACTAGGGACTTAGGGGACTTATTCACATGTTAAGTTTACTTAGGATTATAAGATTCCTTCTAGAAGTCTTAGTTGACATATCTAGGTTTTATCTTCTCCTAGGTTGTTATGAGTTAATTGTCTCATGTCATAGGATTAAGACACATGTCACAATCTTGTTTAATCCTATTCCTCACCTTGCCTATATAAGCAAGGTCATTGTACACTTTGTAATATACTCCATACCTCATTATCATATTTATAGACCTTAATATCAAGCAAGCTCATTTCTTGCATACTCTCGTGTAAAAGGATTTCATTGTTTTTGTAGGTGGTCTTTGGTATAGAGCAAATTTTCAGTTCTTACAACACATTCCTTCATGAAATTAGGGAAAGATCAATTATTCACTGACAAACGAAGTTCTGAAGATGATTCAAGATAGAAAAGCACCTATAGATAGTAATACACTTATGTAGGTCCTAAGATCCAAAAACCCTAATTTCTAGTCAAGGGCACCCTCTCCCTTGCCTAGACAGTTTGATCCCAGATTTGAATATCAGGTTCTTTAGTTTTTGCTCTCTGCTCTTCTGTATTTTGTTTTTGTTCTTCAAGTATGTTGTTTTTCTAAATTAGTGACAGTTTTGCTATACTTGCATAGTAAAGCTAGTTTACAATCATCAATCACACAAAAATCACTTATCACATCATTTCATCACACACATTTTTCCAAAGGGGACTAGAACCCTGATTAAGCATTCTGGTTCTTCCTTGAGGACAATAGCCAAGTGGTCTCTTTTGATCATTTTTGTGTCCACAAATGTAAATAAGGTTGAAAAGTGTGATTTAGGTTAGCATTAGCCCTAGATCCATTTTTCACCATCACACATTCTCTCAACTAGTAAAATATTTTCTTCATTATCTACAATAAAATCTTTATTACCATATCCATGAATATGTTCATATTCCTTAGAATCCTCATCATTCTCACTTTCATCATCTAGAACTCCACTAAACCACCATACCTTTCTACATTTAATTACCATTTTGCATGCAAAATATTAGATTTATGGAATATGAAGACATCATTAACCAATAGACTCTAGAAATTATCCTTTGGTATCTCCATAATCAATATAACTTGTAAAACAATTGAAAATAAGGTGAACTCATTGCAAGAGTTTGTCACATACCTTCTCTTATTTTGAAATATTTGATTATTCCTAATCTTTATAAGGGCTAGGGTAAGCCAAAATCTAATTAGCTCTTTCTCAAAGCCTTAAACAAAACCAAAAAAAATCACACCAAGTAACACCATCTTTAATATCCCACCCTCAATTTTCACAAAGAAACAAAGACCTAACATTTTTGGCGAACTTATACTCCAAACACAAATATTTAATGAATTAATCAATATTACATGTATCATCCCATGAGATTCATTTAAAAAATCAATACCATATCATGTTCATTCCAAAGGTATTAATAAACACCCTAATTTCATTTTTATCTTTTTTATATCCCCTCTAGCTACACTAGTAATTAAAATAACTCTATTTCCACTAGGTATCCCATGTATCTTTTTTTTTAGATTTTTATATATGATTAGTATGTCTACCTTATTAGCCAAGGCCACTATTTACACCTACATCTAGCTCAACCAATTTTGATTTGCATCTCATACATTAAAACCTAGATAAGCTATAACAAATATGTTATCATATGAAAAATTTGTATTTAAAAGCACTTTCACATCCCAACCCCTACCCACACCAACTCTAACAATGAATCCCCCTAATAACAAATATCTCAATTATGGTATACATATTAGTCTAAATTATAATTAAAGATTTTTAGAGATACTTGGTGATTCTTTTGAGACAAGACATGATATTACTAAAAGATGTCCAATAATTAATTTTAGGAAACTTGGATAGGTTTGTACTAAACTTGCACAATCTTGGTCTGGCCATTGTTTCCTTTGTTAATTGCATTAAAGTTGGGATTAAGCAAACAACCTTTGGATTATGGAGCTCTAACACAATACAAGATTGTCGTATAGAAAAAAAATAGCTTCAAAACACTAGGTTGTTTTTTATAAGAGAAGCAACATTTACAGGGTGTTGTACCCTTTACACAGAAAACCCAAATGACCAAAGCAAAGCTAGTTCAAAACATATCAAGAACTAGAAGAAACAAAACAAAAACAATTGACCGACAACTGTAGAACAACACACAAGGACTAAACAACCCCAGAACCAGAGGGGACCAACCTGACTTCCTGAACCTAAGGCCGTGAAGAGGCAATGGATTTAGGGAGTTCCTTTTTCTTCCTCAGCACAACCGACCAAGAAGGCTCGAAATCTAAATCCACCGAGTGAGGTGAAGGGAGCGGATCCACAACAGCCACCCCAAGTGAGGAGCCACCACGTAGCAAGGGAGTCGATAACGAAGAAGAGGAGATAGGGGTGATCAGAGGATCAGCAGAAACGTACAAAGAGGGATGGGCAAGTTCCGATTGGACATCGACAACAGATCAAGGCAGTAAAGGTTCCGCATAAGGGATAATCAAAAGAGGAGCCTGGGAAGGCTCCGACACTGAAGGAGAAACAGTCAAGGGAGTGTCGCCCTCCTCAGAGGAACAATCCGAAGAGGGAGAGCCAACTGTGAGATGGTCAGATAGAGCATTCTTCCACCAAGTAGCAGCACTCTTCCGGCGAGCAAGAAGGCAACCAGAGGCCAGGTGACCAATAGAGAAACATCGCCTGCAACGAAAAAGGAGCCCCTCATAGTCCAGAAGTTGCTTCCACGATCTATCCCCCACCATCAAGACCACATCACCATAGAAAGGTTTGGAGATGTCCAAATCTATTAAAATACAAGCCACCGTAGTATGCCCAAGGTCCCGAGACATAGAATCCACCTTCAAGAAGCTACCAATGGCGTTGCCAATAGCTTCAAAACAAGAATCTTCCCAAAACTAGAGAGGGAGATTCAGCAGTCGAACACACACATGTCTGATATTCAGAGGCTCCGTAAGAGGATTGAACGAGCGAGACCAAGGCCGAATGAACAACGAATGAACACCACACATCCACACCCTATCCAACACACGGTCACGATCATCAGGGGAATAAAAGGTTGCAAAGAAAAACCCTCTAGCACTGGGATAGAGGTCAATCTGCCTTGAAACAATAGGCTTCTAGGAACCAGAAATCCACTCATGGCGATCTGGAAGGGAGGGCCATAAACCATTAAACATGCAGACCACACCTCAACAGATATAAAAATCCTCATTCTCAACAACCTCAAGCCCACAAACCACCACAAGTGAATCACGAGCGCAGGGCAAAGGCCGAAGTCGAGCTAGAGCAAGCGAAACCTGGGCACGGGCAACATCGGAGAAAGACTTCCGTTTGCAGTCAACAGGGCCCCCAACCGCCATTATTCACAACCTGAGCAACGTCTGGCAACCTCCTAGGAGCGACCCTAGACACAACCCTAGCCAAATCAAAGATCCAAACATTCAAAACCCGCACAGCCGCGAGAGCCTGTGCATCGCACGCCACACCAGAAGAAATCGGGGCAGAGAGGACAAACCCCTACAGAGCCCCGTCGACACAAGTTGCAGAGAAAACAGGAGGATCCATTGGGCGCATGAAAAGATCCCGCCCAACACCATCGTTTGAAATAATTCTCCTACCCAGCTCCATCGTTTTTTTGCCGAGTAGCAAAACACTAGGTTGTTACTAAAGTATGTTATTCTCACATACTTGTTAACCCCCAATACCTACCTATATCACATTAATTAAATCATTCTCTTTCTCCCAAAATCTACTTGTATCGCATTATTTAAATCATTCCCTTTCCCCCAATATTGAAGTGATATATTTGGTCACATTTTGGTTATTTCAAAAAACTCTCCATATGCATGCACATGATAACATATTGCTTTAGAGGTGAATCCCCTACACGTGACAAACATAAGAACTAAAGCCTAACTCCTTTGAGAGCGTTTAGGTCCTAACTAAGAGGACAAGACATATCTCAAAATACATTTCCAATATTCACTATATCATATTTACACAAGCAATGAGCATATCAAAATCTTATTGGTTATCGATAAGCACATGATATATTCCTTTAATTTTTACCTTCATGAGTTGGACTATGTTGTGATTTGAAATGGCTAGGTTTGGGCATTTTTGTGAAAATTACATCACATTGATATTGAGATTGTTGTCATTAATAGAGCATTTGTTGTTTGATAGGATTACACTTAGCATCATTTCAATTTGAATCATTTTTAACATATCTGAGCCATGTTCTTTGTGTTAATGGTGGTTGTATGGAACCTGGAAAGGAAACGCAGCATTTTGCTGGCAACCTAAACAGCCCTCAAACAAGATGAACTTTGTTCCCTTAATTGTGATGTACAAAGTAACCCATCAGCACAATTGTTCTTTCATTTTTTCTCTGTCTAAATCTATATATGTTGTTTGTATCAATCCTTTTTCACCACTATCTTTCTTTTGTTTAAACTATCACCCCTCATTGCCCTTCACCATTTATAACTATGTTCCATACTAATACCTTTGTGTATGTTATACAATCAAGAGATTTGCACCCATCATGCTTGTGTGTCTTGCAAAGAACAATTTTATCTTTCCTTTGAATTATGGGCCAGATCGAGTGATATTTTCCTCTTTTCTATAGATAATCTATGTAGTTTCAGCTTATCAATGTCAAGTGCTTTTGATGGCCGTACTCGCCTATTTATTATGTGTCAACCAAATATCTCTCTTCTTCCAATATCTGTCATCTGACGTGTTTATGTGTGTGTTCTCATTGTTTTTCCGATGATTCTTTGACTACTCTTGCCAATGCTCTAGTCTTCTCGAGTTGACGACTCATGTTATTCTCGTTTTTTTATGTATTTGTTATTAGTGTTTGCAGATCGTTTATTTGAGTTGCAGCCTTTCTTGAATATTCTGTCCTGCCCGGGCTTATAGATGTTGTTTCTAATATGCATTAAAATGTCTAGTTATTTGCTGCTGCCCAATTTCCATAATTTGCGACAAGTTGATCACTTTCTCTCTAAGCATCTGAGTGTCTTCCTATTTTTGCTTCTCCTCTACCAGTTCAACAAATATGAAATCTTGCATGAGTTTCCTTGCTTCCAAACCTTTTAGCCCCCATTTGAGATTCATTAACTCTAGCATGTGTAACTCAGCTGACTACATAAGTGGTGTTTATATGGGATTGTATCTCTCTTCCCCATTCAAGTTCATTGATCCTCTTATGCTGGTGCGTATGTGGTATGATCCTCTTCTATGGTCTTTTGGCTATTTTGCAGGCAGATTCCCCTTTCATGCTTTTGCCCAACACCCCATGCCCGACAATTTCATGTCTGACATGGTGATTGGATTGGGGTTTAATGTCTATTTTTGGTTAAATAATGGAAAGCTTTCTGTTTCATTCTCCTTTATTTTGTGCTTTTTGTCTCTTGCTCTATTTCTTCACCAGTGCTGCCTTACTCTACGATAGTTGGCATCTCATTATACCACGGTATGGCTTTTTGCAACAAAAATTGGTTACTCCCCTACCACTCTGGCTGCTGTGTTTGATCAAGGAGGATTTAATACACCAGTAAGTTCCAGAACTTGCAGGTATAACTATAGATGCTCCCAAATGTTTTATCCAGATAGAGGGACCATTGACTGCCCTATTGTTTGTAGTAGCATGAAATCTATCTTCCTATGCATGTTTGTATGGTCTACCCTGTTAGGAAGAGGGGCCTGTTGCTGTTGAGTATCTTGGTGGCTTTGGTGTATTACAGGTTGCTCATTTGAGGCTACATAGTAAATAGTGCCATCCAAATGCATTTTACATTAGACCACCAAAAAAAAAAATAGTTTGCAACTTCTACAATCTTGGTACTCGAAAAAAGATGATTACACAGGACTCAAAAGGAACAGTTTCCAGAAATCCACAATCCCTTAACCTTGCATAATAGTACTCCCTTTTAAACATAACAAACTCGGAGGAGAGTATTAAGATGGAACGAAATCATGTCATAGGTATATGCCACTGTGGCATATAGCTTGTTAATTACGCACAAACATGTATAACAACTTTCCAAAACTGTTAGTAGTATTATTGTCAGAGAGAGAACCTATTTATTCTAATATGGTAGTCTATTTTATTTTACAAGCTTTGATTCGCCAATATAAAGACTAAAGTTTACTAGTTTAGTAATTACTTAAACAGGTATTGTTGCTTCTTGCAAAAATTATATATAAACAAAATTGAGCTGTACATTTTTTGTCCAACTCCAACAAGTAACACATTTCAATACAGTCTGTTATAGACATCGTCTTAGTAGAGCAGCTAAGAGGGGCAAACCCATAACACAATGTAAGAATCCAGGCTGAAATTGAATTTGGAATATCAAAAAACTTGGAAGCTAACTGATCATCAGAAATTAACAGCAGTGTCGACTTTTTATAAGTTAAAATAAAAAAGTTGTAACAACGAATACCCAAAAAGCTACTTTAAAGTTTAAAGATTAGCTGTAGCTGGATAATATGGAAAATTTTCTAGCAGGTTCAGTACAAATATTCCAAATTCATTTGTTGATTTTAACGCCAAGTGGTGTGAGGAAAGATATATGTCATACATAATTCAAAAACAAACAAAAAAATAAAAAGAAGTTGTGAAAGTCCTTCAGGTGATATGCATCGTTAAATTTATGTAGTACATTATGTTTTTGTTAGTAGTTGATATTTTACTATCTCGTACTGGTTAGGTAGTTGGCTAGTTTTGGGTGGTTAATGGGAAATTGCTATGTATAAATAAAACTATTATGCAATTGAATAATATCGCAGCATTTGGACCTAGCAGTGGTATCAGAGCCATGGTAGAAGAAAATTCAAAATAGGGAAGTAGGTTGAACATTTTATGGTTGAATTCATGAGAGGCAGAAGTGAAAAAGTAACAGAAAACAAGGCACCTCGCAAATCTCCAATGTTTTCTCCATTTTGGCATTTTTCATTGCCCCTGCCTACACCTTCACGTTCCCTCAATTTTGGCATTTTCCTTTTGAGGGAATGATCTTTTTCCCTGCTGTGTATGCAAAAGGTGTCTGCATGGATAGGCCTAAGAAAAAGAAGAATATGCTGGCAAAGGAGTTTGTGGAAGCTGTGGGAGAAGCAATCATGTTCAAGTTATGAGAAGGCAGAATATGAAAGAGACACAATCTCCTGCAATTTTGTAATGATTGCTGGAGAGAAATTTAAATTCAGGACACATGATTTGCTAGGACTGTACTAAGCCATACAAGTCTTCCATAATACAACTATTATGCAATGGAGTTAGATAGTTTTGGGTGGTTGACAGGAATTCACTATGGATAAATAGTAAATACAACTATCATAAAATGGAATAGTGTTTGCAGGATTCGGAGCTAACAATATATGAATTTACAAATACACTGATTTACAATTGATGTGAGCTTTGTAATTTATCTGCTTGTCTGGGAAAATTAAAATGCAAGGTCTCACAATTTTGGTTTTGCTCAGTCTTGGAGGCATTTTTTGATTACATATCACAACATCTGCAACCAGTTCATCTCTTTCACAGATAGCTATTACACTTGAAATGGCAAAAATCAACTAAAACTAGTCACTCAATGGTGATTACAAGCTCTCGGAAACAAATTTCACTTCTATTCATTTATCTTCTTATTCATTTCATTCCCTTTGACACCACAAAACAGTAAGACAATGAAACAGAGCCAAAAAGGAAAAAACGCGCAGCCAATGGTTTCAGTCTTCAGATATCTTGCAGAGTTTATATTAAGATGCATGGTGAAGTAATACTTAAATATGGCCTAGGAGATTGAAAAATGTCTCCACATTGACATAAATTTAGAAGCAAGAATATGCATATGCTTACCGAGTCATTTCACAGAGGATCTTCTTGGCATGCTTAATAAGCCTGTATTCTAAGCTTGCCATTTAATTGCCAATTAACTAGCAACACAAATGCCCTCCTCAATCATTAAGACTAGTTGCAGCTAAAACAACTGATCTCCTAAACATTTCTCTCAAACTAAAGATCAGGAAGAATCTCAATGGCAGCTAACCAATTAGTTTACTAAAGATTATAAAAAAAAAACTTTTGCATATTGCCTTAAGGCTAAAGCTTTCAGATAGAAATCTAATTAAAGCTACTTTGATCATACTCAAGAAGCATACCTTTTAAGTATTCCTTGAAGACTTTAGTTATCCAAGACAAACCTAACTGGAATTTCCCATTGCTTATAGCCAAAAGTATAAAGGAACGGAAATTTGGAAAATTTTAGGGCTTAGAAAATCCATTGTAGGCATCAATTGCAGCTATCTCCATCTCAAAGCAAATGTACTTTACCATGCATTTCAATGTATCACTACAAATTTCTACATCAATTACATTTCCTATTTTTGAACAGACGAGTGGTTTGGCATGAGAAGCCCCAGGCAAGGAGATTAATTCAATCAAACTGGCCAGGCTACAACCCCTAATGTATTTATAGCTAAAGCCTTCAATCTTATAAGACCTGCATTATAGGCCTCTTCCCAAGTCTCTTGATTTCTCGGTCCATTTGACCTGTAAGCATCAAACCAAACATTTTGAAATCACATAACAATGACCAGACAGGATGCCCGAAGGTGGCCGGAGTATTACCCTCAATGAAGAAATGGCTGTACCAAGCCAGTCCATACCCAACGATGGGAACCAAAAAACCCAGCCACCATCTAAACAAAATAGCTGCAATCAAGAAGAAACAAGCTGCAAGTGTACCACAAAAATGCCAGCGCCGTGTTGAAGCCTTGCTATGCTGGTTCATGTAAAATGGCCAAAACTCCTCAAAGTTTCTGAAATGCATCTCTAAAATTACTCTGGCAAGCTTAAGAGAAGTTGTTATTACAAATTAGGTTTTGGGTTCAATAGCTCAAATCCTTAAATCAACTGGATCCCACATTCAGAAAGCCATTACTTATTGGATTTCAGCTCCTCGGTTATTAATACTTCTCGTGTGATTCCATATAACCCCCTTTTACAAAAACCCTGAAAGTGCAGAAGAAAAATCCATATAATTAAACGCAATATTCAGGAAATAAAGCTGCTGTCCAGATTAGGCATCAACATAATAAAAAAATGAGTAATTGCACTACCCCGTGTTTGTTAGATGCCTGAATTCAAAGCTCAGGTGCTGAGCAACTCACCAAAAGGGAAAACACACCAGTTGCCAGAGGCAGGTGATAGAAGTGGCATGGAATTTACACCAAAACACACTAGGGATTACACCTGATAGAAGGATGAATTACTCCAAATTAGAAGAGGGATCACCATAGCCCTGGGAATGCTATAATCCCAATAGTCTACCTCTGTGTACCTTGCAAAGTGTTTTCCCAACTAGCATGGGAAAAAGATTTCATACAATTTAAACACAGAATTGGAACTTTTATGAAATTCGAAAAACATTAGATTACTCGATAAAGGGATCAAGACATCTTGGCTGGATACCACCATTTTAAATTTAACAACCAACTTAAAAATAAATGAACAGTTAAAGATATCAAGTTTCCACAATCCATCTTGCTGTTTGAATATAGTTTCTGGATTTGATTGTGTCAATGTTTTTTTCCATCAAGAATTTAAACATTGACACAATCAAATCCAGAAACTATATTCAAACATAAATGAATAGTATCACCATAAGACCCATTTCATGCTCAGACCAGAAGACAGACTCACTGAGACTGGAAGATGGCCAATTCCTAAAACATCCTTGGAAATCGAATTTCTAAATTGCACAAAGTAATTGGGAAAATAAGAATTTAATTAATCAAGTGCCAATCAAACACATAGCTGACAATATATCACCAAACTTAAAGATTTTATGCCAAAACATTAGAAACAGATATCAACCCATCTGCATCTAGTTCCATTAACATGCACGAAAGCGTGCTCTGTGGCCTTCCCAATTCACATACTGAAACTTAAGCCATCCTAAACTGATTAATACACAAATTAAACGCTCTATTGTGCCAAAAATGATACAAGGAAATCAAATAGCAAGCCATATCAATTTCATTATATGTAGATGCAAAGCAAACACTAAGCCGTAACCAATCCATTTAAAGTCAGGTCTACATGACAGAAGTCCCTGCTAAATGATAAAATATTATACTCCCATGGCCAAAAAACCCTAATAATTCACAAAAATGTCATGCCCACATGATAGAAACCTATCCGAATTGATAAAATACGATATCCGCATGACAAGAATCCAAGACAAACCCACAACAGAACTAAAATTTCACTAGCAGGTGGAATAGAATTAGAAATAAGAACATACCCAGAAATTGAATTAGCTGGAAGATTCTCCCGGTTGAGTGCTACAGGTTAAGCTGAATCTGGATCAAATTTTTATGTTGACAGAAGTTTCTTGGGTTTCAAAGACACATTTGTCAAATTATATGGTAACTAAACGTTCTTACTTGTTTTATGGCAACCAAACTTTCTTGTTTTCTAAGATAAATTTTGGAATCTTTTGAAATAATCGATGATTATGCTCGAAGATTTTTTTTCCTAAATTTAAACTGAGGAGTGTTCATATTTTTTTGTGTGAGATTTTTTTTTTTTTTATAAAATATATATATTTAGATTTATTATAAAAAAAATGAGATAATTAAAAAATATATATTAATAACATGATAAGTTTTTATTTTATTTTATTGTTCTAAATTTTATATTTATAAATAATTATATTTAATTTCACATAAAATAGAAACTCATTTTAATATTATTTTAAAATTATTTTCTATTATCTATAGCAATCTTTCTACCATTAATCATTTTTTAAAAAATATTAAACTCTACTATGTATTTTATATAGATAAGAATATATTGGAAATACAAGAAAATTTAAGAAAATATTTAATTATTTCTCCACAATTAAATTGTAATAGATACATATAAGTGCAATAGACACCTCAAAAACTACAAATCACTGTTGAATCATTGGAAAACAAGTTTTAGCTATCGTTTAATGGTAAACCAACTTCTATTTAATGGTAAAACCTACAAAATATTAGGTGAAAGCCTCCAAAATCTCACTTACCATGCCAGATAAATATTGATTTTCTAACTAGATGGGAACATTTGATTTCCATTTGCAATATTTTTGTCAATTTGATGACAACTTTCTTTTTCAATTTGCATTGCTTTATTTTTTAAATTTAAAATCAAATATTACTTAATTTATTTAAGAAAAAAATCTAGATTTATCTAAGTTTATTTTTCTCCATTATTTAGCGCTTATTATTAATTGTTTGATCTAGACACATAAAACTAGAATTTGGAGCACATGGCATCCAAACACACCCACACACAAACATGCACTTTCTAAAATATTAACATACATAAGTTTTCTATGAGCATACTCCTTGAACCTTTTTTAGATGCAAGTGCTAGTATATAGATTTTTTAAAGATATGTAGTATAAATCAATCAAAATTAAGACTTACTAATCAATGCCAATAATAATATAGTATATATACAAAAATAATTATAGTGTTTCACGAATATTTAATAGTATTATTACATTGATTATTTCTATAATATACTTGTATAAATTATTAAGTTATGCCAATTTAAAAGATATTATTAGCTTGAAAGATTATTTTTGCAACCTTATTAACATCTCTCACTAATATATTCTTAAGTTATCCTTTCATAAATGTCAACCTTATTAATTCTTAATTAATCAATGTCTATTTGTTCTTTATTTATGAGTTATATTATAATATCACAATTTGATCAAATTATTACAATTTTATTTTTGAATTCCAAATTAATTTATTGTACGAGATTAATTTTAAGATATTGAATGCTTAATAACCAAAAGTATGTGTAAATCAATCAATATATCCACAGACTTACAACCTCAAGTACCATAACTCAATTAGCATTCCAATTTACTTTTCTTAATTATTATTTTGAATTATTCATTTACTTAATTATTTTAATTAAACATTGTTAAAGTTTTTTTAGCATTACTTAACCTCTTTTAAGTAAATTCTCATTATTTCTATAATATTAACATTTGCATCCAAAGAAGGTTCAAAGATTACGTCAATAGAAAACTATATGAATGTTAATATGTTAGAGAATATGTGTTTGTGCATGCAAATTTTAGTTGCATGTGGTTGGATTGAATAATTAACAATAAATGTTAAATAGTGGAATGATATAAACTTAGACAAATCTAGATTTTTTCATTAAAAAAAATTAATATTATTGATTATGAAATATTTGCATACAAATTTAAAACATAAAGCAATGCAAATGAAAAAGAAAGTTTCCATCAAATTGACAAAAAATAGTGCAAATGAAAATAGAATGTTCTCATCCAATTGTCAAATCAATATTTATCTACCTTTATGTTATAAGTGAGATTTTGGAGACTTTTACTTGATATTTTGGAGGCTTTTACAATTAAATGACAACTTGTCTACCATTAAACATCAATTGAAACTTGTTTTCCAATGGCTCAAATGATATTATTAGCTTAAACAATTAATATTTGCAGCCTTATTATCATCTCTTACTAATATATTCTTAAGTTATCCTTTCATAGATATAAACCTTATTAATTCTTAATTAATTAATGTTTATTCAATATTTACTTATGAGTTATATTTTTAACATCAAGGAGGGGTAAAAACTTTATTCAAACAAGAAAATGTTACAAAGCAAGGGCATTAAATGGCCCTATCAAGTTCAACCAAGTGATCCAATTGAAGAGACAAATCTAGGGGTAGATGACCTCGATCCACCAAATTCCAATCATGAGTATGATCAGAAGCCCATTTAGCCAAGCAATTAGCAACACCATTCCATTCTTGAGGAATATGAGTGAAAGTAATATAGTCCAGAGAAGCACAGAGAGTGAGAATTTGTTCAACAATCAAAGCCAGCTGCCAACTCACATCATCTAAATACTGCCTTTTCAGTAAGTTCACCACAACCTGGGAGTCAGACTCACATATGATCCTTCACCAACCCAAATGACTGCCCCGCTCCACATCCAATAAAATGGCCTAAGCCTCCATAAGATTATTAGTATGAAGACCCTTATACATAGAGAAGATAAACTGAACATCTCTAGAGCTATCCTGGTCAATACCCCCAATGCTAGCATGACCCGAATTTCCACGAGAAGAGCCATCTAAGTTGATTTTTAGAACTCCATGAGGAGGAGGGGTCCATCTTCCCTCCCTATTCACCTTCGGGGTAGGATGTCTACATCTATTGCGCATGAGTTGTTGTTGCGGAGGTGGAAGATGAAGACGATTACAACAACCAACATCACGAGGATCCACCAACACAGTCATACCACACTTAGCCACAATAGTTTCCCCTAAAGAGTGTAGAATTTTCCACCACAAGTGAGGGGCCATCAATAAAGAATCCTGAAAAATCTGCCTATTCCTTTCCAACCACAGGTTCCAGATAATAAAGGAAGGCCCAAGAGCCCAAGCAGCCTGAAGAAAGGAGGTAGAGACAGGGGCCTTACCCCACCATTCCCCAAACTCCACCAAAGAAGAAGCATGCCAACAAGTTGTATTCCACACCCCCCACCAGAAATGCCAAATCTCTCTAGCATAGGAACATTAAAAGAAGAGATGGGAGACACTCTCTTTATAGCCACGACAGAAGACACGCATAGAGGGACCTGGAAACCACGCTTACATAAATTATCCCAAGTAAGACATCGGTTTTGAGCCACTAACCACATAAAGAAGTTGCACTTGGACCATGACAGCTTGTGCCAAACTTGTTCCCACCAAGGGACCTCAATGTCCCCAAACAACTGCCTACCTAACTATTTATAACTAGTCGCCACAGAGTACTTTCCAGACAACTCTGAACCATCCCAAGCCAAGACATTAGGTCCCCTAAGAGAATTACAAGCACGGGAAGCCAAAGCAGAGAAAACTCATGCCTATCTCCTTGAGATCCTCCAGGTGGCCACTCAGAAGGATGCTTCCAGCAAAAACTAATAGCCAAACCACCACGCTGCTCCACCTTATAATGCTCCATGGTATCCCAACCAACCGTAATAAAAACATCACAAAGGGGCTGGAGGTGAGGAAAAGAAGAGAGAATAGGAGGGTGACCATCCCAAGAATCAGACCAAATAGAGCCTGTGACCCTGAATAACAGATCCAAAAAAGCGCACACTTAATCAATTGTGCCCCCACTTTCAAAATATGCCAAATCATAGAACCACTCCCTTCCAGAGGATAGCGGGGAACCTCAAAAGAAGAAACACCTCAAAGATATTTATGGTTGAGAATACGAGCCCATAACTGATGTTGATTGGTACACCATCACCAATAAATCTTGGCAGCCAGAGCTTTCCCATTCAAAATAGCAGAGCGTAAACCAAGACCACCCTTCTTCTTTGGTCTACACACAAAATCCCACTTAACAAGGCTCCATTTTGAAGACAAAAAATTACCGCTCCAAAGAAATTGATGAGAAAGAGCATCAATTCCTTAAGGAAATACATAGGAGTTGCTTGAACAAAGCACCTATAGATGGGAAGGGCCTGAATAACAGACTTAAGAAGAGTCACTCTAGTAGCAGTCTACAATCAACGATGGGTCCAATGAGTAACCTTCTGCCTAAGCTTATCAAGCAACAGTTGCCAAGAGGATCTGGGTTGACAACCAACAACAACAGGAATACCCAAGTAGAAAAAGGGAAGAGACCCAATTTGAAACCACAGAATAGCTGCAATCCTCCGTTGGATAGCTTGAGGAGTATTAAAAAATAATATAGAGGACTTTTGCTCGTTGAATTTCTAGCCCGAAGTCACAAGGTAGATGTCCAAAGCTGCCCTGAAGGATTCAGCCTCCCTGATACGAGCTAGTCCCATAAGAGAGGTGTCATCCACAAATTGGAGATGAGAAAGCGTAGGCAAGCCCATCCCCCATTGCCACCCATGAATAAATCCCTGGGAAACTCAAGACTTAAGAAGCCAACCCAACCCCTTTGCCATAATAATAAACAAATAAGGAGAGAGCAGATCTCCCTAACGAAGGCCCCTAGTAGCCCCAAATAGCTCTGAAGGTTCTTCGTTCACAATAATCGAAAAGGAGGAAGAAGTCACACAACTCAATATCCAACTCACCCAATCAGAGGAAAATCCAAAGGCCAATAGAATCTTTTGAAGAAAACTCCATTTAACTCTATCATAAGCTTTGGCCATATCCAACTTGATAAACATAGACCTATCTTGAGAGGTTGCCATGGAATGAATAATTTTAGATGCAACCACCACCCCATCCAAAATTTGATGACCTGCCACAAAGCCACCTTGCTCCTCAGAAATGATCATAGGCAAACAAGATTTAAGCCTCTCAGCAATCAACTTCATAATAATCTTGTACACCACATTACAAAGCACAATAGGTCTAAAGAGATCAAGCCTGTTAGCCCCTTCCTTCTTAGAAATGAGAACCAGAAAAGTAGCATTCAAGGCATGAAGCATCTGCTTACTATGAAGAGACTCTCGAACCACCTCCAATAAATCCAGCTTCACAATATCCCAAAACTCCTGGAAAAACTCAACCGGGAAGCCATCAAGGCCAGGATATTTTCCCTTATTCATCCCAAACACCACCTCCTCCACTTCTGACAAAGTCACCTAGCGAATAAGAGAAGCATTCAACTCATTAGAAATTGAGGGAATGCAATCAAGGACCATATTCTCATCTGCCTCAGCAGGAAGTGAATCCTCAGTGAATAGATCAAAGTAGAACTGATGAGCCTCTCTAGACATAGCCTAATGTGAAGAGATCGAAAGACCCTCTGAGTTAACAAGAGAAGAAATAAAACACTTATTCCGACGAGCTTATACCGAATGATGGAAAAATGCAATATTCTTGTCACCCTCTTGAAGCCAATCAATCCTTGCCTTTTGTTTCCATAAAATCTCCTCACGAAGCTCCCACTCCTCCACCAACTTCAGAGCCTGGGCCTCAACATGCCCAAGAGCCTCTGAGAAACCCAAATCCAGAATCTAGCGAGTAATAACAGCAAGGCGATCCTACGCTTCTCTTTTCTTGGCCCGAAAATTACCAAAACATGACCTATTGCATCGCTTAAGATGATACTTGACATATTGCAACTTCTTAACCAGAGAATACATAGCAATACCATACGCAGGGGCACCATCCTGCCACCACTGAGCAACAAGATCGCCCAAAGATGGATCACGCAGCCACATAAGCTGAAATTTGAAAGGAGGATTCTTTGGATTTGGGAAAGCTGAAGTCGAAAGCTTAATTGGCCAATGATCAGGGCCACACCAGTCAAGAATCTCAGAGAAAATGACCAAGCTACCTCTAACCCAATAGAAAGAGACAAGGAAACGATCTAGCCACTAGGAAATCGCTTCAGGCCCACTTCGTCTATTATTCCAAGTGAATATTTCGTTAGAGGGTTTAACATCCACCAGAGCAAGAGAATCCACATTACTCTAAAACAGATCTGAAGCAGGACCAAGCCTAGGCAACCCTCCCCTTTTCTCCTCCAAACTCAACAAAACAATGAAGTCACCAGCTAAGATCCAAGGAAAAAAGGGTGCACAAGACCTCACATACCTGATATGAGCCCCAAGTTGTATTTTACCACGAATTTCAATCGAAGCATAAACATTACTAACCAAAATAGTCTCCCTAGATTCCAAAATCGAAGCCACCATCGAAATAGCAGACTGGCTTGAAATCCACCAATGAGGAACAACCTTACAAGGATTCCAGAAAAGAGCTAGACCCCCAGAGGTTCCCCTGGACCCAATACACTGACACTGGCTAGAAGACCAAATACGAGGAGCATGTTGAAGAATAAGATCCACCTGAAGCTTGGTTTCCTGAACACAAAAGATATCAAGAGACTGGACAACAATCAAATCTTGAATAGCCTTTTGATGGGAGGTGTTATTCAACCCCCTTGCATTCCATGAGAGAATAATCATGAGGAAGTTTGAGAGAAGTGGGCCTCCAGGATCTTAACAGAATCAGATTCCACCAATAGATCCCTAGTAGACTTAAGCTTGTCTGCATCCTTCTTACGACCAACCTTCAAAGAATTTTCAAAATGCCCCTTCTTGAGAGGGCATTGTAGCACCCTTAAAGCAAGAGATGGTCCCTGACCTTTACCTGAAGAAAACACTGCCTTAGCTAAATCTGCTAAAACAATATCATCCTACATATCTGTAGAGGCCCCAGGAGGCTCAGAAATCCCTAGCTCCAATGCCGGAGAAATATTCTGAACAACAATTGCCTGTTCCAGCCTCGTGTCCAACCCAACATCCATACTAGTGGCCCTAGAATAAATTTCAACAAGGATCCCTTCCTCCAAAGCCTGATTATCTAGTACCTCAAACCAATTGAAACCTTGATCACTCTATCTATCCTTATAGGCCTGCTTCTGACCCCTCCCTTTATTTCTCTGCTTAACAGGAATAAAGCTATCCTTATCGGGCCCACCCTCAACCACAGAAGCCTTTCCTTTATCCCCCTTCTCCACTGAAGGCCCAGAAGAAGGAGAAGAAGAAGCCCTTTCCATTTTGGGTGCCCGAGGACACTGGCGCTGAAGGTGTCCGTACTCATGACAAAAGCGGCAACAAAAAGGAAGGGACTCATAATCAAGCAATTCAATCCACGAGGCAGAACCAATACAAATTTCCAAAGAATCCGACAAAGGGTTATTTAAATCAATTTCAACACAAATGCAAGCATAAGAGAATACCTTCTTATCCAACGTATTCTGAGCAATGGCAATCGGCTTCCCCAAAAAAGCAGCAATCTGGTGCAAAATATTTGCCCTCCAAAACTCCAATGATAGCCATGGAAGACGGACCCAAACAGGAACCCGTGTAGGGAGATCCTTAGTTGCATTAAAACCTCCATGCCAGGGCTTAATGAACAAGCCAACATGATTGTAAAAATATGACCCTCCCTTGAAAATAGGATTGCGATCCGAGATGCAAGAAAAATCAACCATGAAATAGCCATTCGCAGCCACCGAAAGATCGAAATCACCTTCAACCTACCAAGTCCGACGGATCCAAGACTCTAGAGCCGAGAGAGGGATGCAGATACCTAAAAAATTACAAATCAGAACATGTTGGATCCAATAAGCAATGTCCTCCTGCACCGATTCAGGAGAAATAACTAGAACATGGCGATCTTAGCTCTGCGACAAGCACCTGTTCACTTTCTTGAGATTAGAGCTCTCACCCACAAAAGATGAATCCATTTTTTGTGCATGCATGGCAGCTGAAAAGGGCTGAGATGGCTTTGGCCCAGCAAGCACTAGGCTTTTAGAAGCCCCAGCCATACCCCAACCCCAAGCACCAACCCCAGCTCCACCAAACCCACACTGCTTCCACCACCCACACACTGCACAACCTCCTTCCCACCGCACCAAACAACCCACACACCCGCACCAAACCTGCACACAACAATGAAACCACAAGCCCCCACCTGTTACTGGCCGCGGGCACCCAAGAGAATCCACGCAATCAATGCAGGCGCGAGAGCACAAATCGGGTGTGTAACAACATCTTCACATAAAATTGAATGTCCTATAGAAGTATCACTTATGAGTTATATTATAATATCATAATTTGATCAAATTATTATTCAATTCTCTTTTTTAATTTAAATTAATTTCTTGTACAAGATGAATTTTAAATATTGAATGCTTAGTAATGAAAAGTGTGTATAAATTAATCAATATATACATTGACATACAACCTCTTATGATAACTCAACTATCATTCCAATTTATTTTTCTTATTTGTTATTTTAAACCATTAATTTATTTAATTAGTTTAATTAAATATTGTTAAAAAATTAAATAATCAATTTGTTTCATATCATAATTTGAACATTCCTTAACCTATTTTAAGTAAATTTTCGTTATTTTAAAACTGCAAGGCATTAATCTCACACTTTTTTATCATAATCAATTTACCAATTTCAACTTATTCTTAACAATTTTCTAAAAAATAATAGTTTGGCTTAAATAATAGTTTAATTATATGGTTTATGTGTAACTACCTTATCAAAAGCATTCCCCTTATTAAAAGTTATTAAATTATTTTTATAATAGATCTAAATTCATTTATTAATAAATTAAAGTGTTAATTGAATGAATTTAATAATAAAATATACCTTTCTATTACACAAGGCATAATTTGGCCAAAATCATTGTTCATTGTTCCTCCTATCTTCACCCACCTACCTCTTCAAAGCCTTCTATTTATTTTGATAAAAATGCTAATGACTATACATTATAGATAAAGGAAAAGCAATTGATCTTGAAGGCCCCTCTAGCATTTCCTCTTGTTGCACAAATAAAGAGTTTCAAACTACCCTTGATAGGATTGTGGAAGATCAAATATTTCTTTTGTTAGAAAAATCATATGAGTTGATCAATAAATTTACTATGTAACCCCATGAGATAAAGCATGTATGTAAGTATACAAAATAACCATATGCAAAGATCAAAGAAACATCACAAGATATACCCTGGGAAAACCCTCATAGATGGAAAAAAAACCAGCCTCCAAAAGCAACCATACTCAATATATTATTCAACAATGAAACATTACAATACACTTACAAAGTTCATGAACCCGTTTGAAATCATCAAGCCTCTCCAATGCATCCTACATGTATTCACACATGTATACACACATCTCATTCCATGCTTCACATATGCATTCCTTAGAAGAAGACTCAATACAATGATAGCCAAGCCAAAACCTCCACTAGACAACCTCAACCTCTAAACATGCTTTCTTTATAGACTCAAACTCACATAAATACAACCAAGTGGTAAAGTAAAACCATGTGATTCAAAACTATGAGTTCACAAAACCATTGATCCCACATTTACGTTTTGGTACAAATTTTCATTAAATAGTTTCTCAATATGCAACCCACACATAAAATATGTAACCAAATGTTGTATACAACTTTACAAGTGGCCCCAAATAAATATTTAATGTGGATAAACGAATATCCTAATGATACACAAAAAAAAATATAGTTATTTTACATAATTAAAATAATCCAATGTTATGCAAGGTGTACAACACCTATTCCTAACATCTTTTCCCTAATTTTAGAAAAGTAAAGAGCAAGATTTAAAATAGAGATAAACCATGTACAACAACCTCCACTTAGTTTTTACAAAAAAAAATTCTTAAATCAATTCAAAATAAATACCAAACTTAATCGATTGAGCATCTTCCATGTATCTTAGAAGTGATAACTTCAAAACTTCTTCATTCACCATGGTGGCATCAATTCAACATTGTCACTTATATGCTTACACATAAGAGTGGTAAGCTCCCAAGGTTAAATTCATTCCTAGACCTAGACCTAAGCCTCAAGGTTTCATTCCTGATGACCCTACCTACATATCCCATTGGGAAATCAAAGGCTTCGCAGTTCACCCACCAACGTTATAGGGAGTTCATTCTCTCCTCTATATGAGATATTTGATCTCACCTTTAGACCATGACTAATCATTAAGCATAATAAATCAACTTAGCCAATTGTAATAGAATGATAATATTTTTTCATCAGGTGTTGGTTCACTACCAAACATAACTAAGCATTAGTGTATAAGCATACACAAATACATAGGGGTCATATTATACCATATCCCCACATCACATACATAGTGACTGTCTCAATCATACTTCACATATATACAAGGTGACTAGCTCATACACATCACAAGTACAATAGTGGTTGATTCATATGCATATTACAAGTACAACCATGACTCTCGTATGCACATCCCAAATACATTAAAGTTGTTGACTCATATGTACATCACAACACAACAATGACTAGCTCATACACACATCACAAGTACATTAGTGATGGGCTCATATGTACATCATAGTACAACAATGACTAGCTCGAGCATACATCACATATATCTAATGTGATAATCCATGTAATACATCACATGTTCACACAAAGAACAACTAGTAAAATGGAAATGGATGCAACATACTGCATGCATCAACCCACTACCTAATTCATAATCACATAAGCCTGCCAAGACATAATCAAGATTCTCATACTACTTGATGTCATCACTAGTAAGGCCACCAAAATATCAATGTGCACAAACTTAGGATAATTACACTAATATTCAAGGAGTGAATAACACATCCACAATGAATAACTAGTACCTACCCTTTTATTGCATCCCAAATGGAAAAGGAATATAATTACATTGTGCACTACACCTTGGGTCTCGTCCTTTTCATTGGTCTTATACACCAACCGTGGTGATCACAAGCATCATGTACTACTTATGATCATCACTAAATAAAGAGTGAGACAAAACACCTTACAAAGTAACACAAATTTCTTGAACACACTAATGACTATCCACCCCATCCCAATGGATTCTATGGGACTTGGTGAGATAGTAGATATTCAAACCATCCTACAATACATAGGGTCGACTTCCTAATGACCATACACCCAAGGTGCTACCTACCTCTAATAATCTAATATACCATTTCCCACATCAAGATAGGCCAAAACTATAGTATGAGGTTGGTCCAACTATTACCTACCTATTCTTCATTATAAACTCTCTTCCCTACAATCCATCAGGTGGCTAAGAAAACAAGGTGTTTCATTGCTTGCATGTTATTGGCTTGAATTACCATATGCCACTGGTGGAAATCCATCCAACCCTCTAGCATACACTAAACATCCATTGATGGCATGTTGTTGGCCCCAAGGCCCACATGATCCTAGAAAAACTTTTCCAAGCCTTTAGAGTAATATATTATATGCATCACCAACATGTTGTTGGCCCCAAGGTGCACATGGTCTTGGCAGAATCCATCCGACTATCCAAGTGGTACGACTAATTATTTTTCAACATAGTATGATCCTTAATTCTTATCAATCTCGAGCATGGATAAGCTTATCTCTAAGCGAGTCATAGGATTCTTCTATCAATGATCACCTCAAATGGTAGGAATAGCCTATTTGTTAGAGGATTACCACTTCTACCTATGCCCTTGTAGGGTCCTATTGTGTACTTTTTGCACACATGCCCCACTGAAAGTAGGGACCCTCTTTCTTGCTCTTTTTTTTTCTGCTTTCGTTCTTGGTCTTTTGGCCCTTTGGTTTTTGAGGATTCGCTTGCTTGGGCATGTGCTTGGATGTTTATCTTGCTTGCATGGATGATTCCCCTATGATATATATTGAAAACCTTAAGTTTTGGACTCATTCCGGGTTTTTCACTGCTCTCGGGAAAATCCACTCCTGGTGGAATTCCCCGGTTTCCTTGAAAACCCGGCGATGACTTCTTTTCACTATGATCCAGAGATTTTGGTCCTTTGCGGAATTCCATTGTGACCAGATTTCTCCAAGGGTATGTTGCCTTGTCGAATTCTCGAGTTTTGGTTTGACCTGTCTTGTTGACTGCATTAATGTTCGATTGTATGATTTTTGCGGCAGGTATTAAATAGTTTCTTTGGGAGTTTTGTGCCACTAAAGTTTTATTGCTTGCTTTCTATCGGTCTGGAGTGCTTGATCCTGAGTGTTGTTGCTCGATTGTTGCGGTTGGGTTTTCTGGAAGCCATTTGCACTCTACTCGGACTTTAAGGTTTCTTGCCAGCTTCTGCTATTTCGACTTTCTCTGTCCTCATGGTATGTACATGATGCTTTCTCTCTTTTAATGAATGAATTGAATTACTTCATGATTTGTGCGTATGTGCTGTGAGTCAGAGTATTGATCTGGTAGGGTTTGGAAATTGATGCTTGGGTTTCTGGTTTTTGTTTGGTTCCCCTTCATGTGGTTTGCATTGCCTTGCTTTTTGGTTGTTGAATATGCATGCTTCTTTGGCATTTTTGGGTGTGCTTGGGGTTTGAAGTTCTTGTGTGTTTGGGCGTTGAGTATTTTGAAGCTGGGGGTTATCCCATTTTGTTTGAGTGTCGATCCCAAGTGAGTTTCTGAGCTTGTCTTTCGATTTCATCATGTAGTAGCTTGCTGGTATGGGCCATAGCGAACCTTCTGTAAACCTTGCAAACAAGCAAGTTGAGTCCAAGATTATCCTGCACACCCATGGCGAAATTTTAGAGTTTTGTGCCTAGGGAATCACCAGTCCCTCTCGATTTACCTTAGGGTGAGTTTTGAATTTAAAGATGATCTATAGGATGTTCAAATTGAGTTGGTTTCAAGCTCCAGATCCTCAAATTTGTGATCGTTTGATCAATTTGAGTGAGGTCGAGAGAAAACGTGGATATTCGGGTTTTCAAAGTCTTCGCAGAATTCCTTATCAGCCAAAATTCCCCGACTTTTCATTTTCTCTCTGTTTTTCTGAAATATGCAATGATCCGGATTTTTGCTTGCCTCGCAGATTTCCTCTACCTCGGAATTTCCCCGGTTTGTCCGTCGCCTTGTCAATTTCCCAAAACTAGGCTTAAATTGTGAATACATTAGCTTTGTTGGAATCTGTGCCTTCAGGATTTTTTCAAAATTTCTTGGCCCCTTCATTTTCCTGGAGTTTGTGAATTATTGTCATTTTCACGGATTTTTCATCCCTGGCGGATTTTCCCGAGATTTTGTTGAAAATGGAGAATCAAGAGATTGCATGAAAGTTTGCCTGATGATTATGCATTTGATGATCGACTTGGACTTATTTTAAAGATGTATCATGTTGTTTCTTGGTTAATAATAGTTGATTTAATGATTATTGGATGCTTTTATGCTTATTTTACTAAAATCTGCCTAGTTCGGAATTTCCCGAAAATCCTCTCTGGCCTGGATTCTATGGGAGGGCTAAAAACCCAAACTTTGAGATGGTTAATTTTTATGAGGTTTTTAAGCATGTTTCTTATCATGGGAATTGTATTGAAGATGAATTTATCATTTATGATTAATTAACTTGTGTTCCATGTGATCTTTATTATGGTTTCTTTGTTGAATGCAGGCTGAGTTAGGTAAGGCGATGATAAGTGGAACCAAGGGTAGAGTGGTGGATCTAGGTGCGGAGGGGTATTTTGTTTCTAAGGCAGAAAGAATCAAGATGGATATCAAAAGAAAAATTCCAGAGAGCAAGTTATCCTCTATCTGGTTAGGGGTCACTGATACAAATGTTGGATTGTGGGATTATGAAGAGTTCAAGACAACGATGGCAACACAGGACCTTCCTCTGCTGGCCAAAATGACATTGGAATCAAGATTGGTGCATGTAGCTGGATTTCCTCCTATAGTGCAGTGTTATGAACTGGTGCTTGAATGTGCACGCCACTATGACAGAGGTACACAAAGGATAGTTGGTCCCCAAGGGAGAATTGTGGCAAATTTAAATCCTATGTCTATAGCCCAGATCTTTGGCATGCCTGACAGGTCTCATGTGGTGTCTTTTGACATAAATGTGGCCAAGAATTTCTATGAGGAGGATACCATCAAATCCCAACAGGTCATTAATTCCTGGTTGGAAAAACCTAAGTCCCACTTTTGCAAGTTGCCCAAGCAATTGGTCAGACTTAAATTCAGGAGGGAATACTATGATGTTATTACCCTTCTCAGTAGGGTGGTAGGATTGAAGAGTGCAGGAATGTTAAAAAATTGGATGTTCCATGTCATTTCTAGGATGGAACAGGGTATAGACTACCACTGGGCAGGCATAATAAGTGCCATGATTCATGAACAAATGTGTAATGTCCTGCAGACTAAGAGTTTCACAATGACTTCTTACCTATTCTATGCTTTAGCTAGGTTCCACCCATACAAGGGATTGAGCACAAAAGTTGTGTTTGCACAAGATGTAATTTATGAAGTTTACCCACAGTTACACCTGGGTAACTCAAGCTATGGAAGGGTGAATGATGCATTCACCATGTACATCACTAGGTTTCTCCAAGGTGCAGAGCATGTTTGGATTTCAGATAGGGCCAAGGAGTTAATTAAGAGGTTTAGAGCTTGGTTTATCTAGTTCCCCACCTTTTCATATGTAAGAATTTATGGCTATTAGAGGGCTTCATACAGACTCCCTAGGTACCCTACGGATCATGTTATACTCCTGGAGGTCACATGTGACTTTGATGTAATTGTGAAGAGGGAGAAGCATAAGACCGGATTTGATGGTGACTTTCCTTTGAGAATAGGCAGTGATGAAGCCTGCCCTTCTATTAACTCAACCCATGGTTCTAAAGAAGAGATGAGTACCCTCGGTCTTCCTTTCCACTCCAAGAGGTCCAGGTTTGATATAACCAGTGAAGCACAAAAGAAGGCTAGTAGAGAATATAGTCACAAGGATGACATAGAAGACTATTGGGCCAACATCAGTGACAAGTTTGAGGTCAGGAAGAAGAAGTTCTCCAGGTTACCAGTCAGCTTGGTATGGTTATACAACATAAGGGTTGTTCCTGATCAGGTAGAGGAGGATGGAAATTTGGTTCAAGGTCATAACTTTGAGGTTGTGAAGGATAAGCCGGTTGGAGAGGTTGATTGGCTGGAGGAAGAGAAGACAGAGCTGGAACAAGTCATGACTCCAGTAATCAAGTATACCAAGCTATGGCTCAAACACAAGATGTTGGAGTTGGAGAGTGAGGGTGTGCAATGCACCTATGATCTTATGGGAGACTTGGAGTCTCACTCTACTACCGAGAATTCATCTAAATAGGACCCCAAAGGAAAAACCAAGGTGGTCTCTCCTTTCAAGATCAAACTTAAAGATGTTTAGGTAAAGGAGGTAGGAGAAGCAGAGAAACAAAGAAAGCCTATAGCCGAGAAAAGGAAGCATGTATTAAGGAGAAAGAAGGCTGAAAGAGCTGAAGGAGAAAAGGAAGAGGCTAGTTTCCCCTCACCTAAAAGGAGGAGGATTGTGAGGTTGTCACAAAAGGAGAAGGGAACTTCTAAAGCAGATGAAAATGGTGACACACCTGTGGTAGAGGTAGAGAGATCGGGGGAAAAGACACAAGTATATACCAGGAGATCAAGGAATCCTTCTCCCAAGGATGCTACATCGAAAGGAAATGTTCCCATGACTACTCCTATCATCAAGCATGAAGACATCCCTCCTCTTCATGAGACTGGAAATGTGCCAGATGAACCAAAAGATACTGAAGATCCCGAAGACCATGGAGAGGAGGAATTCCAAGAGGGTGATCTCTACAATGTTGAGGCGGAAATAGATAAGGTTTTGCAATCTCCTCTGGTGGATTGTGAGGATTCACCTACAAGAGGTGAAGAGGATAGACCTCTTCTGAGCGAAGAAATGCTAGCTAGGACTCCTTCACCAGTGCGTGGGAGGGAGGAGCACTGTAAGGAAAAAGAGGATTCAGTTAGGGAGATCCCTGAGGAGCCAAGTATGGGGGAAAATGTGCCCAAAGTTCAATAGGAAGAAGATGGACAGAATAAAGTACAATCAGAATCTACTATTCCGAGCTGGTTGGATAAAGAATTGAAGAATAAAAAAATTGTGGTGGATGATACTCCTCCTAATTGGGATGAACTACTAGCAAACATTGGAAAGGGGAAGACAAAGAAGAAAGCCAGAATCATTTCTAGGATTGAGAGAGATGATGAGAACAACAGGGTAGTCCACATTGCTACTCCTGCTCCTGACAAGGATAGGGATGATGTGACTGGAAAGGATTATAGTGTGCAGACTATCAAACTAGGGCATGCTTCCATGGAGCAAGACAATGAAGAATATGAAGGCTCCAGTGTTGTAATCCTTGGAAGATTGAGGAAGGAGGTACAAACTAAGCCAGAGTTGGAGAAAGAAAATGATAAACTTAAGAGATATTTGCAAGCATTGATGAAACCCTTGTAATCCATCAGTTCTTCCTCATCTGTTGTAAGCTTCCTACCTCAAGAAACAATATCAGAGTTGGAAAGAATGAAGAACACCACACATGCTACAACCGGCTGGTTACAGGGGGTGCAAACCAAGGGGGATGATACTATGAAAGACATCCTTTTGACTGGAGGAGATGCAATGAGGTCGTTGGATTGGCTGAGGAATGTGCTGGCTCAGGATAAGGAAGATGTAGATCTCCTGTTGCAAAAGACAAAGACCATAATGGAATACACTGAAGATAAATTGATAAATGATGGAATTCTTCCTTCCTCAAGAATTGCAGAGCCTTAGGAATGGTTTGAAATTTTGCAGGTAAGGCAAAAGGCTTTGAGGAAGATATATAAACAAGGAAGGCAGATTGAAGACACTTTGACTGAAATCTACAATAAGTGTATTTCATTTTTTGAAGTGATGATAGGAAGGAAGAAATTTGTGCCAAAGCATCTTATCTTGGAGCAGTTGAGAAAATGGTGGCGATATGTGTATTCTCCAGTCCATGAGGGCCCTATCACTGAACATCAGTTGGATGATGCAGCAACTTACATTGCAGTTATTGAGAGATATCAAATAATTAAGGTGGATTGGGATAAAGTGGTGAAGCAGTCAAGGGATGATATCAAGTCCCTTGAGAGGAGAGCTATGGTTTTACCTATGCCACCTATTGCCGACTTGGACAAGGTATTTTTGATTGTGTAGGATAAGGTGGAGCGTGCTAAGGACAAAGGGGGAAGTAGTTAATGCAATTCTACATCAAAATTTGTGCTTCCCCATTATTTTTCCTCTTCCTTCGCATGCATTGGACCGAGCTTTGTTGGAGACCTTAGACCGACATGGATGAAATTGGTGCATATTGCACATTTCATGTTATTTCAAATTTATCTTGGTCAATCTATTGTGTAGCCGTTTATTATTGTAAACCCTAATTGGATCGACATATCTTGGGGGTTTCTATAAGTTTGGCGTTATGCCTCATTTGTAAGGAGTTAGTGAGTTACTTAGACATTTAAATTGGAGCGAATTGTGATAAGAGCAAGAGTTAGAGTTAGAATTTAGTTTATCTTTTCAAGCAAGTGTTGTAACAGAAGACTGGAATTGTTGCCACTTTGGATGATTTAATACAAGTAAGGACATTGTGATTTGCTATCTTCCTTGTGTTGAGTTTTATTTGGCATGGTTCTTGATATTCTATCTTTGAAATTGCTTTAGTTTATTTGATGTTAGATGATTTGATGATGTTTAGGGTTTTATGCTTGAAGTGTTTGCAGCAATCTCTAGTCCATACTTTTTGTAGTTAGTTGATTTTAGCTGCTTTGCAAAGTTAGCCTGGACTTAAAACTGTGCTTAGTTCAATTATGAATGCTTGTTCATTTCAATTGCAATAGGGTTGTCTTGAATGAATATTCATAGTTTGAAAATATTTAATACCTTAGAAGATTGCACTATTTCTATAAGATTGCAGATTTATCTGGGTTGAACAGGAGTCAGTTTATGAGGGATTGGTCCATTTCGAGCATTTCATCTTTTTCATTGTTAATCTTAGAATTAAAAGTAGTCTTAGAAATCTCTTTGAAACCCTTATCTTTTGTTATTTCTTTTATTATCTGGGTTAGATTTAAGTTTTGAAGTATCAATGTATTGCTAGATCTGATAAATTTGAGTTCAATATTTTCTTGTAGTAAGGTCCCTTTGTGATTACCAGCATTTCACATTTTATCACTGAGTTGTTTTATTGCATTGTCAAGATCCGACATTAGAGACCTTGGGGTTATTTCTTTGTTCATAGAGATTTACCTTTCAAGAGAGATAGGATATCATATTCTGTCTGAGTTGTTGTTGTGCAAAAAACACCATCAATAGGTCCTAATCCATCTATTTTTGTAAATGTTAGTGCCTGTACCTAGCTTAGCATGATAACTAGAAGAAAGGTTCCTAATTCAGAATAAGTAGTTTATAAACCCAACCACCTAAAAGGTTCAACTACCCATTTTTGTGTTGTGATAGATGAGGAGTTCAAAATCCATTCATTCCCAAATTGTTATGGTTGTTCCTCAACCAAAAGGAGGTAACCATTTACACCTGGAAAAATAAAATAAGGTAGTCAACTTGCCACACATTCAGTGATGGTTTTCTACTACCATTTGTAGTGCCTAGGGCTCCCATTTACATCTTGTTAATGTGATCAATTTTTTAGCTTCACTGTTTCCTTGTGATTTCTATTGTGATTATTTTATGGCTTTGAATGGTGTGTATGAACAACCACATGTTTGAGATGAGGTTTCTCAACATGTCAATTGTTGGTTTTTTATATATTTACATGCTTGGCTTATCAGTATGCTTTAGCTCAGTAATATGCATTATATATGTTGTGATTAAATGTAATCTTGATTATTGGAGTTTATAAGAAATTATTTATATGATAGATGTATAGATGTTATTTTATGATTTATGCTATTAGACCTCATTGGGTGATTATCTTGTGCTTCAGTTATGTATACATTGAGCAGGTACCCTTAACGTGCATTTAATGGTTATAGGTACAGGGTTATTTCTTCACTTGGCTACATAGGTTTGAATTATTCCCCAATGGTGGTCAATTTGGTGATGTCACATTGGGCCTCCCTATCCATTCCCTGGTCATGCTCGAATCAAGTATGGTATATGTCATGTTTGACCCTATGTGTATCTGGATCCGAGTTAGGAATTATTCTGGAATCCCTATGTGTTGTGGATGACCAGTGAATGCCTAATTTAGTTAATGGTTTAAATTCCATATTTTCCACAAATGAAATATTAGGAATTTAAATGATTATTATATCAATTATTAAAATATTTTTGTGTTTTGGGAAAGGGTAAAATAGAATGAAAGTAGAAACAAAATTAAGCTATTGCTTAATTTAAATTACAAAAATTCCCCGGGTTGGGAATTGTGGGTTATGTTTGATTTAAATATCATGTATAAATTATGAATTTCATAAATTTAAATGAATATATGCATATATGGTTTTAAATTGTGAATTTAAATGATATATGTTATTTAAAAATTGATTGCTGTGTCTATTTGAATTTGGGGAAAATTGGGAATTAAGGAAATAGAAAATGAATTTTATATTGATTTATTTGGCAAGTGAAAAAGGGTAAATAGGAAAAAGGCATTTATTTTCATTATGCAATGTTTTATTTTGGGAAAAAAATTGAGAGAGAAAAACCCTCTTTTGGGTGAAAAAATGATTTGTTGATTGGGAGTGCATTCGATGGCAAAATTTGATGAGGTTGATTTCGTCGGGTTAGGAATTGATAGGAGATTGTGCTTTTTGGTCCTTGTGAGCTCTCGTTTGGCATGTGTGACGTGATCTTAATTCCAAAATTTGATTGTGTTTGAGGTATTTCACTTGTTTTTTTTTAATTTGGTAAATTTCTTTCAATTGAAGAAGTTGGAATTGGATTGGGGGAGTGTGGACACCTCCCAATGTAATTCAAATTAGAAATTATCATGTGCATTTTATTGTTTTGTTAAATTTTGTGTGACTGTCCAAAATACAAGGTTATAATGCCCAAATTTCTAAGAAATGTGTGAAATGTGAAATTGATGTGAAAATTATGTTGTTGAGCATATTTAGAGCAAAAGGGTTTCTTTAGATTTCTGAAACTTGAAAAATAAAATTTGAAGAAATTTTAACAAGGTTTTGAGAAAATTTCTTGGTTTTCAGTGTATTAGCAAAATTAGAAAATTTGAACATTTTGAATGAAATATGATTAATTTGAATTTTTTAATGGAAGTGTCCTTCATGAATTATTGAAACATTGCTTGTGGTAACTTGTTAGAAATTTTTGATGAAATTGAATTTTATGCATCATTTTTCATGCCACACACATTGGTGAGTGTGAAGAGCTTAGGAAAAAGGTACTAGAGAAGGTATGGGCGTGGCTCCCAATGAATCCCTCACCCAAAGTGGCATGTAGCCTAATCACTTTTGGGGATTCATTTAATCAAGCGATAATTAATAAAATAGATAATAAATTAACTAAGATAATGGATGTCGCTCTCATGCCTTGAGCACTTCTAAAGGCTAAGAATGTTTGGGAAGGCATGCTAACTCAAGGAGATTGGATCTTGTAAGTTCAATTACTCTCATTTGTATGAGAGAGGTACTAGATTCTGCATGTGACATATTAGTGAGCATTGTGATGACACTCCCTGCTAGTTATGTGAGGGGGAAAACCATTAGATGCAAACAAGATTAAATGTGCTTGAAATGAGAATCTAAGCTAAGATCAAAACAAACGAATATAAGATCTAATCCTACACATACAAAATGAAACTAAGTTATTGAAAACACATTTATGAAATCTATGATTACCAAATTGAATGCAAACAATAAGAAAAGTGTTACCATCCTATATCAAAGTGTATTCGCATGATGTTGGATTGTTCATATCATTGCGAAGCATCCATAGTTCATGTGCAAAAGCTTGAAGAATGATGCCTTGGTTGGTTGATCGAAGAAATGTTTGAAGCTCTAACAATGGTGGTTGTGAATGTCTTTAATACTTCATTGTGCAAATGATGTTGATTCTTCGATGCTTTTTTGTGAGGAAAGAGGTTTGTTATATAGAAAATGATATTTGAAACAGACGATTAGGATTAAACAATGTTGCATCAAGATCAACGGTCAAAAGGTGTTGAGAGGATTTAGACATGAGAATATTGTGCAAAGTTGATTGCACAATTTGTGTGATTGAGGAATAGATTGGATAGTTAGGGATTAGATTGATCAGTTAAGATTTAGATCAATCAACCAGGATTTAGATGACCTAGTTAGGAAATTGATGGCTTAATTAGCAAATTAGATTGACTAGTTAGGAAATTAGATTGATTAGTTAGGAAATTGATGGCTTAGTTAGCAAATTAGATTGATTAGTCAACAATCACAACAACACAACAGGTAATTAGCACCGACTTTTGCACTAGATTTTAGTGTATTTTGAGTACATGAATTGAACAATTTGGCTGGCGCTCAACTCGACACAAACAGGTATGGTCAACTCGGCATCGGATTTTGTGCCGACTTTTTCGCTGGATTTAGCGTCGACTTTAGCACTGGAAAATCATAGTGCCTCTATTAGCGCCTAAAATAGCGCTGGGAAGTAATGTTAGAAATTGCACCGAAATGGGCACCCAATTTGGCTTATAGTTCCATGTCTACTCCCATTTTTGCTTCTAGTTTTGCTTCTAGTTTTGCTTCCAATTTTGCGTCCAATTTTGCTTCTAGTTTTTCCTCTAGGTTTGCTTCCAATTTTGCTTCCAATTTTGCTTCAAATTTTTCTTCTAGGTTTGCTTCGGGTTTTGCTTCCAGTTTTGCTTCCGATTTTGCTTCTGGTTTTCCTTCCAGTTTTGCTTCCAAGTTTGCTTCTGGTTTTGCTTCCACTTTTGCTTCTAGTTTTGCTTCCAATTTTGCTTCCAGTTTTTCTTCCAATTTTGCTTCTGATTTTTCTTCTAAGTTTGCTTTTGGTTTTGCTTCCAGTTTTGCTTCTAGTTTTTCTTCGAGGTTTTTTTTCAGTTTTGCTTCCAGTTTTTCTTTTGATTTTGCTTCCAATTTTGCTTCTAGGTTTGCTTCCAATTTTGCTTCCATATTTGCTTCCAGTTTTGCTTCCAAGTTTGCTTTCGATTTTTCTTCCAATTTTGCTTCCAAGATTGCTTCTGGTTTGCTTCTATTTTGGCTTCTATTGTTGCTTCCTTTTTTGCTTCTAAAAATACTTCTTGTTTTGCTTCCATTTATTAATTTAATATGTTTTATTTCAATTTAATTAGTTAAATATAGCGTGCCTCTTAAATAACTCATATGATTATAGAGTAAGTAATTTAATTATTTTAATCATATGATTAAATAACAATATATTACTGTAACATGATCATCATCTATAATTAAAACAAGTGAGTGAAATATCTATAATTTAATTGAATTTGACAACATCCATCCCGAGCAACAAATTAAAATCATCATACTTAATAAATATCCATCCAAAAATCATTGACCACTTTTAATATATATAAATTGACAAGTCAATACTGATAAGATCATCATCATATATAACTAAAACAAGTTAAAGTCAAATATTCCAGTACATGAAAAACATGTCAAAATGATACATGTCCAACAATCGGCATAAGTGAAAATGATACATGTACAAATGATATAAATAAAATTGATAAATTATGTAACTCAAATTGATACAAGTCAAGATGATACATGTCCAAATGATATAGTGAAAATGATACATGTCAATATGATGCAACTCAACAATATAGTACTGTAGGCCTTGAAAATGATACATATGATAGTAACCATGAAAAGAGTCATCATAACGATATATCAACAATGATCTATGATGTAGTCTACATGATCATGAATGTCACTAGTTACTATCACCAATTGCATCATCATCATCATCATCATCATCATCATCATTGTTGTCGTCGTCGTCGTCATCATCATTGTCATCGGCCTCAGTGTTTTCTGTATCAGTGTCAACATCATCCTCTGCCATGTGATTTGTACAGGAAAAACCAATATTTTGTGGATCTATATCATGTTGAGGATCATCTTGATCTTCTGGAAGACCCGTGTTCTGCAAAAAAAATAAAAAATAAATGAAAATTTATTATTTATTTCATGCAATAATTTATTTTTCTATTATTTATCTAATATTACAATAAATGAGATGAAACCATAATCATATTACATCATATCAAAGTGCACATACCATAATAAAATTTCAAAAAAGTTACAGCTAATACTGGTGAGTCAGGAGAAACTTCAGCTTTCAAAATCAAAGCCAATTAGGCTGGCAGGCTTGTGGATTAGGCTAGCATTTGGTGGAAGAGGAAGAAAGATGACTGGAACTCTGGAGGCCCACCATAATGGATTTCAGTATTCAACCATGAGAGCAGAAGAGAGAGATGATATCATGTATCAAAACATTAAGCATGCATTCTTCTAGCCAGTGGAGAAGGAGATGATTACTTTGCTTCATTTTCATTTGCATAACCATATCACGGATTGGGAACCAAGAAAACCAAGGATGTCCAGTTTTATGTGGAGGTAATGGATGTGGTCCAAACTTTAGGAGGGGCAAGAAGGTCAATGTATGATCCTGATGAAATTGAGGAAGAACAACAAGAGAGGGACATGAAAAATAAAATCAATATAGAGTTTCAAGGATTTGTCAAGCGAGTAAGAGAGCTATGGGAGCAGCCTCATCTAAAATATTTTGAACTAGAGTTTGATATACCATTTAGAGAGCTTGGTTTTCATGGAGTTCCTTTCAAAGCCTCTTCTTTTATTGTTCCTACAATAAACTATTTGGTAGAGTTGGTGGAATTACCTTTCTTAGTAATCACTATTAGTGAGATTGAGATTGTTAACCTTGAGAGAGTAGGACTTGGGCAAAAGGCATTTGATATGGCTATTGTTTTCAAAGACTTCAAGTGGGATGTAGTCTGAATTGATGTCATTCCTCAATCTTCACTTGATGGCATCAAGGAATGGTTGAACTCCATGGATATAAAGTATTATGAAAGCATAATGAATTTGAACTGGTGGCCAGTTTTGAAGAGTATTACTAATGATCCAGATAAATTTATTGAAGATGGTGGTTGGGGATTTTTGAATATGGAAGCTAGTGATTCTGATTCTGATAATTTAGAAGAGTCAGATCAAGGATATGAACCCTTTGATGTAGAAGAGGAATCAGAATCATATTTCATGTAGCCACCATCAAGAGTGTTACAAGCCAACAAGATGGAGGGAATTATTATATAAGGATAATTTTCAATGTTGTAGGTACCAGCTTTAATGCTAACTATAATGGAAACATTGAAATTCCCTAGCAGTATTTATGTTAAGGAAATCTCCTTTAAATGCAAGGATTCAAAGCACATCAACCATGTGGTACAAATGATTAAATCCTAGAGATGATTTGTAGTAATGAAAGAGTTTGAAAAGGAAGAGAGAGCTACACTACTGACTTAAGAGAAACTTCATCTTTCAAAAACAAAGCCAATTAGGTTGGCAGACATGTGGATCAGGCCAGCATTTGGTGGAAGAGGATGGAAGATGACTGGAACTCTAGAGGCCCACCATAATGGATTTCAGTATTCAACCATGAGAGCAGAAGAGAGAGTTGATATCATGTATCAAAACATTAAGCATGCATTCTTCCAGCCAGTGGAGAAGAAGCTGATTACTTTGCTTCATTTTCATTTGCATAACCATATCATGGTGTGGGAACGAAGAAGACCAAGGATGTCAAATTTTATGTGAAGGTAATGGATGTGGTCCAAAATTTAGGAGGGGAGATCCCGATGTCTAACAAGAGGCATTAAGTCAGATGAATTAAGTTCACCTACATGTCTGCCAAAGTTTATTTCCAATTTTTATGACTGTTTTTCTTGACTGTCAGAGTTTACTTACAAATTTGAAATTTCTTTCTAGTCATTTTGATGAGGATATATTCAGCCAATATGTAAGCACATTCTTTTTGTATCACACACATCTATGCATTGCAAGAATTCTGATTATTTACGGTCCACAACTATGTCGTCTCACTTATTGGATCTTCTATTTCAATGTTTTTTATGGCCTTTTTCGTTTGAGGTAGCACCTGACAATCCTACCTCTTTTCCTTAGACAAGAAGTGGATTTGAATTTGGAAATACTAAACTTTAAAGCTAGCTATGGTTTAAGGAGAGCTATTCTAGCTTTGTTGTTGACCCCCTCAATCTTCAACAAGGACTTAGATGCATGGACTGAAATGCAAGCTTTCAAACTTAGATTTGAATGTGCATAATTTGATTGATTATGGTTTTCATAGGAAATTGTCTTTACATGACTATTCTAGATTTTCAATACATGTAATAGTGACTGCATCCTTATCAAGTTTGGCTACCCTTATTCAGAATTCCTTAGCCTTTGGACTTGATAAAAATTTGTGCATTGTTATTTCATATTTGTAACATGTAGGATATTTAATGGATACAACATATAGAAATTCAGTACTATCATACAAGGAGAACTTACAAATGATGTATCAAGAACAAAAAAAAAATCATTTATTAGGGTTAATGCTTTCTTCCCCCACGCTACTGATATTTGTTGGGAAAGTATCCCTCAACTTTCTGGTCTTTTCCTTTGAAGACTTAGGTGATTTCTTCATGTTTCTGGCCTTTACCACCATACCGCTGCATGCTTACCTTGGTGGCGTGGTTGTGTAGTTTACCGCTTTACCACGGGCCACCTTGCTTGGTCTGGCAGTTGGGCGGTGTTACCTCCCTACCGTGATGGTCTTCTTCTAGACTAGCGGTGGCGCGGTGAGCGGTGACAGTTTGACAGGCGGTTACCGCCATACCACGAGGGTCACTTGGTGGTGGTGTGGTAGCGCGGTTGGTGGCGTACTGGCAGAGCAATGCCTTACCTCCTTATCACAGAGGTTTCCTGTTGGTGGAGCAGTAGCATAGTGGAAGTGGCGGTTACTGCCTTACCGCGGGCGGTGTTTGGGGAAGCCACAGTGATTGCGGTGGATGGATGGCGGTTAAGCGATGACCACTTACTGCTCTACCACAATGGCCTTTTGGCCATGTCATGGTGGCGCGGTAAGCTGTGGTAGTTAGAGATGGTAGCTACCACCATACCATGGAGGTCTGGCGGTCAGGGCATGGTGGCATGGTGGAACCATGATGGTCAATGGTGGAGGCTTACCGCCATACCACGGTGGGAAAAGCCTTGCCTTGCGGTAGTGCGGTTGGAGGCCGAGGTCAGCTCGAGCTAGCTCACCTACCACGGTGGGTGCATGGGCTTAGAGCGGTAGCACGGGGAAGGCAAGTGTGAGCTCGAGTGATCTCACTACCATATCGCGAGGTGACTTCGTCAAGTCAACGGTAGCGCGGTGGGAGACCATGGAGAGCTCGGAGCTCGACCGACCGAGTTTGATCGAGTTGGACTAGGTGTCAAAGTGGTGAATGAATGGAGTGGTGACACATGGAAAGATATTTAAGATCTGTTTTGGCCAAAGCTTTATTTCTTGATTGCGTTTGGGTTGCATTATTGAATGGAGGTTGACGGACATGTTTTCTACAACTTGTTTAATGTTGTGCGGCTCGATGCATGCTACTTGAGTGATGCACATTATTAGAGAAGTATGGGTGCTTGCAAGTAGGATAATTTATTATCCTGATGACCATTGAAGGTTCTGACTGGCATAACAGGTTGGCAAATGATAAGAGATTATATGTAATCTCATGTGCAGTTAGAAAATATGATGAGCGAATGAGAGAGAGGCTGTGTGTGTGTTCGAGCATTTTTGCATATTGTTGTAACCGTGAACACTTAGTCTCTCAGTTCTGAAATGATGTGAACCTGCAAAGGCCAAGTGACTGGGCTGACCGTGAGGCTGGCTGAGATAGTCAACTAAGGAGCTGAAGGGAATCTACATGGTATGTCTTTGGAGACATTGAAACTATGTGAAGGTTATGTTTATTGTGTTGCCTGTATATTTCTCCAGATGGACAAGATGTTATCTCCTGAATCTATTATATGTTAATCATTTAATTTTCTTAGAGGATCAATGGGGGATTTACTGTGCCTACTTCTGCTTTATGGCATAGTTTGTGTCTTTGATGTGATTTTAAGTAATGAAAATCACTAAGGCACTGTTGTCTTAGACGTGTTCTATGATGACAAACCCATCCCATATCCCCAACAAGTGGTATTAGAGCTGGTGAAGGGAGGTCAAGGCTTGATGATACTGACAAGTGGTGTCAAAGCCTTCTTTTGGTTACTGGAGTTCTGGGTATTTCTCCTATGAAGATTTCTTAGCCTGGAAAGCTTGAGGAAATATGGAGGAATCCATTGTTGATTGATCCTTCAATGAGTGGAAGTTCCTGCTTCTTTGATTCAACACACAGCTTGAAAGACACTGGAGATGACTTGAGTTGATCATATTGTGGTGATGTGGTCTGAGGCTCCTGTCTGACAGCAAATGTTCCTGATGCAAAGGGCATGAGATGTGCTTACTATTGTGTTGCAGCTGTGCGTGGTTTCATACTGGTTGTCTGTGTGAGAGGCTCCCTAGCGGTATGGAGTTGCTTGTGTTGTTGCTCAGCCATGAAGTTTTGTGCTTGTGCTGGGTGTTCTGACTTAGCACTGAAGGCATTTTCTCTGTTGCTCTGATTGCATGGAGGTTATGAAGTTGATCTCGGTGGTCTATAACTTTTGTATAGCCTAGCTCTCTCGTATGCTTGTGCATGATCGAGGTTTTGGAACTAGTCTAAAATGGACTTGTTGTTCCTGCTTACCTGTATCTTGCACTCACATGTTTTAGTTTCATGTCTTTGGCTCTAAAGGTTTTTTGTAGATTTTACTAAAAAGTCTATGATGCATATTCATGTTTTTCATTGTTCTTGTTAACCATGCTGGTTAAGTGCAGACTCTTGGGTCATCCAGATGAGTAGTGAATATGGATGTGCATGGGTGTTTTATAAACACTGTGGTTTTGCAAGTTTTGCACGGTCAAGGAAAACTTGTGTTTTGTGTGGAGCTGTTGTTCTGGTATTTTCTAGACCCTGGATTTTGGGGTGTTACTGGATGAGATAGCTACAATTCAACATGGTTTTGAGGAGTTGTGCTGTCTTCTCTGCATGGGAGTGTTGCATATGTGTTTTACTCTTTTAGTATTCTTGTGGTGTGTTTTTCTTTGCTGGTTTCCTAGACTATGGTGCTTGAGTTGTGGATGTTATTGGAAAATCGGATATGTTTATGATCTGGTGCTTGAGTCATGTGTGTCTATGTGGTTGTTCTCTTTGATGATCTCAGTTTTGTAGTTTCCAATGCAATGATAGATTTGCAAGTTTTTTGAAGTGGATCTCTAAGTTGTGCGGCTGATGGATTAGCTACCCATTGGGTGCAGTGAGACAAATCGGATGTGGACTGTCAATATCCACGAGATTTCTTCTATGTTGTTGCAGATCTGTTAGCTGACCTTGTTTGTGGTCACTTGTGCATTGGCATGGCTTTTTTGAGATAAGAAGGTGAATGGCATTTTGAGTACCTGAATAGTCAGATATGGGGACCTGTAGCATGAGAATCACGATGTCATGGAGAGCTTGTTAAGATTTTGATAGTGATGGTGTTGTCTATGCTATCTGGGAATCTTGGTGTTGTTCGACATTGTTTTTCAATGGGCATGTTGTCGGTTGTACCTGAAGGTTGTTTGGATCAGTAGGTGGTTGGTCATGATGCTTGGAAAGCTTGGTGTCATGATTTAGTGGGAGCTTTAGTAGTGACTATGGATTCATCACTTGGTGGTGAATGATCTTCTTTGGTGTTGCAGATGCTTCTTGAGGACTCTTAGATCTTGTTGCTTAGAAGAGATTTTTGTATCTGCATGATCACTATTTGAATATGTGCAACATCTTGGAGCCATGGAGGACTTTGTTAGTTTTTGGCCGAGATGTTGGTGGTGCTTGACAGGTGATGTTGGTTTAGAGTTCGTTTGCTTTATGCCATGGTATACTCTTGCTTGTGCATTAGAGTTTTGGCATGTTGCATTTCTCTTGAGACCATAGCTTGTTCACTTGAAGTGTGGTATCTCCAAAGGGGGATAGTTAGATCATGGTGTCATGATAAGTTCCTGGTTCAGCTAGTTTGGAGCTTTGACAGTGGTCTGGTTTTCTCTATGTTTTGAGTGCATTGGTCATATGCTGGAGGACTTCATGTTAAGTGCAGTAATGCATTTTGGAGTCAGCATGAGATGACAGGTTACTGGTTCTCATGGATGCATGGAGAATAAGGTGAGGCTGAAATTCTTTTGAGAATGTTGTTGTTACAACTGAAAGTCTGAGTAGCCCACACCTTGGTTGAATGAGAGTTCAATAGAGACCATGAAGGAGAATGCTCTTGGGTAAGTCACGGTGGCTTGTATATCTTGGAGGAGTATTTTTTCTTTTCTTCTTGGTCTGCTAAGCAGAGAGGTTTATTTGAAAGGTACTTGCCCATTATAGCTTTCAGATATGTGTTATGCTTGCTTTCATGATATGAATCTTGAGTTGTTTTAAGATTTTGGAGGATTCATAATGAAAGGTGGACAACATAGTGGATCTCCTTATGCTTTTTGAGGACTGATAGGAGATGGTTATATGGGCTAGTCTGATCTTCTTTGAGGTGCTTACGTCCATGGAATTGTTGGGTGTTGTTATGGATTTTCCCTTTGGGATGTGAAGAAGATAATTCTTGACACAACTGGCATTTAGAAATGTATGTAGGAGGATGCTACATCTTTTGATTTGCAAATTCTCTCTAATTTGGTCTTTTCTTCCTATATGTTTGTTTTCATATGACTTTAGATGTGAGATGCCTTTGTGGAGCCGAGTTGGTCACAGTTTGTGGTCATGTGTTGTCACTTGGGTGATGACACGATGGTTCCCGTGACTTCTTCTTCTGTCAGATATGAAGGACTTTGGAAGAACGGTGGAAGATTGTTGAGAGAAATGTTTCTTGCAGGACGTGGTTGCACGTGGTGCATATCAATGTGGATGTTCCTTGGAACTACATGGTTACTCATTTCTATGTACAAGGATTGGTGGACTTGGTATGCCTGGATCACTTGTGATGGTGCTTTGTTTGTATTCATCATGATAGTACTCTTGCAGTGGGAGTACCTGGACGTGTTTAGTCTTTCTACTGGTTGACACATGGTGCTTCTATTTTCTGATGATGGGTGGTTTTGTGATGGCGTGAGTTTACTGATGGTCATACCTTTGAGGTATGGGTGATTGGATGGTTTAGCATGAGCTGTGTGTGCTATTTTTCAGTCACATGGGTTTGATCAGTTGGATGAGGGCTGTTAGTTTTGTGGTTGAATTTCTAGCTAATGGTTTTTTCTGATTCTAGAGAATGGTTACTCGGTTTGTGTTCCCATTGTGCTTTGTTGCTACTATTGTGGTGCCTTTGCCTCCTGAAGGATTTGATGCTTGCATTCCTGAGACTGGTGCATATACACCTTGGCTTGTTCCTTTTCCTGTGTTGGATGATTGGAGCAGTTTCCTGAGATGGTGGACATTTCAGATGTCATTGCAGGTGTCTTGGTTAGAGCGTGAAAGCATGGTTTGGTCCTTGTTTAGGTTTTGGAGGAAGCCTGAAAGTCTTCGACAAGTGGTTGATTGTTTGGAATGTATGCCTCAACTTTTTGGTCTTTTCCTTTGAAGACTTAGGTGATTTCTTCATGTTTCTGGCCTTTACCGCCATACCATTGCATGCTTACCCTGGTGGCATGCTTGTGCGGTTTATTGCTTTACCGTGGGCCACCTTGCTTGGTTTGGTGGTGTTACCACCCTACCGCAGCGGTCTTCTTCTAGACTGGCAGTGGCGTGGTGAGCGGTGATAGTCTGACAGGTGGTTACCACCATACCACGAGGGTCACTTGGTGTTGGCGCGGTAGCGCGGTTAGTGGTGTAGTAGTGGAGCAATGCCTTATCTCCTTACTATAGAGGTTTCCTATTGGTGGTGTGATGGTAGCAACGGTTTAGTTTGGAAGTTACCACCTTATTGCAGGTGGTGTTCAAGGAAGCCACGGTGATTGTGGTGGATGGCTAGCGATTAAGCGATGACTGCTTACCGCTCTACTGCGATGACCTTTTGTCCATGTCACGATGGTGTGGTAAGCCATGGCAGTAAGAGATAGTGGCTACCACCATACCGCAAAGGTTTGGTGGTCAGGGCATGGTGGAATGGTGGAACCATAATGGTCAACGGTGGAGGCTTACCGCCATACCACAGTGGGGAAATCCTTGTCTTGCGATAGTGTGGTTGGAGGTCGAGGTCGGCTCAAGCTAGCTCACCACCATACCGTGGTGGGTGCATGGGCTCATAGCAATAGCGCGGGGAAGGCAAGGGTGAGCTCGGGCGAGCTCACCGCCATACCGTGAGGCAACTTCATCAGGTCAGCGATAGTGTAGTGGGAGATCGTGGAGAGCTCAAAGCTCGATCAACCGAGTTTGATTGAGCTGGACCAGGTGTCAAAGCGGTGAGCGAATGGAGTGGTGACACGTGGCAAGATCTTTAAGATCTGTTTTGGCTAAAGCTTTATTTCCTGATTGCGTTTGGGTTGCATTATTGAATGGAGGTTGATGGATATGTTTTCAACAACCTGTTTAATGCTACATGGCTCGATGCATGCTACTTGAGCGATGCACGTTATAAGAGAAGTATGGGTGCTTGCAGGTAGGATAATTTATTATCCTGATGATCGTTGAAGGTTTTGATGGGCAGAACAGTTTGGCACATGGTAAGAGATTATATGTAATCTTGTGTGCAGTCATAAAAGATAATGAGCGAATGAGAGAGAGGTTGTGTGTGTTCGAGCATTTTTGCATATTGTTGTAACCGTGAACACTTAGTCTCTCAGTTCTGAAATGATGTGAACCTACGAAGGCCAAGTGATTGGGCTGGCTGTGAGGCTGGTTGAGATAGTCAACTGAGGAGCTGAAGGGAATCTACATGGTATGTCTTTGGAGCCATTGAAACTATGTGAAGGTTCTATTTATTGTGTTACCTATATATTTCTCCATATGGACAAGATGTTATCTCCTGAAGAGCATTGCTCTGAGTTTTTGTATTGTAATTGTTTTGAAATTGAATAATACAAATGAGCTGAGTGTTTTGGAGGGTGGGGTTTTTTACCCAAAAGGGTTTTCCCCATGTAAATTTGTGTGTCTACATATTTTTCTTTCATGGTTGTCTGATTCTGTATCCTTGAATCTATACTTGTGTTGAATCTGTTATATGTTAAGCATTTGCTTTTCTCAGAGGATCAATGGGGGATTTACTGTGCCTGCTTCCGCTTTATGGCATAGTTTGTGTCTTTGATGTGATTTGAAGTAATGAAAATCACTAAGGCACTGCTATCTTAGATGTGTTCTATGATGATAGACCCATCCCGTATCCCCAACAATATTTTCCCCAAAACATGTTTTTTTAAATTATTTCAATGCATCTCAAAATTCAATTTATTGATTAACATTTGTTATGCATTTCAACTATTTATGAAAATGATGCATATATGTTAACTTGATCAGTGTTCTTACTTCGGTAGTTTGACTTCTATGACAACCAGCCATTAGGCCATTATGTGCAGGAGCACACTTGTGTTTTTAGTTAGCTTTTTGGATAGCTCTACTGGGTGTTGAGGATATTCCATTTATCTTTTGAATGTTAAGAATTCATAGTTTCAAGGATTTTTCAAGTGAGTAAGAGAGCTATGGGAGTAGCCTCATCTAAAATATTTTGAACTAGAGTTTGATATACCATTTGGAGAGCTTGGTTTTCATGGAGTTCCTTTCAAAGCCTCTCCTTTTATTGTTCCTACGATAAACTATTTTGTAGATTTGGTGGAATTACCTTTCTTAGTAATCGCTATTCCTTTATTGTTCCTACGATAAACTATTTCGTAGATTTGGTGAAGGCCTTGTCCTGAAACATATACTAATTCAATTTAACTATGCAAAAATAAAACTTCAATATTGTTTAATAAATTTGATATAATCTTATGATAAAATTCAAATACCTACGTATTCTCCTCACCAGACTTCCTCCATGCATCGAACTTCTCATATGATTTTACAAGCTCTTTCCATACTTCCACACTTACATCAGTTGGCCTTCTTTTTTGCCTTAGCTCATGAGGGATTTTTTTATCTTCTTTGTTTGGTTGCACCAAAATCTCTTGCAGTTTTGAGATATTTGTAGCTTTATCTTCTTTACAGACGAACCTATGCCAAATCTAGTCTCCATTTCATGGATAATTTATTTTTTCAGTTGTATGGGTATCTGTGAGAATGACAAATGTAGATGGTCTTTGAACCGTTGAAGGAATGATTCCTTCAACCTATTTACAACTGTTTTCCTAGCATCCTTCATTCAGACTTCCCCTGAAACCACCTTGTATTCTATCTTCGTATTGTAGCTACCAATGCAAGATTGACAACATGGCATGGTGGAAGAAGTTTGTGTCCTAGGAGTGGTTGGGACATTGGAAGTCTCTGCTCCTTGTTCCACATTCTTAGAGTTTAATGTCACTAATTTCCTCCTAGATCTTTTTCTTAATCTAGGACTAGTTGGGGAATCAATTGATTCCATTTCACACAATTGATTTGTTTACAATGTTTGAGGGGCATTACCAGATTGTTTTTCTATGTATCTGGCAAGCATTGTCCAATCCACATTAACCAATTTATTCACTGCCTCTACCCCCAATATGAAATCCAATTCGTCTTTATCTTTGTTAGTCTCGTGTCTCTATATATATAAAAATTATATTTCTTCTTTTAAATTTATAAATAAAAAACTAAAAACTACAATTCCTCTTTATCTTTGTCAGTCTCATGTCCCTATATATATATATTTTTAAATTATATTTCTTCTTTTAAATTTAGAAATAAAAAACTAAAAAGTAAAATTCAAAGAAACAATGGAAACATTTACAAATCTATAAATTGACTTTGAATTACCTCATTGTGGCCAGAGTCTGCTGACAATGCTCACTTCCTTCTATTGCTTGACATTTTGAGGTGACCTAGGGAAAATTATTTTCATCCAGTCTATGGAGGCAAATGAAGTACACATTGTCAGGTATGAAAGTTTTCATCTAGTTTGTGATATGAAAGTTTTGTTTTGTGGGAAAATATGTTCGCTCGGTTTGCTTGGTGTTGATAACCTTATCATGAAAACTCTTTCATAATGCAATCTTGCACGAGTTTTTCATGACATCGATGACTATGGTGCGACTGGGAAAAACCAAGCGGTTTTTGTGTTTATTATTTTCAGCAGTTGCTCAGTAGTGACCGACCCAACTCCCAGATTTTCCAAGTAGTTCACTATTTCCTTGAAACCCAGGTTAGGGAAAGAATACAGAGGCATCCTGGCTTCGTGTTATAATATTTTGAGCCAAAGCTCAAATCGGTAGGGTAAATTTTTTTGTTGGTTTCTCAAAGGTTTTACAATTTATAATGATGGGACAATTTAGAGGTTGCCTGGACAGGTTAGGCCACGAACCAGTAAACAATCACGAATTCAAATGCAATACAAAGAGAAGTAAACAATCATGAATTCAACCAAGAAAAAAAAATTGTAGCCTTACCTATGGTGTCACAAACTAAATCAAATTTCTCATCAGTTGTTGGTAGCGCCCTGCTCTCTTCCTTCACAATACATTTTTACGTTTTTTGTCATCTGATTTCTTCCTTCATGTGAAAAATTTTAAAATTTTTGATTTTGATTCAGTAGTCGGTGCTTTAGTCAGTGTTAGTTAACACCAAATTTAGTGCCGAATTTTGGCCATTAATGTAATATTTTTGGGGCACCTAAGGCGGCGCCAAGTGCGCCTAATTGAGCACCTATCATTGCTATATAGTGACTATTTTCATTATTGTGTATCATAGGATCCAAAGTGTTGGAAATAATTCCAACTCCTACCTTGTTTTTGTGATCACCTCTATCTTGTGGCTCCTTCATTAGCTCGGTGTGGTAGAGCGATTTTTACAGTGATCTAGCAAGGTGCCTCATCCTTCTTGGCGGCAGTGTGGTGAAAGCTTATGTGGTGGCACATGAGTCTTCCTTTTGTTCCTGGTAGTGTTGCGATGACTCTCACAAGTCTTCTACCATTGGTGTGCAGTAGTGCGGTGTCCACCGCTGTCCCGTGGCTCCTTCATCAGCTCGGTGTGGTAGAGTGGTTTTTATCATGGTCCTGCAATTTGCTTCTTCCTTCTCAGTGGTAGTACGATGAAAGATTCTGTGGCAACATTTTTATTCACAGAGGAGGCCATGGAGAGAGGACATGGATGGCATAGAAATACTAAATCATTTAGAGGAAAGTGGGTGGAAATAGATGAGACAACAAAATATGCAAATACAATAGAGGTAAGAAGAGAAAGCAACCTCAACCAAAGGAGGAATGTGTTTATGAATTCAAAAATGCTACAACATAGAGGAGATATACATATGTCAAATATATGACTAAAGTGAGGTTTTGTGTTGGATAGCATACTCGTTGAAACGATATAATTAGTGTACTAAACATTATTTACTATGTTGTGTATTATAGAGGCTAGATGAGGCCATGGCAACAAATCATGTCATATCAAATGAGGACACAACGGATGAAGTGGAACATCAAGTACTCAAATTTTGACTTAACTTAGGAAGAAATGATCTAATGGCATTTTGTGATACGTCCATCTTTTTTCACAGTATTATTAAAATTTATAATGTATTATCCAATATTGACATAAATTAATGCATTTTGTTGATTATTTTAGATGGAGATTGGAGAAAATGAAGAGCCTGAGCGTTCAACAAGCAAAAGAAGAAGATATGTACATGGAAATGGACCTAAAACTATTAAATCACGTAGACGACAGTGGGTGGAAGAGAATATGACAATGGATACTACATACACAACAAATGATTGCTCTGAAGAAGAGGTAGGTTAGGACTATAGTACATGGGATGAATACTTTGAGAAAATTGTTGTTTGTGGATGTTTTGTATGTTGTGGAAAGAAACAATTCAAATGAGCGATTGTACAAAGAAATTACATATATGATGAGCTTCTAGTCGGTAGTATGCCTCCTACAATTGATTAAAAATAAAGAATAATAAATGAGTGTGGACTGATGTTTTATAAACTGTGTTGTCAAAATTTTGTTTTATTTAAATTATTGTATTAAAAAGGTAGTCTATAAAATAATGTTCCATTATTCAATTGATACATATATGTTCATACAATTTATATTTATATTTTTTAAGCCATATTTGATTATATTTCTTTGAAATTGATACATTTATGATTTATCCAATTGTTGCCAAACATTAAATAATGCTTGTGTTTGTTGATAGGTAGAATATTTTGATGAAACACATACTAATACCCAAGATCTAATTGGGTTATTAAGATTTGGACGGGATGATCCAAACCATCCTTAAAACCATACCAGGGTGAAAAGAGAAAGATTGAAGAGAACACTACCACCTGAGAAATTTGAAGAGATGATGAGAGTCACATACATTGATGACATGCCACCTAGCCTTAATGATGATGATCATGATAGTGAAGATGCAGTGCATGAAGAAGGATTGAATGAAATTATTACAGGTTTATTTGGAGATGGAAAAAATGATGATATGATTGACAATAACAATGATAGCAAGGGTATTACCACCAATGTAATGTTGATGATAACAAAATCAAAGACTCCATCAAGCAAGCAGTGAAGACACCCGTGTTCAAATCAGGTGCAAGTAGAACCTCAAAAATGGCATGCACATTAATATTATTAGAAATCAAGTCACTATTTGGTTGGTCAAACAAAGGATTCACTACCCTACTGAAGTGAGTTGAAATCTATTTCTTACTTTGCATTGTCAATTGGTGTACATAATTCGCAAACATTCATCAACTTTGTTTATATTTCTTTAAGGGGATTTTAAAACCATATATTGTATATAAACAATCCTAGTTTAGATTGACATATCAAACATGTTCATCATAAGTCAAACATTCAATTGATTTAATCTTTGGCAATCTTACAAGGCACTAAAAACTAAAATATTCCTTGAAGAGAATGTGTTGCCATCAACTTGCAGAGAGGCGCATCTATAGTTGGTTGAGTTGGGGATTGCATATAAGAAAATTCATTCATGTAAAAATGATTACATTTTATATAGAGATGAATATCAAAACAAGATAGAATGTGTTGTATGCAAAGAGAAGAGATATCATATAGATGTACAAGGTCCTACAGTTCTAAAGAAGGTTTTACGTCACATGCCAATTATAGCTAGACTTCAACGAATATTACATTGCAATTCACTAGCACAATTGATGGACTGGCATGCAAAGAAAAAGAGTAAAGATGGATTCATGCGAATTCCGACTGACTCCAAAGCAATGAAACACATAGAGGAAAAATGGCCAAGAAAATTCAAAGATGAACCCCATAGTATCAGGTTTGGTCTTGCAATTGATGGAGTGTGCCCATTCTCTTTCCTGAGCTCAAATTATAGTGTTTGGCCAGTCAGATTGATAGTATACAATATCCCCCCATGGATGAGTGTTAGAAAGGAGCACCTTATGTTGACTCTCATTGTTCCAAGAAAACATCAAGTTAAAAACATGGATGTTTATCTTGCACCTTTTATTGATGAGATGCAATTGCTATGGAAAGGCATAAGAATGTATGACATATCACATCCTCCGTCAAATGGGTCCTTAATGTTGTATGGTGTGTTATTTTGGACTATTCACGATTTCCTAGGACTTGGTGTTTGTTCTGGTAAGATAAAATATTTACGTATTTACACTCATAATTTATTTTCATCCCAACTTTCATACTTAGTTTTATACTATTTTTTTTGATGTTATTAACATTACTTATTGAATTGCAAGGCTTCAAACAAAGGGGATATTTGCATGTCCAAAATGTGCAAAACAATTTCAAGGGTGGTATTCTAAAGATCTACATAAATTTATTTACGCAAACAATAGGGTTTTTCTACCACTCGATCATAGGTTTAGAAACCACCTGAAGAATCAATTTGATGGAAAAGTTGAAAATAGAGGACCTCCCATGATTATGGGTCTAGGTGATTGGCTTAAGAAGTATGAAGATGCTGAATTGAAAGCTTGGGAGGATTTTTTTGATTGGGGTGATTCAATTGAAGAACCAAAACAAGTTGTAGTTAATATGCTAGAAGGAATGAATAGGAAATCTATATTTTATGAGCTCCATTAATGGAAGGATCTATTAATATCTCACCTATTAGATCCTATGCACATCTTCAAAAATATCCTAGATTCTATATTTCAACATATATCATGCAAAGAGAAGGACACCTTGTCTTTGAGGAGAGATATTGCTCTTTCACATACCAAATTTGATAGAAAAAATTTGTGGCCAAATAGGGAAAATGAAACATATGCAGAAGCTCTATGGATTTTGAATAAAAAAGAGCTAGACCAACTAAAAAGTTTCATTTTTTCAATAAGGACACCTAATGGCTATGGGTTATCATTGGCTAAAGCTTATACAGTTGATGGACATATCCTATTATTTAAAACACATGATTTTCATAATTTAATGAAGGTATTATATATCAACATTTAACATTTACTGGTAACATTGATTAAGCACTAAATTTATTTTTATATTTTGTTGTGTGAGAAAAAAATACTAATGACCTTTTCATAGATGTGTTTGATAACATATCATGCCATTGGCAATTAGGGGGGATTCATATCTTATAGTTGACTTAAGGAATGCCATAAGTCGATTGTCATCATTTACAAGGTATGTGGTTATATGAAATGTTCATGTGTGAGAGACATAGAGATATTATATTAAATTTTAATTTATGACTAAAGGTTCATACTAATTTACTATTCTTATATTAGGTGGGTGAACTCCAAGGAGATCCATGAATCTGAAGTGCCAAAGTGGAAGAAGGAAATTGCAGAAATTGTATGTGTATTTGAGAAGGAGCTCCCTACAAGTTTCATGGACCTACTAGTCGATGAAATTGAATTGGCGGGTGTCGTATCAACGAGGTGGATGTTTTTCTTTGAGAGGTATATGAAAACTCTTAAAAGATATGTCTAAAAAAAGGCACATCCAGAGGGTTGAATGGTTGAAGGGTATGTATTGAATGAAGCATTTTTCTTCCTGTGTGAATTCCTTGGTAAATATTTTGAAGATGGCCCACACATCTAGGATGAAGAACGCGCATCAGATATTATTGATGGAGAAAAACCACAATCTAATGGTGTTGAAGTAGAAATTAGTAAGTAAATTCACAATCAGTGTGGGTGTTTTTCTTGCAATCATTAATTTACTTTGTAATTTATTTGTCAAATTAACAAAATGACATTTGGAGTTTGAATTAAACATGTTGACATGTAATAGGTGTAGAAAAAAGTTCTATACTCGAAAAGTTCATTTTGTACCACATGGACTTTATGAACAAATGGATTGATCTGTATGATAAAAAGAGAGAAAAAGTGTTAGAAGCAAGGAGACAGTTTAAGAGATCGAACCCAAGGAATACTCCACTTCCCACTCATCTGCTTGGGGAATGGGGAAAATATTGCACACTAGAATGGGTTACTGAACAAATTCAAAATCAAATAGAAGATGCAAGTACATATTCAAACTAACAAAAGATGAAATCAACATGTCTAGAGGATGTGAAAGAAAGGTACAATTGGAATTTTACAAAATGTTGTTTCCTCACAGTTTTGACAGTATTAACTATTTTAATATTCATCATTATATTTGTTTTCGCTGAAATAAATGGTCTTTCACAAGCGAGGAAATGTCCAGCAATGTGGGCATATGGTTGACATTATCGTGTAGAAAGTGTAGACGTAAAGAGATGATCCTTCGATTGTGGCATCATGGTTGACTTCAAGCAATCCAATCGATCAAGCTCAAAAGATAAGAATATAATTGAAGGGAATCTACAATATGTTGGGAAAATACAAGAAATTATTGAGCTGGATTACCGCTCTTTTAAATGTTGTATTTTTAAGTGTAGATGGTATGAAGCATTTGAGAGGACACAAAGACATGATACCTATAGTGGATTTTTTTCTATAGATTCCTCATCATTCCTACCAAAGGATAAGGAGCCTTATGTTCTACCAATTCATTGTGAGTAGGTATTTCTTTAACTCAAACAAGAAGCAGTAGTGATCATTAATCTATTAATTCATAGCTTATTGCGAATATATACATGTGTTTATTAATCAATAAAATTGTTATAACATATGTCTAATATATGTATGTCATTCATGTGCAGGTATTTTTCTATGAAGATATTTTGGACCCAAAATGGATATTTGTCATACATTATGATCCAAGATTAAGGCATGTATTTGATGATGCATTAGTGTATACTGAGCAAAACAATGATGGCCAAAAAAATGAGAGAGAGGGATTAGAGAACATCGAAGAAATTGGCATCCATGATGATGTTGAAGATGGTTATGTTCAGGCACAAGAAGACAACAATCTAAAGTTAGATGATGTTATGGAAGACAACGATATGGATGGTATAGAAAATGATGATCCAAATACATCTGGTAACAATATAGATGGTCTACAGTCAAATTTCAATGATGATGAAGATGATGCAGGTCAAGATGAGGATGATGATAATATTAAATACTTGAAAGAACATATGAACATTGACAATGATACACTGGATGACATTGTAGCAGACAATAATGTTAATGACCAAGACTTCTAAATTTTTTCAAAATTATTTGCAATAAATGTTTTAAAAAGGATGATTATTATGGCCTAAACTTTGAAATGCTTCAGTAATATTATGTTGTACTTGGACAATTGAAAATATGTTTTATTCTCCTAGCAATATTTTTTATTTTCCATTATAATTCTAGACCAAACAACATTTGTAGGGATGGCCTTTTACACCAATCTTAATTTGTATGAAGTCCATGAACCTGTTGTAAATCAGTAAATTCCTTTCGTAGACATGAAATGTAAAGGCTTCATTTAAGAAAAGAAAAGTAGTCTCTTTATGAGGGTAATCACATGCAAAAAGTAAAAATCACATAAAAAACAATTGTATAGTAGAAAAGTAGATTCAATCAGTTATGTCTTATTTCACTTGCACACTTATCTGAAAGACATAGGGTATTCACCATACATTTCCCTTGATAAATAAAATGTGTGCTTTCATTTATTTTTACTGTATATCTCAGAAGTGAAATTTTTGTTACATAATGATGCACTGAGAAAAAAATATATACAAAAAAATGCAAAGAAAATGTTTGAAATTTAACATGCAACCTACTGTGTTGTGCTAAAAGGAATCAAGATTAACTGGGACAAAAAATAAAAATAAAATTTTGATGATTGTACTTAAAAGTGAACAGGATATGAAAAGTGTGGACAATGATGGTATTGAAATTGAAAACCTTGATTCTGATGACATTACTGTTTTATGTCATTAGAGATAAAGAGCACATACAGTTTTATACACATAGGAAATGAAGATTTGAAACTAGTAAACTGAAAATGTAAACACTGTAATATTTTTCCTTAAACAATAATTCACATACTCACTTACAAAAAAGGGTGAAGCATTTTTTATTCAAACTCTATTTTCTTTAATAGACATAACAGTAAAATAATATTTACAAGTACAAGAATATATACACTATTTCATAGAAAATAAGGAATGTTTCATAGAATATACAAGTACAATAATATATATAGGAATATTTACAAGTACAAGAATATATACACTATTTCATAGAATATATACACTATTTCATAAACTTCTAAATTTTTAGTTATTTGCAATTTCTTGGGTCTCAAAAACATAGGTTTTTAGACCATAAGAGGGTGCCAATCTCTAAGAGGACTTTAATCCTTAATACGAACCAATTAAAGTAAATTATTTGAAAGGACTTTAATTCACACCTAACCAGAAACCAATCAAAGCATCCACATAGTAACAACAAATGTGCCCTGATAAATCTTGTAGATTTAAACAACTTGAAAAGACCACTTTCGAGACAACAAAGCAATAAATAAGCATGAAAATTGACACAAGAATTGAACACTGAAAATGGATTACGAGTTATAATATATCTACTCCATTATATTGCTCAAAATATAAACATACATAGCATGAGTTTTTTTTATATGAATAAGTGGGTGAGATGGTCTAGTATCTATTCTAATCGATTGAAATGATGATGATATGATGATCAAAATCAGACCTTGGTTTCCCTATTTGTATGGGAAGCAACAAGCTTCAAGTCCATTCACAAAATTTACATCGTTTCTTAACTAAAGCATAATTAACATAACATCAAAACTTAAAAAGAGTTTATTGTTGGATGCACCACCGTCCGTTAATCATCAACAAGCACCTGTGACCACCTAAGATCTGTTCATGGCTCAAGCACCATGTTAATGCGTCGACAACAACCAAACTCTAATTACCTCCTCATACAACTCATGCACAAAACAAATTAATCTTTGACATGTGATCAATGTATTTCTTCTGGGCACAAGTGTTTGCATTCTGTAGAGTGTATGTCATTACATTCTCCAATCCAACAATACTCTTGAGTTGCTTATGCATTTTCTTGAGTACCTCATCCTCATCATTGATGTCATCAAGGATGCTTGGCAAATATTTTGATCTCATTTTTCCAAGTTTCTCGATCCTTCAAATCTATTTCTTCAAAGAAATTTGGCATGGCTATACATAGTGGCTGGTCGAAGTCACTCAATTCCTGTGTTAAGATATTCTGGAAGTTTTCATGTGTATTCATGAGGCTCTAAATTCTTGGAGCAAAGCATTATTATCTCCATCTTTTTCCTTGATATGGGATTCCATTTCCTTCATCCTATCAAGTAGTCTTCCATGCTCCACGAGGGCCTTGTATGTTCCATTGTGAGCATGCCAGACACCATCTGCATGTTGGCACATATCTTTGAATTTCATACAAATTATCCTTGATGCTACTTCAAAAGTAGTAGCCTTCAATTTTATTTTTAGTTCTTCCTGTTCCTTTTGAGCCTTTTCAAATTTATGCTTCCATTGAGAAGTCTCAAACATGGCCTCTATCACTTTTCTTTCATGTTCAATTAAAGGAGAGTAAAGCCTTGGAGAAGCAGGCAATCTATCTTTGTAGTTGGTTAATTCTTGTTTCAACCTATCATTTTCCTCTATCAACCACTGGTTATCTCTTACTAGCTTTGGGATCTGGGCTTTGGTGAATTTGGCTACATTCACATTCAAGTCAATAGTCTCCAAAGGATCTGTCTCCCCTACTCTTTGCACCAAGAGATGTCCAAAAATTTGATCATGGTCAATGAGAGAAGGCTTCTTGCCTGGGGGGTAAAGAGCCCAAATTTGCAAAGTGGTATTATCAGGATTGTACCTTGACCCTATCACCTGCTTCATCTGTTATTTACAATTTTTTATTCTTTCTCTTCAAAAAGTTGTCAAACACAATGGCTGAACTAATATCCCACCCAAGAAGGAGCATAACTCCAACTTCTTTCAATAATTCTCTTCCTTTCTTAACAGTCATGTTTCTCATTTCCCTATCAACTTCATGTTGCAAATCTTTCAAGTCATAAGCCTCTTTCTTAGGATCAATGTACTTTAACCTTTCTCTTATTAGTCTTCCTTTATACTCATATATAAAGGACTTAAATTCAGGGTTCTGCACAAAAGTATCATCTGCAAAAAATTCCTAACTTGCACAATGCCTCACATCATTTGATAGCTCATCAGAGGATTCAAAGGTGATCACACTTCTTTCCAATGTCATCTCATATTGGGGTATAACAAGAGCATTAAACTGTGAGACTTCTTCTTCCTCCTCAGTGTTATGTTCTTCCATGGATGAGGAACTAACTGAAAAGCTCACTTCATGAGTAGGTTGAGGTGATAAGTGATCTATTGGTGTGATATTTTCTACTTGCCTCCTAGGACTGATGCCCCTTCCTCTTTCAAATGCAACAAGTGGCACATCTCTTATCAGTTCTTCTTCATGGAGGATTAACTGTTCAATTCTTTCTATGGGATCCTGTACCTCAGGGAAATCCCCTATGTAGCTTGGGTTATTATTCACATTCCAAGCCTCAACCATCATAACCCTACTATAGGCATTCATTCTCATCATGTTTTATTTTTCTTCACAATTTCTGATGACATCTTCTAAAAGGAAACTATGCTCATACCCTTTCAATTTTTGAACAATTTTGGCATCACAAATGAAGTGTTCAGGATCAAACTCTTCCCTTTTGTTGCCAACCAGCAAACCATAATAATCATAGCCACTAACCAAGTCATAGCCTAAATCAGAGATAATAGTGAAATCACCAAAGAATAAAGTGGAAGGCATGAAATTCTACCTCCCATAGCTCTTTAAATGCATGAAAGCTAAAAATGATAATTGCCTTATGATCTCTAAATAAGCAACTTTGTCTGGCATAGTCTTAGGTAGTAAATAAGGTGCAGCTTCAAATCCATAAACCCTAATAATAGTACAATCCCCAAACATGTACCAGTCCCACCAATTGTGATTTATCCTTGCTTCATGACCCATATCTTTTGGTCAGAGAAATCTTAAGATCTTTGGGGAGAGGTTGTAGTCACATTTATGGCCTAGCATCTTGTATAGTGGTTTGACAAAATATTCCTCAAAATATAGGTAGTGGGACCTCCCACACTTGTTGCCCCACATAGATGTCCACATTTGTACAGGCCTTGAATTTCCATCATTATCCAAGTCTTTTATTCTTAATTCCTCACTCTATATCCCCATCACCCGCCCTTCGTATAATATCATGTGCATGGAAAGAGAATAGTGCTTGAAATTAATGGCTTCACTGTCATTCTTGATGATATTGAGGCATTATTGATGGCCTCCAATAAATACTCTGCATAATCATAGGGTCAAGCATTATGGCTCTGGATGTTTGTGGCTAAAACCATGGGAGCAATTGTCATGTTCTCGGGAACATCAATTCCCAGTACTTACCAACTGAGTAATAAGTGTATTGAAAGTATTCTTCAAACAAAGCCACAAAGAATGGGGGCTTATCTTCACTAGAGAACCTCGTAGTTTGGTTACCCGTACCTTTAACCCTATGTAGAGGAAATTTCCACCTCTTGTAACTTGTGTCCATGGTGCGGTATTCCTCCAACAAGTCTATGATTCGTAATTTTGTTTTCAAGGAAGTGTCTAGCTGAAAAATCATAGAAATATAATCTAGCTTTATGACCATGAACTGTGACCCATCAGGAAAATGAATTGATCATCTTCAGATTGTAATTCTTTGCTAAAACCTTGATTAACTCTACGTTCACAAAGACGTTGGGTACTACAAGTTTACCCAAATTCAAATTCCACGGGTTTGACATTGGGCTATGCCAAAATTTCTTCCTATAATGATAAATAAAGAGGTTGTAACCCCTACACGTAGTCCATACATCTCCCATATTTTTTTTTATCTTCTAATGTCACACATGATGGGTTAAGCTATGCTATTCTTCTGTATTTTGGCCCAAACTCAAGACACTGATCGATTAAGTCTTGATTCAATTTCCTAGCTTCAATTTTCTATCTTTTTGCTTTTTGTTTGCCTAGGGTTTTTTCCATCTCAACCCTACTCATGCAATTCTTTCATCTACTTACTGAGAAAATACTTTGAGCTGAGTCTAGACCACTTACTTGGATAAATGTTGCAAATTTCCAACTGCCTACCACCGTCCAACTTGGTTCTCCAAATCCTTCAATTACAATTCATAGTGATTTCAACTTCTTTGAGGTCTTATTTATCAAATTTCAGGACACTTCATCCAACCCTAGTTCATAAATGGCACGTGCGCCACCTTTATGATCAAGTTCTTCATTAATAGCGGTAGTCTCATCGATATTTTCATTAGTCACATCAATCAGACTAATCATCATTTCATAACCATCGAAGAGACTTTTAATTAAAATGCTCGTTGTTTCTTCGATATGCCAGTATGGTGGTGTTTTTCCCTTCCCTTCTACTATTTACCGCACTACTGCCTTGCTCAAGGCTTCTTGCTGCAGGGTTGTGGTGTATACCGCTCTACCGCATATGTTGCTCACCTTCCCGGTGGTATAGCGGTGTATTCTTTCGATCATTACTTGAAGAGTTTTGATGAGACAATCTTATTTGTCTTACCGATATCTCAATGTCTCATCGACATTAGATCTTATGTTCCTCCGATGTTGGTTGCCAATGTCGATGAGACAAGTTAATGTATCTTTTCGATATGCCACTGTCTCATCGACAATTACTTTGTTATATCCGAGAGTTGTGTTTCATCGAGCATTTTTAGATACACTTTGTCGATGTGACATAAGTGATTCTCTC